>CAHIKZ030005447.1:2215000-2222500 GCA_903632075.3 Acanthosepion pharaonis
AGTTACTATTTCTTTCGACGGTAGATTCGTTACCAACCAAGGGTATAATATTAAATCATTGTTATTCAAACCATAGTTGTCGGGAGAAGAGATAGATCTATACTTTTTACAAGTATTTTTGTGCGAAGTGAATCACGAACTCGACTGGAATTCGAACTCAGCTCCCCGAAGTTTCATTCCGACCCGATATTCTTGACACCACAGGAGTCAAATATTGGAAGAAATCACCAAGCAGATTCAGTTGCAAAGTCTGTCCGAAGAAAAACCCTTGATAATAATTTTAAGATCTCTTATACGGACCCGAAAAGTAAAAAAGAAAACACATACTATTCAACAGAAATAACAGAAGCACTGGACGACAACGGAAATAATAAACATTCCACAGCCAAACCAATCCTAGGTAAAAAAGAAAAAAAAGTCCAGAGAAAGATGAAGTAATGTTGGCTTGACTACATATGGCCACACACATACCTCACCCATTCATATTTTGTTGAAGAATTAAGATCAACTAACAGGTACAACATACCAAGCTACACTGAATGTGAAACTAATTTTAACTAAATATATTCAGTTATAAATATTACAAAGAAACCAACATAATAAAACTGTGTGAAAATACTGAAACTGTCATTATAATGACCTACCTTAAAAACAAGTTATACTAAAACATATCACACATACAATTGATCATCTAAAATCTATATAACTTATATCCGTTTACCTTGAATTATTTATAAAATATCAATGGTTGAGGGCATAAAATTGCGTAAAAAAATATTTAGATTTTCGTATTAGATAATCTATGTGCTGATATGCAAACTAAACATGAACAACCGACTAATCAACTTAAGTAAAATCTAGGCAAAAATGGATTATTGCCATATGTGGGCTGAAGCTGTCAAATACTTACTTTCCAGTCTTGACAGAGTTCAAAAGCGTTTACACGCCCTTGTAGATTATGTATTATTTTCCACTCTACAAACCTTTTACTACAGACAAAACGTGGCAAGTTTAGAATGTACACGTTTAGAACTTTACAGCGAAGACTCATCATGCCATATACAAAGACCCAAACAATCCTCATTCTCTTAGTATCAAATTTAAGGAAGTTCCATTCATCCTAACAAGCTTCGTGGAGCAAACTCCCAAGAGAATGGTCCATGATCACTACAATCTTAACCACTTCAATTCCAGCTTCAACCTACATATACTCTGTTATGGAGTCCACCCCTTTTTCATACAAGTGGACTCGACCAGTGTGTACTTGGACTGCAGCCGTTAAATACCCAGAGTCAGTCAGAGTAGAGAGCAGAGATTGAGATTGAGGTAGAGTAATAGTGTGAGGTAACCGTTTGTAGAAGTCAGTTACGAACACGTAGACTCTAAGGAGTCCTACTTCGAGACTGGATTTACCAGACTATATATATATATATATATATATATATATATATATATATATATATATTGGTATTAACTGCGTTTCTGGATCTACTACCAACATTACCAATTGTATTATTGTGTAAATACATTTATTTGCTATATTTCATTCCTGCGTTTGTCATTCAATGGAGACCGGATTTCATCCCGGAATCCACAACATACTCAAAATCTACCATTCTTACGTCCATAAAACGAGCCCATTCAGTAAGCCTTTAACTTGAGTAGCTCTTGTGTCTTGTCTTGTATGAGCCATAGCACACAAATAGAAATAAGGTTATTCCTTATTTTTGATTATTCCTTTTATTTATTTTTTCGCATCTTCGGTGAATTAGACCAAGAATTATAATCAAGTTCAGTTGAACTCACGTCCAACTGCTTAGTCCAAATAATTGCTTGACACAGGCAGCAGAAACAAAATAGAAGGGCAAATAACAACCTGAGAAATTATTGAAAAGATTATTTAAATTGACCAGCGAGTTGCGTGAGCGCGAATGGCATGCCACGGATGCTAAAGTATTGATAACGACTGGCATGAGACGAGATTCAATGGGGAGCTGTCAAATACAGAATTCGGAGTCGCAGAAAAGAAGCGATTTCCATGAAAGACAAACTTCTGTGGAAGGAATTACAATCCAAGGTTACAAATGTTGCCATTATTACAATTTGCGCACGGATTCTTCAGAAAGACTGAGTGGAATCCTCGTGTTGTGAGCGCTAAGGTGAACCTTTCGAAAAATTTGAAGAATTGTTAGTTATCTTGTTCCAATAACACTCTGTCAATAGCAGATAGGACATTCAGAAAGAAATGGTCACTTGAAGGGAAAAGAATTGTTAGTAAAGGATGAACACAATGGGAATAAGAGTGGAATTTGTTAGCTTAACGGCAGATCAATTCCTTATGGGTTATTTAATACTGAACTTTCTTTTTCTTGTGAGATTTAAAGTAATCAAAATATATGTTATTCTGCTTTCACAATTGAATACATGGTAGATGACACTCAGCTTTTGTGCATATATATGTTTGTGTGGACATAATTACTAGAGCCGGTGATATGCGTGTTTTATGTTGGAGTTTCGCTGGAGTTATATTTTGGAATACAGTTTGATTTCTTTAAGGAATTGTGGAAAATTACATGGATTTATGTCATGAAAAAGTTAACCTGTGTTCACTGTTTGGTTGATTTCGTCTAGCGGCATATCAACCTCTATGATTTATATAATACCGAAATCTAAATATTTTGAACGCCATTACATGCCTTCAAGTTCAGATAAAATGTATTGTTGGTCATCTTACGAAAAAATGTATTGCCGGTAATTTTGGTTATAAAAAGGTATTGTTGGTTATTCTACTATATATAGGTATTGCTGATAAGTGTATTTCTTTATTCTCATAGTATTTTTATTTTGGAGTCCATTATTTGTCCATATACTTCTGTGACTCTGGCAGGCGCTACCAAAGAGGGAACAACAGCAGTTAAGAGATGGTACTATGCTCCTCAAAACCTCCTACTTCTCGATCAGAGGCCTTGCTGTCGAGTGTACAGGGTGGACCGATAGTCTTGTCACATCTACATAATATAATTTTTTTTATTTCAACGCTATGTGGGCATTATCAAGGTTAAGAGTTTCACGTGAACGATACCAGAATACCCATCAGTTGAATGACGCCGTTCGGAGAGCCTTTGCCACAACCAACCAAATGGCAGCTTCGTAAAATATCACACAGGACATGACGCCGCATTATTTTGTACCATGAAAGTGATGGTGTTCCTGTTTCTGGTGTGTTATTGCGTCAACGAAATTAAATAAACTTAATCCATGTGCTTTGAATTAATATAATACTCCTTCTCTTTACTTTTTATTAGGGGTAGCAAGACTTTTCGACCACTCTGTAGTTTATAGTCATTCCCAGGATTAAAGATTGGAATTCAAGCAATAGCAAATATTATGTAAATATAATAATGTATCGGCAATTTCATTTAAGAATTAGCAAAATATTTTATCAACTCGAGAGAGATGTTTCGCAAACTAACATTAACTGCTCTATGGTAGTGCGCCTTTTTCGCAAAATATCTAATGTGTTTGGTGGAGAATAATTGAGTATTTTTAAAAATCCGGATTCCGACGTCATTTGTTTTTACGAGGTCAGTTCTTTTTATCTACTAAAAATAATCTTTCTCAAAGTCTTAGATTTGTATGAATTTTTATTTGTGTCTTGACTGAAGCCAAATAACATTAAGTACACGAGGCTTCTTAATTTAAATGTATGGTTTGATCGGTGAATGAAAGAAACTATAATTCTCTGGTTTTTCAATTCAGAAATATACTATCACCATACTTGAACGTCGTTACTGGAAAACGACTGAGAGCTAGGGATGCCTGAATACCATAAAATCACATTTGCAACAAAATATTGTTAGATCTATATAGATTATTTTACAAACGATCTATATCGATCTGTCTCTCCTTTATATATATATATATATAGATCTGTCCCCATTTTATAAATGGGGACAGATTACTGCCATTTGTATCATGAGGAATAAGATAATTATATTTAGTAAGAAAATGACCGCAGCAGCAAATTCAACGAGGGAATCAGTATAAACAAAATAAAAAAAAAACATATAGTTAGATATATAATCAAAATGTGTACATATCTTTCAATGCCAGATGACTTTAGGTAGGGTCAATTAGGGTGACTGCTCAGGCTCATCTGTGTTTCTTCGACACACACTGAGCCAATCTGAGATTATATTGCATCTGAGCTGAGATTACTATCGTTACAATTTCTAGGTGATAGTGACTATTCTGGCCAGATCAACAGTTTTAAACAAGGCCAGTACCCTGAAAATCTCAGACATGATGACGTGATCTCGTATTAGTAAGATAATTGATTGTCAATTCCTGTTGGAGACACTTGTTACGGGATATTTGATTACCAACACCTAACATGTAGTTTATACCTCAACTATTATGAGTAGACATTAGTTACAATTTCTGTGTGTGTGAGAGAGAGAGGGAGAGAGAGAGAGAGAGACAGAGAGAGAGAGAGAGAGCTTGTTATGGATGGAAGAAGAAAATGCTGTCGTCTCTATTGTGGAGTCGACAGAACTTTCTTTCGGCATTGGCGTCGCTTGTAGAGTTTCTGTAGAAAGTTGGATTTTAGAACTTGCTAATCCAACACCCAACCTATTTGAAATTCATAGTTGAATTCTTGTAAACACGTTGTCAACCAAAGTTAGAGATTCCAGTTTGTGTTGCGATTAACCTCAAGCTGGGGTAGGGAGGGAGATAGGTTCATATCATTTTAAGGGTATTAGTGTGAATTTGAACACATAATACAAATTTCCATCTCGATTACGACTCGTTTTGGTTTGGTTTTCACATCGTTTTGCAGGATTTTACTGCTTCCATCTCCGACATTGTTAATTTAGTCATTTTCTTCCTAAATGTATATCTCTGATAGTTCTTTAGGTTTATAATGGTTGCATATCAGAGTTTAGTTTTAATCTAAAAATTTTAGGAAGTTCCTCCATTGAATTTGCATTAAATATGTTTTACATGAAGGAAAATGTCAGAGCTAAGAAGACTGTTATTAAGAGAATAGTAATTAATACAATCTGGGAGCCATTAATAAAGAAAAAGAGAAATAGAGATATGAAAGCAAGTCTTTAGCAGTCGTAGTATAAAAAAGGAAAAAAAAAGACGCCCCAGTGAATGCAGTCAAGCCTGACAAACAATATTAGTTTAATCAGCAAATAGACTAGATTTAAGGCTATGAATTAACAACTCAGAATTGTCCCATGGCACAAAAGCTTAGTATATTAAAGCGTTATTGACATATTTTTAATTGAGTTCACCCCATACAATGTAGTAAAGCCACTAAAATACAAGAGGTTACAGGGTTTGGAAGAATTAGGAAACATTTATTAACATTAGAAATATTAATAATAAGCGGGGAAAGGAAAGAGTAATAAGTACAGTAGATAGAGATTGACGTCGAATTTAAGTTTTGCAGATTAAAGTTGATTGGAAAGCATGGAGTCGGAAGAGAGTTCCACAAGTGATAACTACGAGAAAAAATTAACATATAACTTAGGATTGCATCAAGCCAGCTCAACTGCAAATTGATGAGATATCGACGTCAGTCTAGTACTGCGCTTAAATTCATATAGTCTAGCTACCATAACAAAGAGCGATATTTAATTGTGAAAATACAAGATATGGCACAAAGCCGAAATGGTAAATGGGGTAAAGGACGCTAATCTGTCTTAAACTTAAACTTAGCTAACCACAATCACTGACCCAAACATATCAAAATATTCCTAACACGAGAACAACGCATTTTTAATTACCATTCTTACTCCAAACACAATAATACCTCAATGTATCTATGTAAAACGTAACTAGTCCCCATATGTAAAATTCATGTCGATGACAGAAGGGGAATAAAACAACAATTTAAAAATTAACCTCAATATGTATTTACACTATGAAAAAAAATATTTACAAGAAACCATAAAAAAATAATAATATTAGTAATAAAACTCGCCACAATCCTTAAATGTAGCAAAAACATCAGTTAGCCGGACGAAATCAGTGTTGGACTTACTTAAAAAAATATAAACTACTCATTCATTCAAATACTCACTTAAAAAGACACACTCATTCAAAGACAACAACAAATACTAAAATCACACCCGAAACGAATATTGCTTCGCATCCTAAACGGAGGAGAAAAGGGAAATTAAACTAAAGAAAATAGGGACAAAAATAAAAGGGGGTCAATGAGCATACTCACCCTAGCTAAGTTAACTTGAAAGAAGAAACTAAGTACAAAACGTAAACCTAAACTAGCCTAAATCTGGGCAGGGTTAGCCAATGTTAAGGCAGAGAGAACAATATCCTGATGCCTAATCGACATCAAAGTCCCAATCCGACACACAGAGTCTTCAAACTTACAGCAGAGGGAAAGTGACATGATAGTAAGCTCAATTCCTGGAAGCGGGGAAGGGGGAGTAAACCTTGAACTCTCAGGAAATAGGGCGAACAATAACTGAGCAATCCTAAAAAATAAATAAAGGTTACCCTCATGTTACCCGGATCGACGAGAAGCTGATGGAAGCTGTTTGGTTTGTTTTACGGCATATCAACTTCAATGGGTTATTTAATGCCGACAGAATTTTTATTATTTCTTCCTTTTTTATTTTTTATTTTCCTTTTCAATGTATTGCTGATAATAGTTTTTTTCCCAAAAATGTCTATCTCGTAATATTTTTCCTTCATAAATGTATTGCTGGTAATAATGAATTGTTGGTAATAATTTTTTCTCAAAAATTTATTGCTAGTATTAAAACCTATTTTTACACTTTCAAAGTTTTGGGGTTAACCACTTTCCCATAGTTGGGACCCTAACAGGTGCTACCACCCCGGGTCAGAGTGGACCTGGGAGCACCAGCACCGAAGAGGTGGTTTCACGCTCCTCAAAACCTCCTGATCACAGGCCTTGTTGTCGGATGTAGTTTATCGTCTTACACAGGACGCGAATGTAGTTTATCGTATATCCAGAACGGTATGGAGGCTGGAGTGTATATTGTGGTAATAACAAAGATGAGGACAACAGTCTGCATGCAAATATTGTAAATACGAGAATGTATATATTTTTCTGCATAAGCGGATGAAAGAATTTTCTTTACATTTAAAGCATGAATCCACTGCTTTCTACATTCTATCGTTGAATGTTGCTCATCGTGTCGTCTCTGATTTTAATTCTTAATTCATTAATACTACACAATAGACGGCAAAAACGATAGACAATTTCCTCTTCGTATCTAGCTTTATTATATGAAGGACAATAGTTGTAGCATCGTTCCTATGAGAAAGCAAGATTGAGATGATCAGGAGAAGGTATATCATCTTCTTGGCTAGAATATCATCGCAATGTGTTTGCTTGCCTCTGTAAGTTATCTGAGTGCCGGAGGTACGTTGGTTCTTAAGATTATTACTGCCGTCTCTCTATGTTCACGTCTTTTTGATCTCATATCAAAAACTTTTAAA
>CAHIKZ030005447.1:2227500-2365000 GCA_903632075.3 Acanthosepion pharaonis
TAATATGGCACCTTGGTTTGTAACTGATATTTCAGACTAGAAGTCGCTGTATTTTCGTCTGCTACATTATGCACCGTGTCTCTTTAGGACCTACGATATCATGGCTCTCCACAACTAACTAGACTTTATAGCTCTTAGTAATTTTTTTTCACCATCACGCCCAGACACATTTTTGTTATCCATTTACACAAACTCATGAGATTGGTTACTCTCTCCCTGCTTTTCTCCTTGGATTCATTATGTACTGTGAGTATCAAATTCTCCAAGCCCTCTTTCATTATTATGTGCCTGTAACATTTAATCTTTCTCTAATATATATATATAAAAAAAAAAATATAAACATCCTTTTTCTTTTCATATTTTCTTAAAATTTCCTCGTTACTCAGATGTCCAGTCCATGGTATTCTTTTCTAGAACAACATTTCTCTCGTCTCCAATCTCTTCAACTGTTAGGAAAGTGTCCAACACTCCCTGCCACAGAGGAGGACTGATATTATATAAAAGTTTAGCAAACTTTTCTGTTCTCAAAATACAATTAATCACAATGTTCCATTTTTTTTTCTATGACTGACATCCATTTTTCCCTAGTGTGTATCCGTACATCAGCCATAACTAAGTGTACTGGTCTTATATTCTAGATATATCCTGTTAGTTGTATCTTTTTACACAATTTGGAGTGAGTGATAAGTATAGCGTACAGAGGATGACGCCAGTAATGGAAATAGTAGTCAGAGAATAGTAACGCAACAATCCAATTCTTTTAGGTTCTACCTTGAAATTGTTCTGCCTTCTTTGAGTTCTTTCTGTAAACCAAGAGGTTATTGCAATTTTGTTACCACAGATGTGGTCGCATTAATTGTTTTTCAGTATCTATATTGTTTTTTAACGACTTCTACCTGGCTTGAAGGCATTAGATTGATATACTGTTTCTGCAGATACGATTCGACTTTTACGGTGTGTGTCAATTTTGTTACATTATATGTACACCTTTTTGTTCGCATTAATATTGCATTTTTATGTATATTCTGTCCTGGCATCACGATTTCAATTACTTTCTCATTGGACGATATATTTTCCATGCATATATTCAAACCAGTTTTTCTCTTTGATACTTGAATTTCATGAATTTTAGCGTAGTGCTAGTCTGGTTCCATCATTTTATTGTTAACTCTCGCAATTTTTGCTTGGATAATTTTTTCTTCTTGTTTTCCTCTCACTTACAATCTTCAAAAATATAAATTAGTTCTATTATTGTTCGTTGTCCTCAATAATGTATTCTCAGTTTCTTTTACTCGGGGTAACTCTTTGAGTCTTAGTGATTTTCTCACCTTTCTTGAAATGAAATTACTATTTCTCTCTCGCTTTCCCCCCTCTCTCTCCCACCCTCTCTCTCTCTCTCTCTCTATATATCTATATATATATATATATATATATATATATATATATATATCTGAAGGAGTGCTTTTCAAAGCAAAAATATACCAATGACCTGATCAAAATATACGTAGGGTGTACTGAAGGCAGTTTCAAGTCGAGATGGTAGTATAATCACAAGTCATTCAAGCTAGAAAGACTAAGGAATTCTACCAGACTAGTCAGTCTTGTGTGTGAATTAAAAGAAAAATAATAAATATCCGATTATAAACTGTGAAATATTAAAAAAAAAACTTACAGCAATCACAGTGATATCCGCAATCTTTGCCAAGAAGAAAAATTAACAATAATAACATTTCCAGACCAGAAAAACCTTCTGAATGAGAGATCAGAAATAATGGATGCATACAGACTAAAAATTCCTTTCGTACGAACCATGATGAAAGTATGTACGTTGCATATAACCCACCTCCAATACAATTTCAAAAGCCTTGCTTTTCTCCTCCCTTTCCATTACATTTCACGTTGTACGTTTATTTATTTTTAAATAATAATGCGTTAGGAAATTATTTAGCCAGAATCACCTGAAGATACCAAAAGTTGGAAAAAAAGGCAGCGTGATCGACGGATCTAATTTTTTTTTTAAATTTAAAAGCTCTGTATGTTAAATGTTTAATCTATTTTCTTTTCTTTATACATGTAATGAGCACATTTTAATATTGCTGTTTCCTGTTCTGATTCAACTCTAACCAACAACATTTACATATATATATATATATATATATATATATATATATATATATATATATATATATATATATATATGATAATAATAATTATTATAATTATATTTGTGTGTGTGTTTGTTTATAAACTATCAGCCATATTTTATGCATGTTTTCTCAAATAATATTAATTATTAATTTAGTTTTTTTCTTGGGAACTTACACATATGTGGAGAAACTGACTTCACACACTCAATCATAAAAAACATTAATGACACAAAAATATTAAATTAAAAATAAATTACAAAAGATTCTATTTTGTATCATATATATAGAAGTATACAAGTCTCTAATCATAATGATTTTCTCATGGTATGGCCAAGCTTCAAGATAATCCGAAGTTTTCTACCAAATACTATTACCTCTGATGATTTATATATGCATATATTTATATACTGTTTGACGATTTTTAGTAACAAACAATAAATGTTTTCGGTTTTTCTTATGATTTCCTTTCTTTTATTTTTTCTTACGTAGGGACATTTTCAAATATTTAACAAACACGCAAATAACAAATTGGAGATTCCTAACTCAAACAAGTAGTACAATTTAAATATCTAGCAAGTGATTTAACAAAGGACAGAAAGTGCGACATTGAAATCCCAAGGCGCATTGCGATAATAAATGATGTCTTTCAAAAGCTAATAAAAGTTTAAGAAAAAAAATGGAAAATTTTGTTAGGAACGAAGAAAAGTGTATTGAACTCATATGTAATATCGGTTCTCATGTATAACAGCGAATGTGGAGAAATCTCCAAAGAGATGGCGGAAATGCCTCAACAAAAATGTGGTTCCACAGAAATTTTCTGGGAATACGATGAACTGAGCATGTGAGCAAACACGAAGTTTTAGAAAACTTGGAAAGAAAAATAACATCTATAATTGATATCAGGAAAGTGATAATAGAATATTGATGAAAGACGGCTTGGAAAATTTGACACTCACAGGCGATATTCAAGGAAAACAGAGGGAAATATTGCATAACATACTTAACACGCTTGGGGAAATGATTGGCAGAACAAAGTTTAGAAGAGATAACAAAAGAAAAAAAATAGTAAGAGTTACAAAGAAACAGGAAATTGTGGAGAACCATGATCACCAACGTTCTGAAGGGGCATGGTACAAATAATAATAATAATAATAATAAATGACACTAAAAATATGAAATGAAAAATAACAATCGAAGGGAGCAGCGGAAATATTTTTTCTTCTTCTTTTTCCTCTGCTTCTTCTTCTTCTTCTTCTTCTTCTTCTT
This sequence comes from Acanthosepion pharaonis, assembly GCA_903632075.3. NCBI lineage: Eukaryota > Metazoa > Mollusca > Cephalopoda > Sepiida > Sepiidae > Acanthosepion > Acanthosepion pharaonis. The sequence goes on from CAHIKZ030005447.1 coordinate 2,230,914, forward strand.
CTTCTTCTTCTTCTTTTCCCATTCACTCTCCTCTTTCATTCCTCTTCTTCTTTCTCTTCTTTTTCTTCTTCTGCTTCTTCTTCTTTTCCCATTCACTCTCCTCTTTCATTCTTCTTCTTCTTCTCTGCCCGTTTGTCATTCTTCTTCTTCTTCTTCTTCTTCTTCTTATTATTATTATTATTATTATTATTATTATTATTAATAATAATAATGGTAATAGTAAGAAGAAGTAGAAGTATTTCTGCTGCTCCCTTTGATTGTCATTACAGGAAGTTGTGATATGATAAAACCGTTCCGAAATGTAACAATCTGTGCTGGTAGATGAAAGCAAATAATTGATTGAAAAATAACTTAGTATTATAAGTAGTAGGTTATTTGGCACTATGGATATTTCTTTGCGCGTCATTGTGAACCAAAAAAAGAAAAACTGATGTGTAAAGAGGCTCAGCTAAAAAGACGCCATGTCTCATAAAAGATTTTTTGTAAAGTGAAACCGAAGAAAAGTATCATCCAATCACTAACGAGGTGACCTCATCATAGATCTCTTCTCATCACACGATAAGACCTCCATTGAAACCCGAGTCTCATGAATAGAACTCATGCTGTGCGCGTGATTGCATTTTATTTCAGTAAATAAAAGAAAAGAAAAAAGATTTATAAAAAAAAAAATCCATTCGATTGCCGGCAAATGCCCTCAGACTGAACCAAAGGCGTTAAATCCCTTATCTCTTAATGTAGTATTCATGGAATTATGTAATAAAACCAAAAAAAAAAAAAAAAAAAAACAAAAAAAAACACAATCCTATAAATTGCAACGACGGATCAACAAGAGAGCATCTGTAATGTATAAAGAAATATACATGAATGGCTCATTACACTTAATTCGCTAGAATATTATACAAAATCACGAATGTTTCACTTCTTTTTAAATTCTGTTGCATCATGACGCTTACACGCTTTATAAAATTAGGCAGAATTCGATGTTGGGTTAAGTTGGGCGCTGACCGTTTTCTGTGCAGGGTCTGAAAAGGGCAAACTATTGAAGAAGGAAATGAGCAACACAATTATACCGATTTAAGCTCTTCCCATGATAAGCAAGTATAGGCTGGTATGTATTTACGAAGTCGAGCTTTATTCAACACCTAGCAAGGTTAATCACACCGTACTACTACTAATAGTCTCTAAGACAAGCTTACAAATGAGCACTATTCAGAAATCTTCATTTCGCTTTCGCTTCTACGCCTGTGACCCAAATACAAGTCCCGGCACGATTAAATTATTTCTTTCAATTCCTCCTCAACAGTGCCAATTTGTGCGACACGTAAGTTACTTTTCAAGGTTTATTCTCTGTGGAAAAATCATTTTGCTCCAGTTTATACCACTTATATTATTATTTTATGAGTTTCAAAATACGCACTATATTCCAGACCCCACTTGTATTTGCATCAACAGAGTAGAAATCTAAAAATTATTTCAAGCTTCAATTCTGTCGGATTTAGATTTTTAGTTGTGATCACTTCTTTTCCTTACTTTTATCAAATTCCTTATTCTATTTATAGTTTTCTATTCTTTATATAAAGAAAATGTTTTGATCGTAACAGACGACAGTATTCTTTCACTATAAAAAAATATTCTAAATTTCTGTGTTGAAACTGTTCAACGAACGATAATGGCTTTCCACTGCTTATTATCCTTTGTAGCTTCAAGCGGCGCATGACTTCTTACTATCTTACGCCTTGTTCTGTTATCCATTTACACAACCACATTTGGCATCTTACTCGATCTTCCGTCCGCATCTTTTGCCTTCAGTATGTCTAATGAGTCTCATATACTTCAACTCCTCTCTCCAAATTATGAGTCACAGAATTGTAGTTTATTTCTACTTTTGATTTCACGTTGGCTTTTTGTTTCCGTTTTCCTTAAAATGTCCTTGTTGATCACATGCGCCGTTCATGGTATCCTCAGTGTTCTTCGATAGAACCAGTTTTCTGTTGCCCACTTCATCCGTGAAGAAATTGTCCAGCATTGATTGTCATAAAAGTCAACTTATATTTCAGTGCGGCTGGTTTTATTGGGTTTCGAACGACTTTTGTTTCCATTTTCTTAATATTTTGTTCAGGATTTGAAGGCATATTTCGCTATTCCAATGCGTCTTCGGCTTTCTATGCCACGTTTTCGTGGTTTGATTTAACGTTTCCCAAAGTGTTACATTTCTGTACTTGCCTGATACTGACATCTCCAACTCGTAGCTCGCATTTTGGGCTCTCACATTGGCTAAAGATCATATATTCTGTTTTCTTACAATTAATGGTTAGTCCTTTCTTTTTCCTTTCCTTTTAATAAATCGCCTAAGATTCCGAGCAGTTTTACAGCTGTCCGCCATCGATAAAGTGTCATCTGCTTATCTTAATTTGTTATGGTTGTGTATACCCATAATAACCCAAGGTAAATGTTCTAGTTTTGTGAGTATGACCATGTTGTTGATGTTAAGTAAATCTGCTAAGAAGACGCATCTTTGTCTTAAAATAAATACATTATAAAGTAAATAGTAATCTCTATCTATAAAAGGCAGGATATGTGTGTGTGCGTGTGTGCATGTGTGTGTGCGTGTGTGTGTGTGTAACGAATGTATGACCACAATTTTCGACGGATTTTCACCAAAATTTATATGCACATGCTCCAAGTTGCGGGAAGACCAAGAGCGACTTTCCATTTCCCAACTCCAATCGATATTGGAAATAATCGATTTTTTCATGCTTCTATGGCAGTTTTCATGTAGTTTGCGGCCATTTTGTACTGGCCAGAGTGAGAGCCTACAGCTGGCTGCCATGCATAGGCAGGAAGTTTCTATTGGCCAGCGAGAGAGCCAACAGCTGACTGACACGAATGTTAACTAACATGCTAGCATGCAAAAAAATCGATAGCTGCATTCGTCACACGTGGGAAAAATTTAAATCTGCATGGCACTTTAATCCAATTGGCTCATTCGCTTGCTTAAACTCAACGTTGATTCTGATTCCGCAGAACTGGTTGGGTGTGAAAAAGTATTTATGGTTAACATTCTTTTTTCATTCGGTTTTTCCAGTTACGAGTGCTTTTTTTAAAGTTGATCGTTTTGTGTTCATTTTGTTTAGTTCTTTTTTCGTAACAGATTTAATGTTTAGTATAGAGCTTAGAAAGAATTCGCAGTGTGAGATAGACAAGAAGTAAGGCATGTAGCAACATCAGCACGGCAAAGGGCACTCCTTTAGAGGCAAGGAAGGGCAAACATATTTTAAGTCAAATGATAACGATTGCTGTATGAGTTGTATGATTTTTTGAATCAAGCACGGGCAACGCCGGACCATGCTGCTAGTACATATATAAATAAAATAAACAATATTACAGTTAGTGCTATAAATAATCTAAAATATTAACCATAACCGCAAAACTGGGAAAAACGGTTCCTTTCCCTTCCTAACATTTTCCAAGAGACAGCAGCGTTCTATATATTGAGAATCTACACCAGGAGGTGTAACTATGGTTGGATCATCGCATAATGCGCAAAACTGGCATGCACTATGCCGTTTTGATTTCTATTTCTGCACTGTTTATAATCACTGTTCTTTCTGTCGATAAATTTTGTATTGAACTCATGATATCCCTAGATTATTTGCAATGTACAAGACAGAGATAAAATGTCGAAATTTGTTGAAAATGATTTTAGGTTAAGAACGCCAGCATTACGTTCTTGGAATAAATAAAAAAAATTACTAACGGTGAACATGTAGCATTCATGTCAGCGATCAGTAAACCCGAAACTTGGACAACGTACATAAACTTCAAATCCAGTAGGTACTCAATGACAAACGAGTTTATTATTTCATTTTCCGCCCTCCCTAGAACTTAGTCCGTCATTAGATCTTATAACAAATATAATTTGTCGCATTAGTTAATAAAGTTTACCTTTGATATCAGCAGCTTACAGAAATGGTCAGCAGTAAGTGTTTTTGGTTGACATCTTTCGTTGATGTTTCATTGAAATCAGCGGATAGAAAATACCACCAAATACTAGAAAATACAGTAAGAGAATATACAAAATATATAAAATACCACCAAATACTACAAAAATATACAGTAAGAGAATATACAAAATATAACAGTAAGAGAATATACAAAATATATAAAATACCACCAAATACTACAAGAATATACAGTAAGAGAATATACAAAATATAACAGTAAGAGAATATACAAAATATATAAAATACCACCAAATACTAACAAATACAGTAAGAGAATATACAAAATATCACCAAATACAGTAAGAGAATATACACTATAAGTATATAGAAATTATTATGAGGATTTAAATAAACATAAATAATTCGCCGAGTTAAGAAGAATCCTCAATAGAATCCAGGAATCACTAGACGGCCGTTTGACTCTATTTTTAGGAGTCATTAGTAGTGCGCATCCACTATCGAGAATCGAACCCGCACCCTTACGATATGACGCAAGCATCATACCCGCAAGACCAACGGGTTCCAGTGACGCGGAGGTGACACACTAGACACGATATAGCACCATCTCTTCACAAATTCCGTCGTGTGACACATCCAAGTCTACTTAGACCACTGGACTGTACTTCCTGAGTTAGTCTTCTGTTCCCAAGTCGCTCCATCCATTCGAGTGTAGTATGTTACCTCTTCGTCAGCGAGACCCATTGGTTTAGTGGGTATCACGCTTGCGTCATATCGTAACGCTCCGGGTTCGATTCACGGTAGTAGATGCACACTGCTGATGAGTCCCAAAAATAGGATGAAACGGCCGTCCACGGCTTTCTGCATTCTGCTGAGGATTCTTCTAGACTCCAGGAATTAATTATGGCTATAAAGTATAATACAGATAGGCTGTACTCATTTCAGTACGCGTTTCTTTACTGAACTATTACGTAATATCACTTCTTCTATATGGCATTGAATGCTAGGCAAACACTTCGCAGAAAACGAAAAAACATGAAGCATCAAAAATGTGGTTCTACAGAAGGGTGCTGAGAATACCATGGATTCAATATGTGAGCAACGATGAAGTTTTAAAGGATAGGAAAATAAAAAAGCCTAATTATACATAACATCTTGAGAAGAAAGTTCAAATTTTACGCGGCCCATAATGAGGAAAGAGGACTTTCAAGAAATGATAATAATATGACTGACTGAAAACAAGAGATGCAGAATAAAACAATGCAAAACCTACAAAGCGAGCTTAAGTAAATGGACGCCGAAACAAGGTTTAGAAGCAATAACAAAAGAAACAAAACATTTTAAGAGCTAATAAAAAACAGGGAGTTATGGAGAGCCATGATCGCCAACGTCCGGAACGGACAAGGCACATAGAAAAAGGTAGATAGCCAAGATTGTCAGCCTCGATTTGTCGTCACTCAATCAGTCGATTGCAAGGTTATTATGACGTTAGAGTCAATATAATATTCTTCTAATTATTTAATAGTGTGTTTGAGAAAAGTGGGTAAATATATTGTGAAGCAAGTTATTCAAAGCCCACATAAGATATTAGTATATCCCCGATATACTAAGACTGCAAAAGAACGGAAAGGAATGGTTGAATAATCCAAAGAAACGAATGCAAAAATGAGTCACAGATGATAACTATTTTCTGTATAAAAATGAGGTACACAAGTATAAACTATACTTAGATGCATCTATCTATCTATCTATCTATATCTATATATATATATATATATATATATATATATATATATATGCATCATCGACGTGTATATATAAATAGTAAAGCAAAACACAGCACATATTGCCTGATGATTGCTTATAAGCATGAAACAGACTTTCGCTGCAGGGTGTTGACTTCAACCTCCATTTTGATATATATATATATATATATATATATATATATATATATATATATATATATATGTGTGTGTGTGTGTTGTGTGTGTGTGTATATTAGAAATATGAAAATAATATCAAAATATCATATAAATATCAAAATAACTTCTGCTACATCCCAAACTATTATGCATATGGTCAGAAGCAAAAATATCCATGACAATAATAATTATGGAGTAGATATATGTATAGGATAAAGTGTCAGAAATGTTTCTCACAATACATTAGAAAAACCTGTAGAAATTCAAAATAAATTTTAAAAAAATATCCGTGAACACAAAAAAATTATTTTATACACAACAATTTATCAAATAAATTAGCCATAATTGGAAATAACCACAACCACAGTTTGAATCTAAAGAATGCCACACCAATTAAAAGAGAAAGTGACTGACTGAGACAGAAATGTCTTAATAGTTCCGCTTATCAAAATATAAATCTGCACTGTGGAATTTTAAAAATATCTCCTTTACTGAAAGAATTACTCTTTCCTGAGCCAACATACATGATTATAAATATTTTGAAAAATTAAAAGTAAACAATGAAAATCATAGCCTCCAGTTATTGAAAAATATATAATACATAAATTAATCTTAATCTAAAATAATTTGAATACTGATTGCATAAAATAAAATTTAGAAAATTGAAAGAAAAAATCAACAAAATCATTTACTCACTTTTGTTTATTAGACATTAAATTACGTTAATTAGCATCCTCCATAATTTACCTAGACTTTTCCGTTAACCTGATTAATACCTATGATCGTCTCTTAAATATAATTTCTTTTTAAAACTAATAACAACTTTAATTCTGTTTATAAATACTGGTTACAAATAAAGTTCTTTCAATACTTTGATATAGTCAAATCAGCTAATTTTTCCTTTAGTCTTCATTCATATTGTCCTATTCCAGAAATATAATTTACACAGACACTTATACATATATATATATATATATATATATATATATATATATATATATATATATATATATATATATCAGAATTTCTTTCATACAGAGAAATTAAAACATAATAAAAAAACAAAAACAAACAGTATTAAAATAAGACAAAGAAAAGGAATTTTTATTTATTTATATCGATCTCCTGTCACGGTACAGCTCTGGTGATATATTTTATGTTCTTATTTATGACGCATAGAAAATGTGGATGGCTATCACATCTGATCAAAGCCGCAACTGACTATAAGTATCAATGGGCTGTCACGTGACTCTCAAAGGCCTCTTAAATCACCAATCAAGTCTTTCTCGTTAAAAAGGGAGATAGTTGCCTGCTATATCTCTGAACATTACACAAGGCATAGTAAGCCTTTCTATCGCGTTAATATGACTAATTCTATTAGCCAGATGTGACATTACAGCACTTAGTAATTAGCCGTTAACTATACTTGCCTTACTGCATAATAATCATTGCATGAATTGGTAACAATTGTATGATATCCATTGGATTCTAGAAATTTTAATTGCGAACAATGTTTTAAAACTGTGATGAAAAAAAATTAATGCTAAATAAAAAATTAAAAAATTAAATATCCTCCGCTTGATATTAAAAATATGCTTCATTACTAACAATAACATACAGCAATTACAACACTGTAAGAAATCGTTTCCAAGAGGCATGTTCCTATCCTTATCGATTCGGGAATATAATCTCTGTAAAATGATACTGAAATTGTACAGGAAAAAAAAATAAACAAACGAACGCTCTAGAGACCATCTGTTCCAGTCAATCAGAAATAGATTGTGCGCGATTTTCCTGACAAAATACCAACAATTACTGCCACGTCGAATCTTGATTCCCTCTGCTTATTTCTCACATGCATCTGCTGTCGTCTGTATTAAGCAATGTTTCAGTATAATTAACGAGACTCTAACGACTGTGAAAGTCGATAGTCCGGCTGTGGCCAAAAAGGCGATAGCAAATCAAAGAAACAGCGCAACGATTGTAATTCGATTTTTTGTAGACTAAAAGAAAAGGAAAAAGAAAAAAAAACTGTGTTGTTGCAATTCATCACCTCGTCCCTGTTCTTTTAATCACTGTTCATTAGTAAGAGGCATTAATGATGTTAAATGACAACTCTGATTTTGCGCATTTTAAAATCACTTTATCTATATTTATATATATATATATATATATATATATATATATATATATATATATATATATATATATATATATATTATAATCTCGATATAATATATAATATATTGAATGTCTGATGTATAAATAAATGTCTGATGTGAAAACTGAAAAAGGGTCAAAAGCTCATATTCATACAACTTTCTATGTTAGCTCTATCACTGATATTGAGAGCTATCCACAAATTACAGCGCATATAAAACATAGTTAGATAGACAGACAGCTAGATAGATAGACAGACAGCTAGATAGATAGATAGATAGATAGATAGATAGATAGATAGATAGATAGATATAGGTTATAATAAATAGGTAGATAATTTTGAAACAAATAAAAACTATCGACCTACTTTTAATTCCTGGCATTACGCACAAACAGAGGCACAAATACAGACACACTATATATATATATATATATATATATATATATATATATATATATATATATATATATATATATATATATATATATATATATATATGGTATAACGATATATCATTTTATATAATTTAATATTTTAATAAACGGTAATTAGAAACAATATTTGCAAAGCTCAGTCCGATGAAAATCCTAATGGATGAAACGCGTCACATTTTTGTACTGTTTTTCTAAATATGTGTGTGTGTATATATGTATGTATATATATATATATATATATATATATATATATATATATATATATATATATATATATATATATATATATACAGTATATCCAAACAATGCAATTTTTTACCATATTTCTTGGTATTCTTAGAAAATTAATTAAGAAAATGCTTATATAATCTTAATATTTTTTTTTTTTATTTCCCAAGTATTCATTCTCGTCTGGGATTATTTTCAGGGGGTAAATTGTCTGTGCATGTGTATATTATTTCTAGAAATTCAAAACATTTCAACTGTTCGTTTCTTTTCGTGATACTGTATTCTAGATTAAAAAATTCAAAATTCGCTAGTAACTATATATATATATATATATATATATATATATATATATATATATATATATATATATATATATATATATATATATATGCTGGGACGCTTTTACTAAGAAAAAGCGTTCAAATGAATTAAACTTCACAAAGACTATAGTCGCAATTGTGACTAAGTTTATTCCACTTTCTGGACACCAATTCCGATAGAATAACAAAGCTGTAACAACTAAGTCCATATCTATCTATCTATCTATCTATCTATCTATCTATCTATCTATCTATCTATCTCTACACATATATATATATATATATATATATATATATATATATATATATATGGTGAAAAATTATCTATTAGTATCTCTCACTCTCTCTCTCTATATATATATATATATATATATATATATATATATATATATATATATATATATATATAGTTACTATACTTAATTCTGGCGCCATATTCACCTATTACTGATTTTGGCAGCCTTTACCCTTAAGAATCCAATAACTGGAAGAAGACATTTTTTATTATGACATTTCGCTCTTATTTTATTTTCGTTAGCTGCACACTCAGGACAGAAATCTCCATTCCCACCAAATCTCAAAGGCGCTGCATGGAATTGAGATCTGGTGATCTTGTAGGACACTTGAATGCAGAAAACTCATGACTCCATCAACCAATCCGTCAAATTTTTGATTTGTGCTACGCTTGATTGTCCTGCTGGAAGGGGACACAATTCCTAGGTAGGCTGCGAAATTTAAATAAAGGTCCCAAATATATGACAAGAAAACATTTCACAACCATTAAATACCCCCCCGCCCATCAGCCTGGACCTTTTCTAAAAAGACAAGATGGATTCATACATTTCCGTCGTTCTTCCCAAATTCTCATCTTTCTGTCATTATTCAATTGTAGCCTAATTGCTGTTTTGCTGCAGTACAACGACTGCTTCTTCTGTATACCTCCGTTCTAAAGAGTGGTTAGTTTAACTACTGCTGGCTTTATGTTAGATAAACCAGTTCGGCCAAACGCTTACCACTTCTATCGATAAGATATCTGCACTCACAGAATTGCCAACTCACTAGATATGTTTTTCATTTTCTGACAATTCTCTATAAACCCAAGAGACAATTACGAAGAAAAAATTCTAGTAGATCAGCATTTTTTTTTATGTACTTATACTCCTTCGTCTGGCATCATGACTAAACTCTGCTCGAAATCATTTAAATTATCTTTTTCCCTATAATTACTCTTGAAATAACATTCCACAGCCCTCCATGTCTATCTTTAAAAACCTATATCCATCAAAGTACTGCCATATAATTGACTGATGAGAAATTTTCACAAAAGAACATTTTACACGTGTACTTTAACAATATATATATATATATATATATATATATATATATGAGAGAGAGTGAGAGTGGCAATAGAGGGAAAGGGAGAATAATATACTATGATAGAAAGGCTAAATTTGGGTATAAGAAAGTTGTGAAAATAGGTGGATAAATTTGAAACAAGTAATGCCGATCGACATCTTTTTTAATCTCATTATTTCTTTCCTTTTGAGTATATAGAAATACTTGCATTACGCACATATAGACCCATAAATACACACATATACACACACATAAGCAAGCACACACATATATATATTATGCTCTACTGTGTATCGATAACTGTTTTAAAAATAAATGTAAAAGAACTCTGGATTATAAATTTGAGTGTTCTTTATTTTTATTTTGTTAAATATATGTGTGTGTGTGTGTGTGCGCGCACGCGCGTATGTGTGTTAAGTAGTCTTATGTGATCAGACAAGACTCTGAATTTCAAGGAAGGGGAACTGATTATTTATATTATTTAAACTTGGGCATCTCGAGGTGATGTAATGGTTAGCAAGCTTGTCTCGCTAGAACAATTACGTCTCAGTAATAAGTTTGATCCTCATTATGTACCCCACACTTTCGGCCTTGTGCCACATCTAAGCTACGCTTGGAAAATCACTATATTATTTAAACCTGGCCTATTATCCTCATCTTTGCTGTTAACAATATTGATAATTTGATTTCGGCCTTTCTCAGTTGTCAATCAATCTGGATAAATTTCAGTGAATTCCGACCTGACCTCTTTAGTTAATTTACCGGGGTAGATTGTCTCGTGCCGCTGTTTATGCTTCGGTCTATCTTTAGTGTTGTTATTTTTTTAGTACTGCTCAGTTATTGATCGCCTTCTTCCCACCGATTCATTAAATTGCATTGAACAAACAAATATTAGGGTAAAAAAATAACGAATGAACGTGGACGAAATGCGAGAAATTTACTTGACTGAACCAAAATTATTGAATAAAATCCATGAATCGACTTTATCTCCGCAGTTGTAAGGATCTTAAAATTAAGTTTGCGAATGACTTCTCTCCGAATTATAGACATTGACTAAACCTACCCAGAAACACTCACAAATGATGACTGAACTCATTGATAAAGTAGCAATGACTTGATTAATTACTTATCCAAGCCACTGCAAAATGGCTGGCTTGTTAATTAATACTGAGAACAGATCGATTTAATCTCTTATGATTATGCTGAGGTGGTTTTCATAACTATCTTGGAAATTTTGTAACAGACGACTGAAATGCCACATCTAAATCTGAAGTCACATTAAAACAGAAATGAATTCGTTCAAAGAACTAAACCAAGTAGTAAGCAACAAGAAAATTTCATTAAGAACAAAGAAAATAATGCTAAACTTTTATGCCATATCAATCCTTCTACATGACAGTAAAATATGAAGAAAAGTTTTCAAACAACAAAAATGTGGATCTACAGAACAGACTGAGAATTCATTGTACGGGGCAGGGGAGAAACATGGATGTTTTAAGGAAAGAGACATTTGAAATGTCGGTGACGCATAATGTGAAGAGGTTTTCAGATTTCGAAACTCAGGAGATATAATACATCTTAACTATAGAGATTTATGAACAGAGAAAAATCGTCCTGGGTATGACGATAAACTTCATCAGGTAGCAAGACCTTTGTTCGGTAAGATTTGAGGAGCATGAAACCATCTTTTAACTGCTGCTGCTCCCATATCCACCCTGACCCGGGGTGGTAGTAACTGTCAGGGTGCCAGGTTATGGGCAACGAGTTAACCGCAAAACTGAGGTCAAAACACTATGGAAGTATGAAAATAAATTTTCGTAAAAGAAATTACTAATGCTCCCAAGAAAATTAAATTTTGGCAATTAATTACACATAAGGTGTTGATATGTCGGTAATCAAACAAACACACAGACAGAGCAGAATAACCCCTACGGAAGGAAACAAGTAAATTCGACTGTCATTTTGATATTTTAAAGAGTCACCTAATCCAGATCAAAAGAATCGCCTAATCCAGATAAAAATCATCTAATCCAGATCAAAAGAATCGCATAATCCCTATCAAAATAATCACCTTATCTAAATCAAAACAATCACCTAATCCAGATCAAAGTATTGCCTCATCCTTATCAAGAGTATCGCTTTATCCAGATCAAAAGAATCCCCTAATCCAGATAAAAAGAATCGCGTAATCCTTATCAAAAGAACCACGTAATCCAGATCAAAAGAATTACCTAATCCAGATCAAAAGTATCGCCTAATCCTTATCAAAAGAATCGTCTAATCCAGATCAAAAGAATCACCTAATCCTTATCAAAAGAACACCTAATCCAGATCAATACGTATTATTCGGAAGCAGTACAAAAATATATAGGGATGCCTCGATTAATGGACCTTCGATGGATACGTTATGCATTACTGTACTAAAACTTGTATACACCAAAATTCGATTAGTGCATACATAACACTCGATTATTCTTCAGTTTATCTCTAGTAATTGAAAACTGATTTTTTTAATAGTTACCGATTAATCAAATATTTTCTAAAATCTAAATATAAAAAATGGGCAACTATTTTTTTTGTCAAGTTTTACGTTATCTAAATAATTATAGTAGAGTTTAAAACAAATTTGGTGAATATAAACAGATACATTTTATAATCTAAGCTGAAAATAAAATTGCATATATGAACATCTATTTTGATTTTTATGTTTATTTTGAAAATCTTAAAAGTAAATTTCGGATTTTTTTGTTAAAAAAATGGACGATTTAATTAGATACAGAAATTTACATTTCTTAAAAAAAGATCTAAATATGAAAGATGTACATCCAGTTATATGAAGAACAGAAAAATACCATGCGGCAAAACATTCTAAAATAGTCTTTCATGAGAAACTAAGGTTAATAAACATTAATTCATATCATTTTTATTATATCTTCTGATACATAAGTATAATTTAAAAAACTACTCAAATTTAAAATCAGTTGTGAATGAGATTAAAATTTGCTGTTTAAATTACATAATTTCCTATAAGTTTTTATATTCGATTAATGCGTTTTCATTTAGTGCGTATCTTGTAATGTACAAATTAGCTGCACTAATCGAGGGATTCCTATACCAGTAAGAGACAGAGAGAAACGCCTATCCAATGAAACATGTATAAATGCATGTCAGAATATATAATTGGCAAGAGAGTAAGAATACAAGGATTACTTCAGAATACAAAAGATAGGAAGTTGTGGAGGGATGATCACCCACGTTCTGTGAGGGAGAATACATATAGAACAAGATCCGGATTCATTGGTAAACTATCTTAAGTATGCTACTGTAGTCGAATAAAGCTCTGCTATCTCTGCTGTTTTTATGCCTATTAGTTCTATTAGAATGCCCCCGAGTCATTTTCTTTCGTCTCCTCTCCATTTTCCGTTGAACAATTTTCAACGTTGCAAGACCGACGTGTGGCAGATCACGTGATCTTAGTTTTCACTTAGCAGACGATACTTTTACTGAGACTGAAAGGGGTTATTATAAAAATTTTCCTCATATGAATATTTATGTTTAAAACTCACTTACAATATATACATATTTTATAGAAAAAGAAATAATCTGATGCGTGTATGGAGGTTATTTATATAAAAAAAAAGATTGTGGAATATTGTTAGAGATTTGCAAAGCTAATATACTTATGGAATTAGGAATATATAGAATTATTAAACATGTTAATATATATATATATATATATATATATATATATATATATATATATATATATATGCTATCATATACACATATTATTTGAATATATATGTATGCAAATATATATTCTTATATGAAATATATATTTTGTATACATATATATAATTAAATAGAATATATTTTATATAAATGTAACTACACACACACACACATATATATATATATATATATATATATATATATATATATATATATATATATATATATATATATATATTATTTGAATATATATGTACGTAAATATATATTTATATATTTTATATACAGGGTGGGTGAAAAGAAACCCCCGATTGAATATTACACACAACTTTTGTTTTTGCATGAAACATTGTATTCCTTAAAATAGTAGAATTTCCTTCCTAATTTTATTTTTATTTCACACTGACAAGTTTATTTTGTAATGGCACAACGCCTGACACTGCTTGCGCATGCTCAGCTTGCATACTGTTACAAAGTGTGCCAGTCCATTGTACAAGTGCAGACATGGTAGTACTGTGTTCATGGACCCCGTGCTTCAGATGTCAAAACCATCAGAAATTGTCATTCCCAGCAGATAAGTTCAGTGTCTCTGATAGATACCCACTGAATCCAGATTGGAATAAAATGTGCAAAAGATAGAGAAAATGAAGAAGTTAGTTGAGTATATACCCAGACGATTACAAACAATGGCAGACAAAGTTGATGCTTTATAGAACCTTAACACTGTACTTTACATCTACCAGTAGACTTCCAAAATAAAACATATTTTATGAAAACTGACCAGGAATTAAGTTATTGACAATTTCAAATAAGGAGTTTCTTTCCATGTACCTTGTATATAAGTTTCGATGTATAGTTTAGACATGATACTTTCATGATTTCAGATGATTATTTTGATGTCATTATTGAAGGAGGAGAGAATATCGTCGAGTTTATACATATTTGTTTTATTACCAATTACTTGCGACATATCCACGTCATCATCAGGGTATTGTTTATTATAATATGAATATTATAGCATTCATTATTGTCAGAGACAAATTATGTTATCTGAATGTTAAATTTCTTGCAAATCTAGTGAGCAACGCTGTGTCAGTGCGTGACTGCTGAAACCGTTTAAAGGGAGTTAACTATGTATGGTTGGGAAAGTGTTTTTACAGAATAATTAATAAAAAGTGAAACTAATATCGTAAAACTTGGCATTTCAAATTATCTATTATACACGTTTTAAAATATTTGTGGAGTATTCATAATTAATATATATATATATATATATATATATATATATATATATATATATATATAAACGATAAAAAGTATTAAAAAAAAAACAACAAAAACACCAGGATTTTCTAAACCATGTAACAACAAAAGAATCTTATGCTGCAACCACATTAGACACACGAATTTATTCACTAGCTCAGTCACTAAATCTATTTTCTAAATCTACTACGACTCTAACTGTAGAAGTCATAACATAATTTACCTCCTAGACTGCACACCACGCCAGAAACAATATGTAGGAAAATCTGAATGGTCCTTTCACTACAGAATTAATAATTATCGCAATTGAATTATGTCGACTCCCCATGAATGATTGTTACCTGTAGAACAATATTTCCACCTAGAAAAAAAACGTTTTTAAAACCCATGCCAAATTTACTATGATTGGGAGAATCGAAAAGTTCACAACGGATAACATTAGAAAGATTTTAGAAGGCCATGAAGATAAGTGGATACAATATTTAAAAACACACTAACCAGACGGGATCAATCAAAAATATAACAATATAGATAGTATTAATATATAAACCCACAGACCAGGACCTACCCACATTTCTCACCCACACAAGCGAGACATACTTACACTTATGCACACACCCAGACGTATATGCACACTTCCACACATCATACTCACTCACTCCCTAATGAGCCAAATGATAACACACACCCATAGTAATATACACACATGATACTCAATCACTCCCTAAGAACCAAATAACACATATACACACTTTCCAGGAACCAATAAAACTGTCAAAATGACCAAGGGGATTTAGAGTAGCATGAATCACTCCAGCTCTTATCTTAAATAACAACTTAAAAGAGACTGTTTGACCAACACAAAGACTGACCAAAATTCATGTTAAAAAAATAAGAAAATAAAATAACAAATGAAAACTACAGACAAAAGTTCATTTTCTTCATCAAAACATTCGTTTCTGTAGTTCACTGCTACCAGCAAGCATACTTTTTTTTTCTCCTGATGATGGCCATGTTGGCCGAAACTAGTCGAGGAATCTACATAAAATAATAATAAAAAAGAAACAATATTAATATACAACCCAGTGTGACTGAAGATTTTAATATTTTAATTTTTGTATTGTTCAATATATATATATATATATATATATATATATATATATATATATATATATATATATATACAGTCAAGTGTATGATTGGTGTATACGGAATAAATTCCCATCACCGACAACTATTATTCTTAAAAGAGTGCTCAATAGAGAGTAGAGCGAATATAATTATTTATTAAAAATCATATCAGAAATATATTTATAAAATCACTACAAAATATTATTTTTGTTTAAACATTTGGTGTCTTATCAAGTGATGATGTTGAATGTAGATTGTAGAAGATTCTACACACTACATTCAACATCATCACATGACAAGGCACCAAAGGTGTTGAAACAAAATGGCTATTTTGTAGTGATTTTATAACAAATACATGTAATAATTTTTAAATAAATATATATATATATATATATATATATATATATATATATATATATGGGTATTTCAAACTGTACTATTTCAGTGAAATTCGATGCTTTCAAAAAACCTATACTGTCATAAATATTCACATTATTTGTGAATATATCTTTCTTTTTTACAAAATAGGTTTATGTTGATTTTTTAAAATCTTTTTCAGACCTATTTAAAAGGGTGATGCACATAGAATGACAAATACTTGTAGTAATATGGAAAATAAATGGCTCGAAATTAGTGACAAATTTGTAAGGAAGTTTCATAAGAATGGTCCAACGAACAAGTCTATTCGTGAGTTGTTGATAAAATTTGTTTGTAAAATGTTTAATAAAAAAGTTGTTAATAGAATTTCAGAATTACATGGAACTATGCACGATGACAGGAACAAGAAACCTACAAGAGAATTCGTGTTCGACATTAGTTTGATAAGCATTTGAATAAGATTTGTGGTTAACACGAAGGGCGTCGAACATATCAGAGATTTCAAGTACATCATTCCCCATAATCCTGAGAATTAATCTGAAAAAAAAAATGTTTATCGCATCAAGGTTTTTCACAGATTACAAGAACAAGATTATCCACGCAGAGTAGTGATAAGCGCTGAGCTTATTCATTAAATTAAAGATGCTAACTTAATAAAGAAAAATTTGGTTCATGGATGAAGCGACCTTCCACGTGTGCGTAATGGTTATTCGTCATAACTGTCGCATTTGGAGTTGCAAAAAGCAACTGAACCTGTCGAAACGGAGAAAGATTCACCAAAATAAAGGTTTGACTTGGTATGACTATGTCAAAGGTGTGAGGACATTTTTCTTTGTATAAGATACAGTTACAGGAATCTTGAAGTTTTTGGCAATCCACGGCTAAAACAAACCATCAAGTTTATTGCCTACCTAGCTGTTGTAATCTCGATTCTCCTGTACGCCTATGAGAAATGGGTACTCTAGAGAAGAAACATTCGCGAACTTGAAAGATTCCATCAAATGAATTTTCGTCAAGTCTTGAGCAACACATGTCAGAACCAAATAACGAAGAACGAATTTCTCCTCCGAGCAAAGATGGAGAGCCTAGAAGCCATCATGACTGTCCACAGACTTCGATGGGTCGGAAACCTTGACCGAATGACGGACATCCGCCTAACCAAACAAATCCTCTTCGTGGAGTTCTTATCTGGTAAGAGACAACCTGGAGCTTCACGTCGTCGATTCAAAGATCAGCTCAAAAAAACCTTGCAGAAACCTTGACGAAACCTATATATAGTGGTTGCCAACTCATGTACGAGTACGGTTATTACTACACATATTTTTGGAGAATATCTACTTTTGTGCTGAACAAATATGGCTCTTTAGCCCAGCAAGGTACCTACTCACGCTGGCACAATGTAATGTAATATGTTGCATGAAACCGCTTCTGGACTCGCCTATCCTACCACAAATATCACATTTCAGTTATTAATAAATTCACATTTTCCTCATAATTAGTAGCACAACTTAATTTCATGCAAGATTCAATCGTAAGATGCAAAATTTATATTGACTATGCAAGACATAGCGTATATATATATATATATATATATATATATATATATATATTTATATATATAAAGTAAAGTATCATAATATATATATATATATATATATATATATATATATATATATTATGGTATTATAATATATATATATATATATATATAAAGTAACTGTATTATAATATATATATATATATATATATATATATATATATATATAATATATATATATATATATATATATATATATATATATATATATAAATATATATATATATATATATATATATATATATATATAAATATATATATATATATATATATATATATATATATATATAAATAACTGTATTATAATATATATAAATATATATATATAAAGTAACTGTATTATAATATATATATATATATATATATATAATATAATATATATATATATATATATATATATATAAAATAACTGTATTATAATATATATATATATATATAAAATAACTGTATTATAATATATATATATAAAGTAACTGTATTATAATATATATATATATATATATAAAACTGTATTATAATATATATATATATATATATATATAAAGTAACTGTATTATAATATATATATATATATAAATTAACTGTATTATAATTATATATATATATAAATATATTATAATATATATATATATATATATATATAAAGTAACTGTATTATAATATATATCTAGATAGATAGATAGATAGATAGATTTCATTTAGATTTAGATTTAATTAATAAAAACGTCATATCATATTATATCATTGTTGATGTAATTATATTGTTCATTTTAAACTATCTTTATAGTATATATTATTGTAAGTATTTAATAATCTGATCGACTCAACGTAGTGCAGTGATTAGCGAGGCTAGTCTATTTCATTTCAGCTAAATTCGATCTTCACTACGAGCTCTATGAACATAGAATAAGCTATTCTAGGTGTAGTTTCGACCAAGACAGCTAGTGTCTACGAACACAAATCACTAACCTAAACATTCGAGTCAGATTATTAAACAGTCTTCTCCGTTCACGACATTCATATGGATGTCATACATAGCGTCAAGCCTTTTCAGAAATATCTAAATTTTCAGCTAAATACAACCGATTTTTCAGATAGTTGATTAAAAATGTAGCGAGTGTAGCGTGTAGGTATCAGCGAGAGGTATGCTTCTCCAAACCTCGTTGACTGGCGCTACACAATCCCAAATAAAGAACTATACTGGGATAACAGGAAACACTTAATTTGACGACTTTCTATAACGGAAGCATCTAAAATGGATAGCACCAGTAACTTGAATAGAAAATAATGATATAATCAAGATGTTAATATTCCACAGTACCTTAAATATAAGGCAAAGAAAGAAAGCCCCCATCGATTGTGGAAAGAGCAATAACTGTTACAGGACTGGAGAACCCTATTTAAAAAAACAATTGTCACTAAAAGTTTACATTCTACAAGCTTTATTTTCTCATTATGTGTCACAGAATTGTCATATGGCTTATATTCAATTTAACAAATATTTTAGACAGGGTGTCCTTATTTATTAAAATGAATTTCTAGAAAGCGATTCTCAGCGATAAGCTATTGGGATGCTATGTATGTTTTACAATCGCATAATTATGACAAACAGCAGTCCGTGTAGTTGGTAATTACATTTGATGTCTCCATCTGATTAAATTAAAAATTATCAGTAAATAATTATCATTGCTACAGTACAAGGTGAAGAGTAAATTTCTTTTCCAGAATAACGTCGCCAATGGAGAAATTCATTTAATTTAAATCCGTTATATTCCAAAGTGGAATAAGGTATAGGTCGCCTGGCGGTGAGTAATGGAAAGCAAATTATTTTTGAAGAACATCGGCTAGTGTAGATCTTTCCATCCTCATTGACACTATCTCTCGATCTTTTTGAGATGAGGTATTATGTACACTATTTACATTATTCGGACTATTGTCCTCATCTTTGTCGCATATTTATTACAACGTTTAGGCCGTTGTACGCTCCGGCCTTCTTCAGGTGGTTGGAATGTCGAACTAAACCCTTTATTTCGCTCACTGGGGTAGACTGTTCTAGTTCCACGTGAAATGTTTAATGGATATCAATTATCGGTTATCTCCTGTTAATTCACCTCTCCAAATTCTCCACTGCCTTAACCTTAAGAGTGTGAGTTCAATTCTGTTTTCTTGATTCTATAGACTTTGATGAGTGCGTATTTTTGCTTAAGTAAGCTCCTAAGTAAATTTGACATATGTAGAAAAGACATTAGAATAATCAAGAATCTATACTGGCAGCAAATCCCCTCATACGGATAGAAAATGAGTTCAGCAGATATAAAAGATAAATAGAAAGGGGGCGTAAGACAAGGATTTGTCTTCTCACCGGATTTAATCAATCTATACAGCGAGACAATTCTTAGAGAATTAGAAGCCCTTCCATGATACATTATTGGCAGCCACAATCTTAAAATATACAGATGACACAGTGTTGATAACAAACAGAGAAAGGAAACTACAAAAGCTCCTACTGAAGGTAAGGAAGAAAAACGAGAAGAAAGGACTATGTATCAACGGCAAAAAGAGAGAATACATGGTTATCAGCAAATTACAAATCGGCGATACTAAAATCAAACAAGTACAGGAATTTAAATATCTGGGAACGGTTCCAGCAGAGGATGGAAAATGTGACACTGAGATCCGAAGACATATTGGGATGGCCAAAGATGCATTCCAAAAGCTAAGCAGAGTATTAAGAGACAGGAAAATTTCTTTAGAAACAAAGAAAAGAGTACTGGACTGTTACGTGAGGTCTGTCCTGTAGTCTAGCGAATGTTGGAAAATCTCCTTAAAGATGAAGAAGAGACGGGAAGCAACAGAAATGAGGTTCTACAGAAAGATGCTGAGGATACCAATGGTCGAAAATGTAAACAACAACCAGATTTTGAAGAAAATAAAATAAAAAAAAGAAACTTATATTAAACATCAGTAAAAGGCACTTGAACTCTCTGGGACACGTAATGAGGAAGGAGACCTTGGAAAACCTGATACTCACAGGACAGATTAAGGAAAAGAGGGACAAATGAAAGCAGTGTCTATCATACTTGATTAACTTGAGCAAATGGATGTTAGAACAGGGTCTGCGAGAATTAGCAAAAAAGCAAAATATATTAAAAGTTACAAGGGACAGGAAGATGTGGATGGTCATGATCACCTAAATCCTGAAGGAACACGGCACGTAAAAGAAGAAGGTGTCTTTTTGTTTTCTTTTTTTTGTTGTTGTTGGCAAGCTTCGTATTGGTAGAGCTAGTTTCAGCACTTTCCCTTCACGCATTATTTAATTTCTCCTGCTTTAATAAGAAAAATGTTATTTAATGACTCACATGTGGAAACATCCTAACAACAGTAAGAACTTAACAAAACATGTCGCCGATTTTTATGACATGGTTAAACTAATATTGGTTATAAATCTACTGTACATAAAGTTGGGTCAGTTTTCTATAACTATTAATTTATCAACTGATCCTTATCGAGTTACTGTATATTGATATAATTATTTGAAATATATATCTAAAGAGTCATATGTGAGAACGTATTAATAGTTTTGGATGGCATATGTAGACTGGGGTATATATATATATATATATATATATATATATATATATATATATATATATATATATATATATATATATATATATATATATATATATATATATATATATATATATATAAAATAAAAAATTTAAATTACAAGACATATTAAACAATAAAAAATAATAAAAACAACAACACAACAATGGGGGGGATTCAACCAGTTTCATCCCGCTCTTCAGGCTTCAACAGGGAATTCAAAAGGAATACAATTTTTTTCCCTAATTCCTTATCGTACATTTTTCTGTATTAATTTTGAATCTCCTGTTGTATTGAAGAGCGGGAACGAAACCGGTCGCTTCCCCCCCCGTTGTTGTGGTTTTTAATGTTTTTTTTTATTTCTGTGTTTAATATGTCTTGTAATATTAAATTTTATACTTTTGTTTTCGATCATTAAATTTTGTACCTACAAAAATATCTTTAAAATATATATATATATATATATATATATATATATATATATATAAATAAATAACTTTTTCACACCAACACTGTACGAGCAATATAGTATATATATATATATATATATATATATATATATATATATATATATAAGTGTGCGTGTGTGTGCGCGCGCGTGTGTGTGTACCATCTAACCACTGCTGTGCAAACAGCATCAGTGCCTCCAAGAAGAAAGCTTTCTACAGACAATGCCTGTGGTTATCTGCACGGAAAACAGAATGAACGAATGAAGATCAGTTTTCACCTTCGGCTGCTTAAGTTCATTTCGTACAAATGCCATTGGGTAAAAGTTTAAATCTTCTTTGCTTTGACAATATGCTAGTGCGTCTTGTCACTTGTATACCGCAATGTCTAAGAGCATGAATGAGTGGAGTTAAAGTAGCGGTCTTCAAAATCTTTGTCACGGACCGGCTTGATGCTGGACAAGCTTTCCGCTGACCGCTAGTTTCAGATACGTGTAAATTAATTGCATTTCGATAAAAAGAGCAATAATATGTGTAATTAATTAAAGGGAAAAAAAAACAAAAAACAAAAACTGTATAATATTTTGACTTTCATGTTTGGGCTTCAGCCCGACCGTGCATTTCCGGTTTAGTTTCCCTGATTCAATGGCTATTACACTAGTATCACATCAATAACAGTTCACCATAATCTCGAATCATTGTAGAAGCTATGTGGTATCTTAAAATTATCTGGGATTAGAAGATTAGTTCAAAATTATTGCAAATAAATTAAAATATACATTAACTGTAAAATGTATGTATAGCTATGATAGATAGTAAAGCTTGACGTAAAATATATATTAATTATAAAATGCACTTAGATAGTATTGAGTAGATGGATAGTGAATATTTAAACAAATCATTGAAAATTAAAGTCCAATACTCAATTTATTTATTATATAATTTTAAACAAGTTAATTATTTATTCGCTGTCCGGTAGCAAATTATCCACAATCCAGTACTGGTCCCGGACCAGGCGGTTGGGGACCTTTCCTTTAAAGGAGTGATATATTATATAAACTTAACAGAGAGTAGCAGCAATTTTTTTTTTTACTATCATAAACAGTATATATATATATATATATATATATATATATATATATATATATATATATATATATATATATATATATATATATAAATATAAAAGTTATATTTAATACGAACACTTGTTATATGAAAATATTATTATTATTATTAAGACTCTCGATCCCCAGGCCGGTAGACATAAATTTTACAATTAAAAAAAACATGGATATACTTATATTTAAATTCGTATACCCAATAATTTTAACTAAATTAGATGTTGTTCACAAATCGCTTTGGTTGTTTCATCGTTCAAACTAAAGAAAAAACAAAAAAAACAAACAAAAAAAAACAAAGCAGAAAAACAAAAAACAAAAACAAAACAAAACAAAACGATAGACGGACATAATGCCCCCCCAACCAGTCCTAGTGATCATGTCCAATTGGTTAACTTCAGGCAAATGACAAATAAATCTGTGGCACGGAACAGGATATGTACAGAAACCGACCTTAAATCAACAAGACGGAACATGTACATTTTAACACTCCAATTATCATTTAACGTCAGAAGCCATGAGAGTAATGTCTGGTGTAGTATTACAGCATTTATAATTATTATTGAGTCAAAAAGCAGCACGCTATAAAAGCGACGCTTGAGTTCAAATATACGATTGACAATATACCTATCATGATAAATTGTCTGATACGTATATAATAATAATAATAATAATAATAATAATAATAATATCGTGATTAGAGACCGCAAAAACAGAATGTGCTTCCTTATTGACATAGAAGTCCCTGTAGGCAGCAATGTATCTTTGAAGATCTTCAAAAAACTATCAAATTACAAGGACCTTGAAATCAAAATCTCAAAAATATGGCGCATGCGGAGATTAAAAATTTCAATTGTAGTTGAAGCCCTCGGATTGATTGGAAAAGGTTCCAATAGGCTCAGGGAAGAAATATGTGCTTTAAAAAATGCAAAAATACAAAAATTGTACTTACAAATACAGACCTCACCTTACGAAGGGCTTTATCTATGTAAAATATGTGTGATGATGCTATTTTTGACCTTAGTTTAGGGTCCCGGAAAGAAATGAGTATAATCCAAAAAACAAATAAAATAAAATGATAATATTAATAACTAGTCCGAAATGCAGTATCTGTATAACATATAATGAAAATGTCGACCACATTATCTCAGGATGTCCAGAACTAGCAAAAAACAAATATATCCACAGATCTAAAAAGGGAGCGAGATATGTGCACTGGAGGATATAAAGAAGCACAAAATCGAAACCACTGAGAGATGGTATGAGCCCCATCCAGACACTGTTACCCAAATAACGATGTAACTACCCCCTGGGACATGCTGTTTCAAACGGATAGGGAAATAAAATCCAAGGGACCTGAAAATATAATAAAAGACAAGAATTTCAGGATGTGTATTCTTAACATAGCAGTACCATCTGAGAGAAACATCTACATGAAAATTATCGAGAAATTGTCCAAATACAAGGTCCTGGAGATCGAGATTAACAGGATGTGAGGAATAAAGAGTGAGACTGTACCAATAGGAATCGGAGCTCTGTGCCTCGTGAGAAAAAGAAAGGATAATTTTACTAACAGTGTCCCAGGTGACATCAACATTCATGCTGCCCAGTATATCGCCCTGCTAGGAAAATCCAATATACAAAGAAAAGTGCTATCAATTAAATGACAATTCTCCTATAGGGTCTAAGAAACATAATTTAGCCCTCATCTCTACAGAATACAAAGCAGGAAACATACATTAATAATAATAATAATAATAATAATAATAATAATAATAATAATAATGTTGTTTAGAAGAAGAAAAATTATCATTGGAAAAAAGAACAAAAAAAAAAACAAGCGAATGAAGTGTTATTCGCCTTCAGCTACTTATACAAATGCGTCAATGTGCCAATGAGACAAAATCTGAGAAATCTTAAGCGACGTAATAAGATTAGAAACTTCAATGAGTTATAATGTCACTAATTTTATGCCTTATTTATCTAAAGAATACAAGTAGAACAAAATGCTTTAGAAAAGAAGAAAAAACGTCTCTAATATTCAATTAGCCATTACATTAGTGGCATTACTTGTCTCGTTTTAGCTTTCTTCCATACAACTTGCATGAATTAAAGAGAAGTATTTCGAAAGAAAAAAGAGCATCTGTTTATCATCAGCAGGAAAAGCCCACCCATGAACGGTAGAGATGTGGCTAATAATGAAATCGTTTATCCCTTTGCTGTTTTGCGATATTTAAATGATGACGTTTTAACCATGGCTCTTTATATCTCAGTTTGCCAGTTTTTCTTTTTCAGAACTTCCTTTCCCTCCTATAATATATCCTTGACCGGAATTCAACGCTGTAGTCCAAGACTATAGTTAAGTAGAATGGGCGGGAAATTTTAGACATCAGGAATTTTCATATTACAAATACAATAATAAATGCTTAGCGAGCAAAAAATTCCCCGGAAGTTAACTGTGTGGCAAGTTTTGTCAATACGTTTCACATTAAAAGTGATTGCTTTAACAGCGAGAAAATGACCGCAGATCAACTTCCATATTAAATCTTTCAAATTTTATGTCATCAGTTGTTTACACAGTTTTAGTTAATTGTAAAATATTTGTAAGGATATTAAAAAGGATTGAAAATGGTTTATATTAATAATGAAAGTAGATAAAATAAGTATGCTTTTGATGCGTATTTTTTCACATAGTATCCTCCCATTAAAACCAACCAGATCGATATTTACGCGCCTGTCATAGAGCTGTAGGTAGCATTTGCTGCATTTTGGGTTAACCTGCATTTCTTTAAAGAACACTTTAAATAAGATATTTTATATCTTTTGTAAGTAAAAGATAAATTTTCAGTCACCATTGCGTGTGTGCTTTTATTTTTCAGTCTTCAAGTTTGTATTAATGCCCAAAAGTGCATATTTAGGTTTGGTTTGCTTTTTGTTTATTTTGTTCTACGGCACATCAACCTCAATGGGTTATTTAATGCCGACAAGATTTGAGGATAGGTTCATATAAATAGAATATGTTTTCTTTGGAAGAAATCCGTTTGTAGACTGGGTTTCATTGATGTATTATTGAAAAGAGTGATTTTGTCGAGAGTCAAATATTTTGCTGATATTTTTTTTTCCAAAAATATATTGCTGGAATTTTTACTATAAAAATCTATATTTATACTTTCATAGTGTTTTGACCCAAGTTTGCGGGGTTAACTATTTGCCTAGAGCTGGTACCCTAACAAGTACTACCATCCCAAATCAGGGTGAATTTGGGAACAACAGCAGTTAAGAAGCAGCTCCACGCTTTTCAAAATCTCCCGATCAGATGCCTTGCTGCCGAATGTAGTTTATCGTCATGCCCAGAATAATCAGATTTAGAGTCTTTTGTTTACAAAACATTCTGCTAAATTACAAATATTTTGAATGCGAAACATTTTGCTTTCGCCATTAACCCATGACTAGAATTTTACGGTGGAAGTTAGTTTCAGGTCATAGCAATCATGAAAAAAGAAAGATATCATTCGATATTAGAAAGGCATTCTATAACATCTGTGTTCTTTTTTTATTATTATATCACACCAAGCAAGGCTGGAATGTCATTAGTACATAGAGGGTTACAAGGTGTGTAGGTGAAACAGAAGACTGAGTATAGGGAGAATTGAGGAAAGTACAAAAAATGACAGATGGCGATTGACATTGCATTTAAATTTTTGGAGATTGTAATTACGAGGGAAGCAAGTAAACGGAAGGATTTTGCAGTGGTGGAGAGTGCGAGAAAGTACAAGTGGCAGCTGCATTTATCTATTTCAACAGAAAAAGTTGAACCTAGATGGCAATCTAGTATCACGCTTAAATTCCTGTAGTCAGAGCACCAGGGGAAAAAGTTCGTCAGAGTAAGTGTCATGAAAATATTTGTAGAAGAGAGATAGAGAGAGAAATTACGTCACGTTGGTCACCCATAATTGGTCAAAATAATCCTCCAACATGACAACGATCCAAAAAAAAAAAAGTATTATTATGTTAAAATTACCGCGATTCCAAACCAAAAGAAGAGAATTTTAGAAATTCTATTGAAGAAATGGGCATTCTGGCGGGTGATACAATCCAGTTGGCATAGATTTATCTTGTTTAAAAAACAGGGAGTTCAACTTAAACGGGTGTATCCAATAAATATATCATTTCGAGTAATAAGAAACGATACTGGATTATAGTTAATGTTCATTAAATCATTAGGTTTTACTTTGTTTCCGCTTAGGATACAGAAAGAAAGCTAGCTTAAAGAGATGCAAACAATATATGTGCATTTATTTAATAGGCTAATTGAATTTTACTTGACTCTGAAAGTCTTCTTTCACTTAATGGTCTGTAGACCACGTCGGACTATACCACGGTTTCTCTTATAAGCATGACGCAGTTGCGCACACTGCCGGAAGGAGGCACTTTTTTCAATAAGGCTATTGAATGCAATGGCCAGTGCACATATTGTTCTTGTTTATAAAACAGTGATAACTACACAAACGTTTATTCACTAAATAAAACGTTTAAAGAAATAATACCAGATTATGGATACAATCCATTAATGCAGTATATGTCTTAAACTCTTCTCTCACGTACCGGACGTCTTATGAATTGAAGTATATTTTTCTAATTGATCTCTTTAGCTTTAAGTTGAAATGATGATCCCTCTTTCTGTTGTGATCCCCCGATCCGGTTTTCTTCTTTACTCTTCCCTTTTTAAAAAACATTTTTTTTTACCGTTCTCTTGATTGTTCTTGAATGGACTTTGAAGATGAAAGCCAGAGAATGAATATTAGTTTCATTACTGAAGGCCTGAATGATATTTTTCCTTTCACCATTTCTAAGTTGTGAAGACACTAGGACTGACACAAAACAGTTTTAACCGGGTCTCTTTTTAGCTAAATAACTCAAAAGGTTTTTCAGTGATTCCTACGACAAATGGTGTCGAGATGGCTAAACGTCTTATCTGAAAACTTGGGTAAAAGAAACCCAATTAGTTTAGTGAGTTTTTTTTTTTTAGATATTAAACATTTTTTGGGATGGATGATTATCCCATGGTGATATACGATTTGGAAAATTTAGCTGTTATACCTGTAACTTATATATATATATATATATATATATATATATATATATAGATAGATAGATAGATAGATAGATAGATAGACTGATGTGAGTTTGTGACCCTGGATTTCACGCTATTTGCGATAGTCAGACAAACTGATTAATTTTTAAATTTTGGATTTATATATGGTTGCGTATATCTGTGTTTTTTTATGGAAGTGGGAGCAAAAATTGTCGTCGGAACGCCACTCATATTTACGCAAACATACATAATCGAACGTATATTTATTGACGTACACAGACACACACACACACACGCTCACTCACTGGGGCTCACACAAACATAAACATATGTCAACAATGTGGGACTGGGTATATGTGCGCATCCATGTGTTGTTGCGTACATACGTACGCATTTGGTCACTGTATTCAATGTTGGATTGTGTAGCGAATATTTTTTGTGTCTGTTGCACTGTCAACGCGCAGATCGTTAATCTATTTTGTTCGTTGAATAATATTTTCTCGCAAACGATGGGGTTTGTGTAAGAATATAGTTGGTAAAATTGCTATAATTGATACTTTTTAAGGCTGTTTTGTTATTATTTTAAAGCCGGTCATTTGCTTGTTTTTGGCGATTGAGCATATGTAAATGGTAGAAATTTCAATTTGTAATACTTAATAGTATTTATACTGTGGTATTAATTTTGCTGGGGGAAGGAGAATTAAGTGTAATTGTGGACTGATAAGTTAATATTAATTGTGTTGCCATAGCAATTATGGATTAATGCGACAATTGTAACTGTGATGTGGTAGTAATAGTTGCGGGGGTGATGATAATAACAATTGTAGCAGCAAATATTTAATGTAAAGTGGTAGATGTGATCGTAGTAATGGTGGTGGAACGATAATAACAATAATTGTAATTATTATGATCGTAGTTTAAACTAGAAAATAATTAATAGTGTTATGGTGTCAATGTTTTCTCTTATCATGTTCACAGGGTCAATGGTGATTTATGTAGTAGTGTTGGTTGGTGTTTTTTATCCGTTTGGTATAAATTTTGATAATAGGTATTTGTTTTTATGTTTGCATTTATAAATTATTTCTGATCTTATGTTTAGTAAATTATATTGTTTGGTATGAAAAATTGTTGCTACCTTTTCGTGTAGGCAAAGTAGGCATGTTGTTGTTGGCAGGTGCGTTTTTTAATATTTTCCAACTTATTCTTAGTGTAATATTTCTGTCTTTTAGATTATGTATGTGGATAGTGTAGTGCTGTTTGAATATTTTCAGTTGGAGAATGAATGGTCTTGGTTGTTTTTTTTCTTGAATGGTCCCTCAGTGGCACCGATGTAGTACATTTTGCTGTTTGCATTTACCTTGGCTTTGTATATTATATTCGTTTGTTGGCAATTTCCTTGGAGATGTTGGTTTATTTCTGCAGTTACATTGAATTCCTTGGTTGCATTATTGCAGGTTGTTACTTTTTTGTTGTGGCTTTTTTATTATTTGTGTTATATGATTGTGCAGCTGCAACTGATTTTAACGTTATTTTTGTTGAATATTTTTACTGATGACCCCAAATTAGATAGATTTAGGGAAAAAAAGTAAAGGCTCTAAAACACATTGGATTTGAAATAGAAATAAATGCAGGTACAAGAACAGTAAACTTTTTAGACGTCACTCTCAGCCTGAACAAAAACACATACGAACCGTACAAAAAAGATAATGACACACCACATTACGTACGTACATCCTGAAACTATCCACCTTCAGTCATCAAACAAATACCCTTATCAATTAGCCCCAGGCTATCTGAAAACTCATCAAACACAGACATTTTCAATAACAAAAAACACTATACGACGAAGCACTAAAAGTAAATGGATACACACAACAACTACAATACACACCTCCACAACTGAAACGCAAAAACAGAAAAAAATATTATCTGGTTTAACCCAAAACAAAAACGTCAAAAACAAACATAGGAAGGACAATCCTCAACTTAATAGCAAAACACTTCCCTGAAACAAATCGATTAGCAAAAATATTCGGAAACAAGGTCATAAACTCACATAAAGCCAACTAAGTATCGATGATATTGAGCGATTTCCGCGCGCATATATAATATATACATAATATGTATATAAAATTGCATATATATATATATATACATATTTATATATATATATATATATATATATATATATATATATATATATATATGTGTGTGTGTGTGTGTGTGTGGGTGTGTGTGTGTGGTATTATCTGATGAGGATAATTATTGGTGTAACATAGCTGAATATTTTAATTCTCTGATATATATATATATATATATATATATATAATTTCACAACATGCCCATTTGTAAATACACTAGGGGTTATCGAGTGTGAAATAAGAAGAAAAAAGATAAACATTATATAGGAGCGAGAACAATGGAAGAATAATCAAGAAGACGGCAGATAATGATTTACATTGCATGTAAATTTTTGAATATCAAAGTTGGATATATTTAGCCACAAGAGATTTCCACAAGTGAAAAGTGCGAGAACGGAATCTGTTAGCATATAAGTTACGATTATCTCTAGTCAATTTAACTGTGAACTGATTAAACCTTGCAGCCAGTCTGGTATTTACTATAATGTTTACAATGACTGACTATTATAACGACACCAATCTTCTCTTTAATTGATTTTCTTTCCAGCTGTGTCTGCGAAATATTCTCCGATGTCTCTTTGAATCGGCATGCGTGAGCGTACAGTCACATCGACATATTAGTATAATACTTGTAATTTTTACAGGGGGCAAAGCTACTACACTTTGATTGTAAGCAGAAATGCCGATTAAACGTCGACTCTTTGAATCTGGATAGAATTAGTAATCCCTGTCTAGATAAGTCCTTGATTTTCCCTAATACTATACTGGATTAATACATCAGATTCAGATTCTGTTAAGAAAAAGTACGTCTTACTTGAACAGCTTCTTCCTCAGATCTGTTGCATTGTAGAAGTGACTCCCAAGAGGTTGTTTACCCGATGACGACAATTTTGACAGCTGAAAACTAGCGTATGTGTGTGTGCAAATACAGGGTGCACTGGGTAAATTGTCACCATTTTATATTTTTTAATTTTGCGCATGCGCATTTTTGTTTTTGATTTTGTCGACTGTACCGTATAGTAAGTTCCGTTGGGCACCGTCTGCGAGAAAAAGAGCCCCATGACTCAATTCACTCCGCCAGAAATTTGGAAACGGCATGTTGTATTCATTGGTATTCGCGCCGGAAGCTCCAATACGAACATTTAAGTGTGTTTGGGTGTCAATCTGAGGAGAGTGCAGGGGATTCGGAAAGAATTAGATGAGTCTAATGGTGATTACGAAGATGCGTCAGTTTGGAAAACTCGCTCTTATCGTTCTGGTAAGAAAAGAACTCCCGAATTTTTTGGTAAGTTCCTCAGACTCAACACGGAGGCCTACGTCAAGTGATTTGAGGAGGTGGTGTTGCCAGGGATTTTGCGAAGAACTTCAGTCCGAATTGGTTTACTGTACTGTCCAGTTCGCATTCTCCATTTCATTTCTGTATATTCGGTCCAGGAAGCCGTCTCTTTGCAAGCAAAAAGACTGTCTCCTTGGGCTTCGCGTTATTGGACTCTAGTGTTTATCATACATTCCCCTCACACTTCCCATTTTTTTCTCCTTTGTTCTGTGCATTTTTGCGCGTTTTGAAATATTTTTTCCCCTCATGCCATTATTTCATTTCATTTTTTATGTTTTAATTGTATGTAGGGTGTTTGTGTGAGTCAATATATATTGCAATAATTGTTAAATTGTTCCCAGTCGACCCTGATGAGCTTGGGAACGAAACCGGTTGGTCTGTTCTGTAAGTGTTATCATCTCTAATTTTTTTTTTTTTCCATAATTCCGTTAGGAAATAATTTGTATCTATTACTTGCAATATATATATATATATATATATATATATATATATATATATATATATATATATATATATTTATAAATATATATATATATATATATATATATATATATATATATATATATATATATATATATATATATATATATATATATATATATATATATATATATATATGGTCATACTCATTTGGAAAAAAAAACTCTGATAGCACAACTTGCAATAGAACTAATCGGTACCTGAGGAAAAATGGGGAATAAAAAAAGAACCAAGAACATTAAAAACAGACCGAAAACAATCGTCCAGTGTTTAAGCTGTAAGTCCCCCCACCTCCCAAAAAAAAAACGAGTAAAAGACAACTACATAAAGTGCTCAATACATTAAGTAGGACAAAACCTAAGATAATCCTAAGGAGCCAGGCAAATCTATTTAGGTTTCACCTAAACGGACCTTCAGAGTAAAGCCGGCTTTACCCTTTATCCGTTTAGGTGAAACCTTAGATTATATATATATATATATATATATATATATATATATATATATATATATATATATATATACGTACGCAAACAAAATTTAGATTTATATATATATATATATATATATATATATATATATATATATACGTACACAAACAAAATTGGAATAAAAGATAGATTAATAAATTGTGTGGTTGCCTAAGTTATACCAATATTCATCTGAAACACAAATTTAATAGCAAAATCCTCAGTTTTAATACAGACTATGCATAATTGACAGCCTATATAATTTTCCTTTTCATTTCATCCATTAAATCAAGTCAAAGATTTGCTTTTAAATATAATGAGTAATAAACTTAAATAAAAACAAGTTAAGTGATGCAAAAGAAATTTTGTAAATATTGTTATACTATAGATTTAATAGCATATTGAACCGTAGTAATATTTCCCGCTAAATGATGTTGAAAGAATTTATTGAGCGTATCCTCCTGCAGTTTATTAAATGACTGTATATGAACAAAATTCACCGAAGTTATTTTGAGAAGATATACAAATACCTTCAATAGGTTCTTGCATTGTTCTATCCTTACACGAAATGTTACTTCCTGTATAGTAAATCACTCATGCAGCGAGTGAATATTCTTTAATATTCTTCTATTTCTGTATTTATGATACTGTAACTACTATACCGTGGATAGCGGCTCGGATTGAGGAATCGAAGGGTCGAGTTCGAACTCCAGTCGAATCCATTACATTCACTTACGTGCAAATACCTCTGGGAAAAGTATGAATCCTCTTCTTCTCCCTCCAGCTATGGGTAAATAGCAGGACAGACTGAGTTCTATAGCATTGGATGGTCTACCGTAGAAAGAAATAGCAACCTACTGCCGGAACAAAATATGCCTCGTCAGTCATGTATCGAATGATACATAATCGCCTACGGGTGTATCACGCATGGCATTGAAAAAAAAAGCTGCTATACAATCATTTAAACTATTCATAGTTTGTAACGTTACGATTTCATTTTTAATACAGGGCTTGTCGGGCTTCGTCTTTCAAAATATTTAAACACTCAATAACCAATTGATTTCTTGATTGACTTCGCTTTTATCCATCGGTGAATTGTGGAGAAAGTATTTGATACATTCACTAATAGTCAATTTTCGCAACGTGGCAAGTCTGGAGCTTCCAACACATTTTTAAAAGATTATAACTTTTTTGCATAAGTTAAATTTTACTAATTATCTGCAATCTATTCACAGCACATATGCATACGAAGTGGTGAGTTAAAGTGAATCATCAATGGCGAAAAGAAATGTCGTTTTCCGTTGTTCGCGACAACCCAGACGAACGGAATGGTGACCCAAGAAGTGTTAGGTGCAAAGATTAACTGACAATGCATCTTTAGTTCGGAGTTTTAAGCAAGTAACTTCGGAGTCAGTAAATACAGCTTTTTAGCCCGATAGTAGACTGTGGATTTGAAGTAACCAAAAAGTAAAAAATGCAGACTACAAATTGGATATTTCAGCATTAAGCAGGTAAAAAACTTAAATATCTACGAAGTGTTTTAACAGAGGACGGAAAATGTGACATCAAATTGCGAAGGTGCATGGGGATAACGAAAGATGTCACCGAAAAGCTAAACAAAGTATTAAACAACAGGAAAATTTCGTTAGAAACAAAGAAGGGAGAGGTGAACTGTTATGTAATAACTGTCCTACTATACAGCAGACAATGCTGGACAATCTTTTCACATATGGAGAAGAGACTCGAAGTAACAGAAATGTGGTTTATAGAAAGTTCACAGTAACTGTTCTGATGAACTTTCCTCTATATTAAATAGACTTTATCAGTTTAAGAACATTACTAGATTGACACCAAAGTATCATTATTTTACTATTGAAATGTCTAGATCCAACCGTAAGTTCTATGCTAAAAGTTTCTTCTATAGCACTTCTCGCTTTTGGATCTCTTCCAGCTTGTTACGATCCTGTCAACATGCTCATCAAACATTTAAACGTTATGTCAATCGTGATCTTGTGTCTTCTTAATTCCTGTTATTCATCTCTCTCCTCAATAGTGTTTTTTCTCATATTCTCTAACACTCAGTAACCCATTGAGTCTTAGTGGCTTTATTGCCTTGCTTCGGGTGAACGGATTAAAAAATGCTGAGAATACGTATGAGAAAAACATACGCTTATACATAGAATCTGAAAGACACAGTTTAAATTTCTTGGACATTTAGTGAGAAAAGAGGTCTTAGGAAATTTGACACTCACCGGACATACTAAAGGCAAGATGAACAGGGAAAAAGGTCGAATAAACTACCTAAGGAGATTGAATAAATGGTTGATAGAACAGAGATTGGGAAGGATAGCGAAAAACAATATTTAATAAGAGTTACAAAGAAGCCGCGGAGAAACATGAATGGCTAAGTTCTTGTGGACACGACACACACACGAAGAAAACTGAAACCCCACTTGATTTCTTGTAATAACATGGAGGATTTTACAAATGATTTCAAGTACCGACATTGTTTGAAAATCTAGGGTTTCTTTTTCAGTAACAACGGCATAAATTCGAAGGATCTTTCTGTTATGACTTATACATTAATAAACGTTCTCATTGACAACTTTGCGTTTATAATCACTGATGTTCATGGCTTGCTCTAAAATTTTAAACAACAATACGACTTTCCGATTCTATTATTTACTGGCAAAATGTTATAGAAATTATGTCATAACAAAGAAATAACTTTAGCTTATAACGAGGTTCTTTGCACAGGTGATTGATTTTATATGATAAATCCAATATGGTAAAGATTCCCTTTAGAATAAATTCAAATTAAGCACCATACTTACATTGAAAATCGAAACATCCCCTAAATTTTTCTCTAAAATTTAATCCTTCAAAATTAAAAAAAAAATTGGAATCAACAAAAAAAATAAATCGAGAATCTTATTAGTAACCATATAAAATTAGGTGGCTATAGTTGTTAAATAAAGCACTTTAAATTATCTGATGACATAGATACAAGCAAAATACTTATGTTGGGTTACAGTAGTATTCTTGTTTTGTTTTTCATTCCCAATATTCCTCAAGATAAATGAATAGTCTGATAAGCTTTTAGTAAAACAGAATCTACCATTAACATAAACTAGTTCTATCTAGAGTTCACACGTGCACATTCACACACACACAAACACAGACACACACACACACACACACACACACACACACACATATATATATATATATATATATATATATATATAAAACACGCGCACATACACACATATATATATATGTATGTGTGTGTGTGTGCGCGCGCGTGTTTAGAACGTTCGCTTTCTGACTATGAGACCCGGTTTCGATTCTCACCATGGTCGATTTGTCAGGAAGGAGACTCCCCTATGTTATCATGCGGCACCTTTGGAAAGTGCCTGAAAACCATATCATGGGTTGGCCCAAGCCTTGTGAGTGAAATTGGGTAGGCGGAACACTTAGAGCCGCCGATAGCTGTGCTAGCACGAAATCACAAGTCATTGTGTCCGAGGGTTTGAGTGGGCTGGTGTTGTTCAGATTGTTAATCATTACCTCCCAGAAACTGTATCTAAGGTCTGCTCAGCATAGTTGAAGTATAAACCGTAAGTTTGCTCTGAGGTTTTGAACAAACCCAAATATGCCTGATCGAGATTCTGCATTAGGGATTGTCTAGGTGCCCTAGTAGACAGGTATTCTCGAATAAGAGTGGCCAGCTATTATTATTATATAAATGTGTGTATGGTTATGTTACTCACACACATTTTAGGAAAAATTAATGATAATGTAGGAAATAGAAAAAAGATGCCTGCAATTGTTCGCATAAACGAGTCGCGTACAAAAAATATCCAACTTGATTTTTCTAGCTAAAATTAGTAATGCACGGTAAAATGATTATGGCGGGAGGTTAGGCCACTCTTCCTGAGCATGCGCGAACATTTTTAGAGCCTTTAGACCGCGTCAGTTCCAGGCTGTATACGTTTGTAGGATTTTCATTTTCATGCAAGATGACTGAACGCATTGAGCAGCAATATTGCACCACACCACGTTCAACAGGCTCACTAAACTCCCGACTTGACTCCGTGAGATGTCTTGTTCTCCCACAATCACAAAAATCATTTGATTACTATTCGAAGTTTCTTCTGTTGTTCCGCCAGCACTTTGGGGTCGAATATCTGCACTTTCCATTTGAACCTATCCTACGTTAAAATGGAATGCGCTGATCCTGTGCTTATTCTCACTCCAGTTTCTGGATGGCCTGTCTATGCGAGCCTCACTAAACCAATGAGGTGTGGCCATGCTTGAAGTGGTTATACCATGCCGTGAGGTGTGTTTTGTTCATGGCATCATCGCCAAAAGCCTGGTGAAATTTTTGAATGGTTTGACTACCACCTAACTTTTGGTAAAACTTGATACAATATCTATGCGCAATGCTTTTCGGTGATCGTCAATGAAAACGAAAGCACATTACACGTCTGTACTCTAGGCGTAATAGCCAGCAACTGAAGCGAATATTTTCGCGCTTGCACAGGGAGGATGGCATCACCTTCTACCTAATGGATTTTACGCCCTTTTGGAAGGAAAAAAAGACGGATACTTTATGAACGCAACTGGTATAAAGATTTATGAAGCACATTTTCTGATACATTATCTCTTTTAACCTTATTTTATTATATTTGGGCAGACGCTCTGTTTAATTATTAAACAGTATATTTATTTAGTTTCGTTTGAGAGTCTGAAAGTTCGAGAAATGTTAGTACAGAAAAATTACGTTCTTTGGCAGGATTCGAACTTGCACCCAACATGAGCTATCGACAAATACAATACGCTCTCACCATCTAAGTTACGGACAACCAATTAATGAGGGTACACCGAACTGTACCTTTAAGCGAAAACTTCACTCGTCATAGATCTCCCGAAATGTTCATATCTGTACAGTTTCGTATCCAAATGTAAACAAAGTGAATTTCAGAGAAAGTAATGGATTGATTTGTTAATCTAACTGATTCTGTATTTCTTTAACATTATTTATCGGGGATACCCATATTTGTGTAGACGCTCCGTTTATTTATTAAACAGTGTATTAATTTAATTTCGTCTTCCGGCCTCAATCACTGTGAAATCTTTTAAAGAAAAATTTACGCTCTCTGACAGGATTCGAACTTCTCTCAAGTATCCATTAATATATGTATGTATGTATGAGTGTGTGTTGTGTGTGTGTTTCTCTGTATATGTAATTTACTAAATAATCATGTTTTTAATCCGTCATAATTTCATACTGCTATGAAGGTTCTGTTTATTGGCTACACGTGGTTGAATAGAGACCCCTCAGTGAAATAAATGCGTACTAGTGGAGAAGTCATTAAGTGCTATTATAAATTGAATGAAATGAATATGGGTTCGATTCTTGTAAGGCGCCATTTCATTATTATGTTCCTCCATGTCCAGACAGGCAGACATTGGTTCCTCTGTTTAAAAACGTTTTTTTCTACTCTACTGCCCACTAAATCTAACGTTAAGAGTAATACATGCACACACACACACACACACACACACACACACACACACACACACACACACATATATATATATATATATAAGTGAACATTAAAGTCAACACTTAGAGGCAACAGGATGTTTCATGCTAGACGCAATCGTCAGGCCACGAGTGTTGTTTTTTTTTCTTGGCTATTTATATATACTGGTCAGTGGCGCATTATGGGTAGTCTATTTTGTTGGAAATTTTGCTGGAAGTCGTTTATTTGTTCATTTATTTATTTGAATTAAATTATTTTGCTTGTTTTTATTTTTAATTTTTATTTTTATTTCTTATATTATATATTTATTTATTTATTTTAATTTTACTCGGTGTTTTATAAACGTAGTATATATATATATATATATATATATGTTCTCTGAATTTATTTTCACTAATCCTACTTTGGTGCATTAAATTCTGCGATTCTATTTCTTTCTAGCCAAAGATATGTCCATAAAGGAAATTTAAGATGTTGCACAAAGGTTTGGTTTCTTATCTTTCTCATAGTTGATTGCGTGAAAGTGAAACGCAAATCTGTCAGGGAAATTCGAAACCGTATCATTGGTTCTAGTCCGCGAGTTGTAAACAACTTCCTAAATCTGAGTTCTTTTATATTTCTTCTCTCGATATTTATTTTCCTCTCCATTACTCACACATTCACACACGGAGAAAAAAAAAGCAAGAAGAAATAATAAATTTACATGTTAGATATTTACTAATTGTAGCTTAGTCTGGTATAAGACCTAGAGGGACTATAGATACTGTATTCCATCGGTTTTCCAGATATGAAAAATTTGCTTCCATTTTAAAATTAGCGTTTCAAAAATGTTGGCTTTTATCTTCCCTCCCCAGATGTGCATAGCCAATGTCCCAAGTCAAAGATTCTCACCAACATATTTGAATGTGTATCTACCTGAAATCGATTTCTGCCATGTATCGTTGCTATAATACGTTCAGATACATCTGCGACCAGGGGAAATTGTATTTTAATGGATACGTTGAATGTTGATAAAATGTAAAAAAAAAAAAAATCAAATCAAAACTATGGCCACTAAGCAAGAAAATAAACATGAAATAATGTTGAAACAATCGAGAAAATCTCTACACTTCAGGAAGACTAATTTCGAGACATTGACATATAATCCCAATGCTCACATGGTTTACAGAGAGTTTTTTTTTTTAAATGATTTTACTACAGGTAAGGCGATAAAGCTACTAACACGCAAGGAGTTACTCAGAGTGAAGGAAACTGAGAAAGATTTGCTGCTGAGAAAGGACGATAAAATGCAGAGGATTTAAGAAGGCAAATGAGGCAAGGCGTTATGTTTTTCCTAACTGATGTCAATGATCGGTGTTCGTTAACAGGTAAAGACATGAAATGATGATGTTGATCTTTAAGGTATATAGCTACAATGAGGATGGGTGTTGTGGTGGCAGCCATAACTGCTCGGAATAATAAAATAGGAGAAACGAGATCGAGATTCAAATCGTTACATTCACTTGCACGAAAATATCTTTAAGATGAATAATTCTCTTCCCGTTCCGCCTATGTGTTGAATACCAGAATAGATCAAGTCATATAGCCTTGGATGACATTCAGTCTAATGCAGCAAAACGGAAAATTTTCTGCCTAGTCAGTCAATAATCGAAAGAGACATTAACGTTCAAACGCATGGTACATAACTGACTGTAATACAATGTGGAGGATTTTGTCGTAATATAACATTCATTGGTGTAGATTTACGTTATATAAAATTCCTGTCTGTAGATTTTTGTAATATAAAATTCCTTTCTGTTGAATTTTGTAATATAACATTCCTATCTGTAGATTTTGGGAAATAAAATTTTCTGTAGATTTTTGTAATATAAAATTCCTTTCTATAGAGTTTTGTAATATAAAATTCCTATCTGTAGATTTGTGTCATAAAATTCCTGTCTGAAGATTTTTGTAATATAAAATTCCATTCTATAGACTTTTGTAATATAAAATTCCTTTCTGTAGATATTTGTAATATAAAATTCCTTTCTATAGATTTGTGTCATATAAAATTCCTTTCTGAAGATTTTTGTAACATAAAATTCCCCGCTGTAGATTTTTGCAATATAAAATTCCTTTCTGTAGATTTTTGTAATATAAAATTCCTTTCTGTAGATTTTTGTAATATAAAATTCCTTTCTATAGAGTTTTCTAATATAAAATTCCTTTCTGTAGATTTGTGTCATATAAAATTCCTTTCTGAAAATTTTTGTAAT
Source organism: Acanthosepion pharaonis (assembly GCA_903632075.3). Classification (NCBI taxonomy): domain Eukaryota; kingdom Metazoa; phylum Mollusca; class Cephalopoda; order Sepiida; family Sepiidae; genus Acanthosepion; species Acanthosepion pharaonis. Next base: position 2,271,900 of record CAHIKZ030005447.1, read on the forward strand.
AAAAAATTCCTGTAGATTTTTGTAATATAAAATTCCTTTCTGCAGATTTGAATAGTTTAAAGCATATTCTACATATAATTAATAAATTTTCTGCTGATTTTTCTGTAGATGGCATCCTTTTATTAAGCAAATATAAAACTTTACTTTCGGCCCACATTATTTAACTTCGAAAAGTTGCCGTAAATCATATTTAAATGTTATTTTCTATGTGAGTACATAAAAACAAAGATTCGTGAGATCTCAGCGGACATTGTCACGATTGTCAGCAGTTGGTGAGATAAATTCATGAGACCCTGAACTTTTTCAATATCTATAGTACCTTAGTATATTGGAATGGCTGATTATGGAAATTACCATTGAAATTGAAGTCTGACAGCCAAGGCGACACTATCAAGTTATTTCTGCCCTTAGCGAGCTTAACACCGAACAATATTTTGCCTCGGATTGATAACCTGAAGAATTTTTTATTATACTTACATCTTGGATGTGCTTTGACCCGCCACTGCGCTAGATTGCATGGTTCTTACCAGTTTCCTATCATTAGAAGCACTTAGCAATGTGTTTTTTTTTCCTTTCTATTATCAGCCCCCCTCCCTATTTTGCCCTCTATTTATACAGGAAAGTTATGCAACTTAATCGCTATTTTCTACGTTTTTTCCTCAGCACATTGAAACCACAGTTCACGCAAGATCACCGACGTTAAGCAAAGCCGAACCTGGTCAGTACTTAGATGGGTGACCGTTTAGGAATACCAGCTGCTGTAAGCTTGGATATACGGGTTATGTAATCGATAATGGCTCGATTTTTTTTTTAATCGGAGAGTCGGGTTACAATTCCAGGTTGTTTCTTTATATTCACTTTACGTGCAAATAACCTCTTCTCCCTACAGCTATGGGTTAATTAATATGAATTATACCACTAAAACATTATTATCTAAAAAATAAATCTTACAATTTAAGAATAGTTTCTGGATTTAAGTAACCTGGAAAAGGTTGATAAACCGTAGAGAATGAATAAAGCAATCATTATATGTCGCAAGAGCTTAAAACCTCAGTTTTGGATTCTAAATTTATGTGTGTTTTTCCACTCCATTTCTTTTAAAACTTCCCCGTTAGTCACATGTTCCTTCCATGGTATTCTCAGCAATCTTCTCTTGAACCATATTTCTGTTCTCTTAATCTCCATTTCCATTTGTGAAACGATTTTTAATTGTATCTACTGAAAATTCCCTTATTTTACATTCACTCTCTTTTTTTGTATTTCCCCAATCTATTTTCATTTACAGCGACAATATCAAGCTATTTCGGCTTTTAATGATCTCAATGTCGACTAATGTTGCATCAGATTGATGCATAAATTGAAAAAAAATTGCTTAATAATTTCTTCTGTGCTCTATAGCGTTTAGACTTTAGACCTACGAAGAAAGTTCTACGGAAAATAGGAAGTAGAAAGAAACTTACAACCAGAAAGCAACAATTGAAATTTCTTTGATATATAATAAGGAATGGTGTTATGAAGAAATTCAAACTTACAGAGCATATTAAAGAGAAGAAGAACATATGAAAACATCCAATGAATTTGTGTGGGTAAGTGACAAAAAGAGGACAAAATGGTTGGCAAAAAGTCAAGCTCTCTTAAGTGTTAAAAAACACGAAGTTGTGAAAGGATATGAACGCCCATGTCTCGAGTGGACACGTCACACAAAAGATTTAATTGTAACATGAATATTATAGTCAGATGATAAGTTTTAAATTTCTACTTCTGTGATGATCTTTAAGAATTATCGACAATGTATCTTCATAACATATATTTTTTTTTAAGCAATACGTGTTTCTTTATGAAAACTCTTATTCAATGATTTACGGCCACATTACAATTCAGTTCAGTTATGTGCTATGTGTGATACACGCTTAAATGATCATGTATCTATCGATAGATGACTAACGAGGCAGATTTTTTCTCGCAGTAGGTTGCCATTTATACCGCGGTAGACCAGTTGCCATCCAAATCTATAGAACCTGGTCTGTCCTGCTAATTACTCATAGATGGTGGTGGGGGTGCGAAAGAAGAGGATTCATACCTTTACCAAGGGTATTAGCACGTAAGTGGATGTAATGGATTCGAGTGGAATTCGAACTCAGCTCTCCGATTCCTCAATCCGAGCCGCTATCCCGTACAATTACCGAAGTTAAAAAACTAGTCATTACCTAGATGGCTGACCGTTTGGAAATACAAGATGCAGTAAGCTTGGATTTGCCTGTGTTGTGATAGATAGTGGCTCGGAATTTTTAATTAGAGAACTGAGTTCAATATCCAGTTGAGTTCGTAATATTCACTTACAAGCAAATAGCTTTAGGAAAGGCAGGATTCCATATTTTCTAACACCTAAACCATTATTATCTCCAAAATAAAATAAAACTGTGTTCAAAATATCTAGATTTCTTCATTTATTATCCCAAACAGGTGATGCTGCTAACGAAATGTAACTTTGTCAATGCCATACTCATAGTCTCATCATTTGTTCAAAATTGACAGATAGGCGAGTCGCTGATCCTTCTTGGCATTATGCATCTTGTGAATGGTAAGTTCTGTAGACCTTCTTGCCTCCATATATATTATATATTATGCCTTTAAATTCCCTGGCGAACATAGAACCCAAGATGTCGTTGCGGTTTCTGTAACACGCCAGTTTTTAACTGAGTAGATTGTTAGCCTACTGTACAATCCCCAACCTGGAGGATCAAGTTTTAAATTCCGAGGCCAGTTCCCACCCAAGACAATAGAACCCAGTCTGTACTGCTATTTACCGATACCTGGGGGTAGACGAAATGACTCATACCTTTCCCAAGGGTATTAGCATGTAAATAAATGTAAGAGTTTCAACTGGATTTTGAACTCGGCAATCCAAACCGCTATCTATTATTCCATCATGCCTCCATAAGTGTCAATAAATTTAAATTTCTACCCGACTGTTAGCAAAAGTCCTTTGAAATTCTTATTCTTCTTAAAAGATCCTCGCATATGAAATCTGTTAATGATGTTCCGCTGTCTTGGATAAAACCTTACGATTGCTTCAAATATTTTTTTCATTTGAGGGTGAAATTTTCATTATTATAGAGGAGAGCAAAAATATATAGCAGTCTATCTTTCTTTTCTTAGTTTCCATTGTTATTTTTATCATATTTTAATACATTACTATGTTTAGGGAAAATCCTTTGCGAGATTGATTCGCGTCCAATTTTCTTTGTCGCATTATCCGTCATTTGTTACGACACTATTAAGATAATCAAAGTTCTGCACTTGCTTTATTTTGACGCCCTGCGCCTTCTTCTCTTTCCTTTTAATTACATTTCATTAATAAAACATTGTGTTTTTACTCTCAAACAAATAAAACAAAAACAGTATTATACATCAATAGGAAAACTGCTTAATTCGAACCAGGAATAAATCCATCAGTGACAAACCCTTCTTAGATTCTTAGTTTTGTTTTCAAATAAAAAAAAAAAGCTATATGTTAACACAGTTGTTCTTCTCTGATAAGACATAGATGAGTCGACTGTAATTATATGTAAATAGAATTTTGAGCTTTTTTTTTCCTTTTCTCCATTTGGTTTCTTTTACCCGGTCTACACAGTATGAACCAAATTACACACTGAACAAAATAGTATTGGCTTAAAAGGAAAGCTAAAAGCTTGTAACTCACAGCATCACTGCAGAGAAAAGCTACGGCAGTCGGCTGCTGTGTGCAACAAAATCTATTCATCAGATGTTTTCTTTCTGAACTATTACCTCTGGCCATACAAGCAAAATACTGAAAATCCGTTCGTTTTTCTCTTCTCAACGCAAAGAACCTATTTTGGCGACCGTGTATCGATCTTTTTGGAAACAGCGTAACCCTCCCCTGATCGATTTTATTTTTTTCGTTTTTTTTTTGTCTTCGCTGTATTATTATTGCAGATATTGCCAATAGCGAAAGATTTGCATTCTTTAAACCAGTTTATCTCATGATTAGGACTCTTTTCTATACTCTTCTGCAAGTCACAATACAGAAAACGATTCACTTGTATTGGACAAAAATAGACATTACCATTTTTTAAAACCTGGCACAATCTAATGTTATGTTAAAGAAAAAAAAACATGTCCTTTCATTATTGCAGACTATGTTATTTTTCTGAGATCTATAAATATAGATTCTTTGTAATTAGAAAAAGAAATAAATCTGAAAAAAAAAAATATTACCAGCATCTTCTAACGCATAATGACACATCATTCTATACAAAAAGTGAAACACATGCATAAATGCACACACACACACACACACATATATATATATATATATATGTGTGTGTGTGTGTGTGTGTGTAGGAATGTATGTTGTATATTATGTTCATCGTGTACAAGGCTCAAGAAACATTCGAGGTAGGGTTTTACAGAATAAGTGATAAGCGGTAAACTTTATGAGGATATTTGGAGAAGATAACGGTTAACCCTAGATTTGAACAGGTATATATATATATATATATATATATATATATATATATATATATATATATATATATATATATATATATGTGTGTGTGTGTGTGTGTTTTGTGTGTGTTATTGAATAATATAGACATATATTGTCTACTTATTTTTATACCGATCCTTTTCAGTTGTCTAATCAGTTTCTTGATGTTAAGAAGAAATTCATCAAGGAAGCCGCCAAAAATTATTCAAAATTCATAATCCTAACCTCCAACACTTCAACTAACTTCTAAAATGAATTAACCTTTTCTGACACGGGGATCGTTACCACCACCACCAAGACTACCAGAGATATAATCAGGATGAAAAATGAAACACACACCAATTCAAATGCAGGAGTTTATCAAATCAAACGTCTACAGGGAAATAACATGTACATTGGGGAGACATCACGCGATATAAAAATTAGCATCCAGGAACACAGAAGTGACTTGCGATTAAACAAACAATCAAACTCTTTCGTCTTACACTTCAAAGACGTGGGACATAATTAATTTAACCAATGCCAGCCTTATTAAAAAAGAACATAGGAAGAAAAAATATTATGAAGACATATTTATAGCAATACTATCAACTATTAACACACGTTTAACAATCTACATTATATTACCATTGTTCTATAGATTCATTATAAATTTTATTCGCGAATCTAACGTATACATAAAAATCAATGAAGATACATAGAAAATACGCACGAGATATTCTTTAATGATAAATCGAGGCAAAATATTTTTTTCAAAATATCCTGCTGCGTCTCACTAACTTTTACACACTTCAGCATCCAGAATGTTTCTCACACATATTTGAATATTATCTGAAACTTCATTACACGTGACACGTATCTAACCAATAAGAAACAACCAAACACAACATACCATTAATCTGCCTCTCTTTGTTTTTTTATTATTTTATATCATTACTATCTTGATCTCTGACGAAGCTTTAATACAGTGAAACATGTTACATTGAGATCTGTTCCCCACTGTTCTTTACCCTATCATCTATCTATCTATCTATCTATCTATCTATCTATATATATATATATATATATATATATATATATATATTGTCCCAGATAAGCTCATTCCTAAATTCTCTTGAGTAGAAAAAAAATGTGATTCAGGACGCGCTTAGTGTCGTCTCCATAATTATAACTCATTATATATTATTGATTCCTTTGGATATTTTTTATTTCTTATTTATTTGTAGTTGATTATTATTATGAAATTTATTTATTTGTGGTTATGCGTTTTTTTTAATTTGCTAATTTTTTTATTATTTATTTACTTTTTTTAATTGATTGTTTTTTAACTTTCTTTTATTTATCTGTTTTTTTTATTGTTTTATCTTTTTTTCTCTTTTGTCTCTTATGGTGTTATATTATATGCTATGTTTAAATTACTGACGTCATATAAAGTATGTTGATTTCTCTGCGTTCGTATGATCATTTATTTAGTAATTGGTGTTGGTCTGGGAATGGCAATGTTTACATTTTTTTTATTTATAGTTGTAGGCTGATGCTGTTCTCCTTATTTTCAATGACATTTTCGTTTATTTTCTTTTTAATTTCTCATATAATTGGAAAGTGTTGTGGTGTTCATTTATTTATAATCGGTAAAGGAGATTTTGTGTCTGTAGTTTCTCTGTTTCCAAAAATTACTCCTTCAGTTACTAATAAGTACTATTTTTTGTTATCTTCTGTTTTTATAATGGCTTGATATATTATATCGTTTTGCAAGCAATTGCCTCTGTGGGGACATTCCCGTTTGTTCTGCAGTTACAGATGGTTTGATTTGTTCATAAGTTTTTTTTTTATCTTCATTTTGTTTTTGTGGGTTTAACAATATGATGTTTCGTTTTATGTTCACTTTTTCTGTACGGCGTGGTGTGTATGTTAATTTTGCCGAAGTCCGCTGTCTTTTCGGGCTGTTTCAGAATATTGGTCTCGTTGAACATGGTGTTTTAGTAGAACTGTAGTAGATTGAGGGGGTCTGCTTGACTATTAATGACGGCTGGAAGATGTATGTAAAGTGGTTTGAAGATGTATGTAAAGTGATTATCCGTTGTTTTTTTTATATGGCTGATTAGTATCTTTTCTTAGGTTTAATGTGCCGTCTAAGGTTTATTTTAATGTGTGTTAAATCCTGTATTTTAAAAAAAAATGTCTCTTACAATTTCTTAGGAGTACGAGTTGCTCGTCCCTGTGAAAGCCTATATATATATATTTTTTTTTTTTTTTTTTTGGTAGATTATTTCATTTAACATAAGTATGCAACTTCTCACAGCCAAGCGTCTTCGTTGTCAAATAATAGTAATTTTAGGTAGTCCTTGATTATTTTTAATTCGTTTTTGTATATTTGTATTCTTTCTTAGGAGAAAGAGAAGAAACTATCTACCATCGGTCACTGAGGGGTAGAAATCTTTTATATCTAGCTGTATAAATTCTTAATAAGGTTTCTGTTTTAGATTATGAAAAAAATCTATAGTTGTTTTTTCTACTAGTTTAAACCTACCTTCGTCATTAGTGATTTTTCTAAGCGTGGCGTAGATGTGGCAAAACGGCGAAGGGATGGGCAATTCAGTGAGGATCGAACAGGCTACTTGTTTTAGCGAGACAAGCTTGCTAACCATTATATCTCACCGAGACACCCCTAACTTTCTCTTTTGTTCTGAGTTAATTCTTTCTAATATTATTTTACTTATTTTACCTAGCTCACTTTCAGTTGGTTTTATGAATCTGCATGTTGGGATTGTTATGATTTTTATGGTCTTCAATCATAAAAAATGTTTGTGAGATAGCGATGCAATAATCTCGTCTGAGTCTAGTGTTTTAGGCGATTTTTTTAACTTCCATGTTAATATCACATGCTGTAGTTTTGGATGTTTTTCTGTTATATACAGAGTGTATCAAAAACGCATTTACTAACTTTGGGTTGGATTCCTAACACCAAAAGCGAGTTAAAATATCCATATAAAAATATGTCCAAAAGGCCATGTAGAATGTGTTCTTCGTGGTCAGGCAGGCGGATCTCGGTCTTCCTCGATTCATAGTTTGTGTTGCCACGGATCCTGTCTCAGCAACGCAAAGATACACAGCAGCAAAAGTTGGATGGCTCGGCTACCTTCGGTCTGGAAACGCAATCTGATACAGCCGTGCAGCCTTGTCTCAATTACCATTCACCCGACCGTATGTAAAAATCATATCTGCCTTATCACAATATGAATATCCTGCTACTGTTAAACGGAACACTTCTCAGTGAACTCTCTACTACACACGTTAACCGTTGAAGCTAGATTAGCCACAAATGTGCACGAATGACAACAGTAACTTAATCTACATGGCAAAACAAAGCCATCTACCGTAAACTGTTTTTCAAGTAACTCACAATCGAAGTATTTGCGGACATATGTTTATATGGACTTTTGTCCTTGTTTTGGTGTGAGGAACCCACCCCCAAAATTTGTAAAAGTATTTTGGATACACCCTATATGTTTATGATTTCTCTTTTAAGATGTTTTATTCTGCCTCAGTTTTTGTTTTCTGCTTGATATCATTATAGCTACGAAATGAGATTTTCCACTTTGGCTAACAGTGTGTCTGTATTCTTGTTACTGTATCCATATTCAAGCGACAGTGCTGGAAAAAATTGCCCATAAAATTCTATGTAGCATTCTGGAGCATTTGATTATAATCTTGGAGTCTCTAAGTCCTTAAAATAGAACGTTGATACAGTTTTTTTCTTCTTCTCGCAGACGACGTATACTTTGCAGGGTAATTATGTTCTAAACGTTTTGGCATAATAACAATAATCTGACTGTTTTATTTGTTAATTGTAGATTTGAAGAGATATTTCTTCGACAATTATAAATACAATTTGAATACATCTTGGAAGGATTAAATTAAGGAGATATTTTTCTAGTAGCGGAAACGTAAAATGAACATTTGAAATAAACCAATAATGATTGCCAATTTATATTCGTCTCCTGTTTTGCAACAGTATTTGAAACTACTATCATGATTATTTACACTAATTCATATTCGGACTATTGTCCTCATTTTTGTTGTTGTTATCCTAACGTTTCGACTGTTGGACCCTCCGCTCCACATCAGGTGTATATAGATCTGGATAATCTGTAGGGAATTCTGAACTGAACCGTTTATTTGCTCTACGGGGGTAGACTGTTCTCGTTAATTGCCTGGGGATATCCTCTCGTTCTTATTTTAGTACTGCTCAGTTATTGCAGCAATAGCAGTAGAAATGCTAAACAGGAGGCAGGTTAGGTTTAAGACTCCAAGTTCAGTACCGAGAAAATAAACTAGTAGGTTAAAGCGCTGGTTCGTGAAATTGGTAACATTCTAATTGTCAGTTCAGTCCTTGGTCAGGGCACTATGTACCTGGATTCAGTGCAGTCGGTGCAGTAGTAGACGATATCCCCAGACTTAGGAAATTAACAGGAACAGTCTACACCTGTAGATTAAATAAAGGGTTCATTTTGGAATAGATATAAACCTGATGAAGCCCGGATTTGGATTTTGAAGTATTTTATATAATTACTTACCAATATAGTGTTTTATTTATTCAAGGAGGCTTTAATTGTCACTTATAATACAGCTGATGATTATGATTTCAACGTCGCTCATTCTGACAGAGCTTGTGCCAACCTAAGCTATGACTGATTAATGGCCATATATGTAGTCTTCAATCTAGGTGTGGACGCGTAGGCATTTGTAGACTCTTTCGGGCTTGTTAATTTGTCCTCGACGATCTAATATAATATAATTTTCAGTGTGCGCCTGTATTTATATTGTATGTCAAATATTCAAAACGTTACGTCTGACTGCCAGTGTCTCACCCCAGCGCACTTTTGGAAAGGTGTGTAATTCCACTCCTGCCAATTCAGTGGAGGGTGCACATTTTTCCACTTCCACACTGGGGGGATAGGTCACCCACCCACATCGTATCATTGTAGCTATTAGAGGAAAGCGCTGGGAAGATGAAAGTTACTAATTGAGGAATGTTAATTTTAGTATAGAATTATGGAGAAGATAAGGATTCGAGCCGAAAAAAAAAGAGTAAAATGTGAGAGGGTAAAAAGAATCGAATATTGTACATAATATGAATTTTTTAAAAAATTATTCCGTGGTTGGACAAGCAGTTAGGGCGAGAGATCATTTTAAGTACTCTCTCTCTCTCTATCTCTTTACAAACACACACACATATACATACATACATACATACATTATATATATGTATATATATATATATATATATATATATAAATCGTAAGATACCATATATAAATTTATATATTTATATCAGAAGAATGCGAGCCAAATGTGGAGACATCTAAACCTCACGGCGGACTTCATCGGGCATATCTATCTATCTATCTATAACAGAGGGTCTTTTATCTATCTATCTATCTATCTATCTATCTATCTATCTATCTATCTTCTTTATTTTGGCAGCAATCCTTTCTTATATATGTTTAGTATGAATAACACGGCCAAGGGATAAGTTGTGACATATAACTAGTTGTTTCTGACGTTCTAACAATTGTTTTTATTTCACCCCGCCAAGTTAGGCAAAGGCGGAAAAAAATTGTGTAACGTGTGCGTTTCCTCCTCCCAAAGGACGTCACGTTACATATATATATATATATATATATATATATATATATATATATATATATATATATGTCATGTTTATCAAAACTTTTCGGCCGTTGTACTTTCCGGCCTTCTTCAGGTGGTTGGAATGTCGAACTGAACCCTTTATTTCGCTTACTGGGGTAGACTGTACTAGTTCCATGTATAATGCATGTTAGTTATCTCCTGTTAATTCCCCTCTGAAAGTTCCACACTGCCTTAACCACGTATTGAACTCACACTATTTGGTTCCTGTCACTGGATCTAACTCAGAGATGAGGACAATAGTCCGAATAATGTAAATAGTGTATATAGGGACAACAATACTTTTTTTTATAGAGGTTTCATATGATTATGACGGATAAGGTCTATTTTGTGAAATTTCATTATTTTATCACGTGTTCTAAGAAATTTTCTCTTCAGAATTTTATCTGCGATTATTCGAACTGGTACGTTTATTAAACACATACACCCACCCATACATACATACATACATACATACATATATATATATATATATATATATATTAAGAAATGGACAAGGTCCGACAATTTATTTATTAAAGACATATTTTTATGTTTAACGTTGTTATTTTATAGATACAAGTATTTAAGCAAATGCTCTGTTTATGATAAACAGTATTAAATAACATTTACCGGCCTGAATGTCCGAGAAATTTTCAAAGAACGAAAATTTTCTATGAAAATTTCTCGGACATTCAGGCCGGTAAATGTTATTTAATACTGTTTATCATAAACAGAGCATTTGCTTAAATACTTGTATCTATAAAATAACAACGTTAAACATAAAAATATGTCTTTTAAATAAATATATATATATATATATATATATATATATATATATATATATATATATTAGTGAATATTATATTCTGACCATTATGAGATTCACGTTCTCGTGCTGGTTATTTAAAATTGTTTATTTAATTGTATCCTAACCCACAAAATATTTCAGTACTAATACCGTCCCCACCCCTAGAACTACAACTCTTTTTCATCTATATTCAACGTCTCATTCACCTTTCACCCACCACCAATCACAATTTTTAAATCTGATGTTATTTTAACATAAAGTTTCGCACAGTGAGAAATCAAACAGGGAACGGATTTTTTCTAGCAATTCCACCTACAAACGGACTCTACCCGTCTCAAGATCTAATGTTGGATAGTCTCCACCGACTTCTGTTTATTTCTCAAATCCACTGATGAAGAACATAGACGTGTTTCAAAATTCCGAACTTGGAACCTCAATCTCCGTGCTTTTTGTCACTTGGTTAATATTAATAAATGTTCTTCGTACTGATTTCATCGGTATCCTTTGGTTTCACTTTGTTTTATTGACTGACTTATCTACTCTCTCTTATCTCTCTCTCTCTCTCTCTCTCTATATATATATATATATATATATATATATATATATATATATATATATATATATATATATATAATTTTGGCGCATCATTTACGTATTAGAAGTGGAAAAATTCCTATTGCGATGACTAGTCCAGACAACATTTACACTTGCTAAAATTTTCAGTGTCTTTCTGATTGTTCGTGATAATCTCCTTGTAGTTTATATTCTCCTTAAATTTACGTCGTTTTTCACATACTCAGTCCTGGAAATTCTCAACCTTCATCGCTAAAATCACGTCTCTAATGTTTCATGTCTTTTCGTTGTATGTCAAGAAATAGTCCAGTAGTCAATGCTATATGGAAGTATAGATATTGCATAGTATTCTAGCGCCATTTTTTCCCGTTATTACCATGCTCTGGGTGGCGTAATGGATAACGACACGGAATGAGAAATCGAAGAGCCCAGTTCGAATTCAAGTCGGGTTCATTAAAATCACCTACGCGTAAATACTCTTAGGAAAGGTATGAACCCATGTCTATTTGCCTCAGCTATGGGTTAAATAGTAGGGCAGACTTGGTCCTATAGCCTTTGTTGACAACGAATTTATCATAGAAAGAAATAGTACCTACTTCGGCAAAATCTTCTGCCTAGTCATTTTTGAATCGAAAGAGATTAAAACCCAAGTGTATGTCACATGTAGGACTTAACTGACTGGCTCAATATCATGCTCACTTTTTGAAAAGCAAGTTCCTCAATTCTTATTCTTATTTTTCTGTTACGCCATTTTGTTCTTTTATATGACCTCATAATATGAGCGATCAAGTCTCCCCACAATTGCTTTTTATATGTATTACCAATGTTTACTTATTTTATTGTCTCTCCAAAACCCTGAAGTATATTCGCTGTCTTCTTCTTGACTTTGATATGTCCTATCAGTTCCAAATCTACCAATATTTTCTATTTAATATATAAGAGAAATGTCAACTGCCTATTTCTGATTATAAGCATCAGTGCAGTTCTTGTTCGCATTTAACTTATTCACCTGTCCCGTTCGTTCTATTCTCATCACGTCTATGTTGCGTCTAGTTTCCGCATTATCTGTGAGGGAATTATCAAACATTCCCTGCTATATAAGGTGATTGATATTACATGGAATTTTGGCGCTCTTTCCTTTGTTTCTAACGAAATTCTCCAGTTTCTTAATACATTGCTTAGCTTTTGGAAGGCATCTTTCGCTTTTTCCTCTGCGACTTCGGATTTCGCTTTCATATTTGACACTTTCCAGATATTTAGAGCTTCTTCCTTGTTTTATTTTGCCATCCCCAGTGTGTAGCTTACATTTTGGGCGGCTATTTTTTGCTTGCAACCGCCTTCTTATATTTGATGTTAATTAAATTCTTCTTAATTTATTTTATTAAATAATTTTTAGTGTCTCTGCTGTTTTCTTCCTGTGTCTGCATCAACTATGTCGTTTTTAGATATTAAATACGCACCAATAAAAGAGATCCTTGTTAGAATTCTTCATCATTTACACCTGCCATGCTGTAAATGTTAAAAATATCCGGCGAGAAGGGACCTCCTTGTCGTTCAGTTCTTCCTATATTTGTGCATTCAGTAAATTTCTTTTTAATCGTATACAAGCTGTTTATTCACAGTACGGTTTAGTGACTCATTGAATAACGTTTTTGTGGAGATTAAGATTTCAATAAGTTCTTTGTGTCGCAATTTATCGAATGCTTTGTGAATCAATGAAACATAGTTATAGATCTTTCTGTATTTCTACTGCAAGCTCTAGCTAAATTAAATATAGCAACATATTAATTTGTCATTGATTTCCTGTGGGTGAGATATTTTAATCTAGGGAAGTAAATGCAGATATTCTCATTGAAATGACAAAAACATATACTTTTAGATAGAGATGAAGAGACTAACATTTAAACAGACCGATGTAGAGATATGAAGATAATTAGATAGATCGATATAAACAGGCATGCATATATATATATATATATATATATATATATATATATATATATATATATATATATATATATACGTTATATGCATATATTATGCCCATTAATATGTATTAAATTTTAATCATAAATATATGTAATTGTAAGTTATGAATTTTCATATGCATAACGTTGACAGCTAGGAACATGGATATTGAAAGAAAGAAAACAAGAGAAATAGCTACGAAGAAAAATGGGGGGGTGAGCCGGATAGAAACTGGTTTACATAGTGATATAGAAATGGAAGAAATGAAGTAAATTGATGGAAAGGGATACAACGAAAATGTAAAAATAAATAAAGAAAAAAGAAACAAAAACAAAGTGGCATAGGTAGAGATAATTTATATATATAGAGAAAGAGATATGTAAAAAACAGAGAGTGAGAATGAAAAAGATACATATGGAAAACATATATATATATATATATATATATATATATATATATATATATATATATATATATATATATATATAAATGCTATTCTGTTTCTGTAGCAAATTCAGACATTGATGAGGTAATGATGAAAGATAGTTATAACTGTCTTTGATTACCAGCTGATGAGATGTCTGACTTTGACATCGAAACAAAATTGCATTTTGTAGTGGTAACTTAAATGTTCAAATGTAATAACTTATAATAAATAATTATTGCTCTACTTTTGTATTGACCACTCTTTTAAATTAATACTATGAACTTTTGAATTTATGTTCGTTTCGTTCTCGTTACATTTGTATATATATATATATATATATATATATATATATATATATATATATATATAGATAGATAGATAAATAAATAGATAGATAGATAGATAGATAGATAGATAGATAGATAGATATGAATAAGTTAGGATACTTAGAGGAAAAGAGTTAGATAGATAGATAGATAGATAGATAGATAGATAGATAGATAGATAGATATGATTACGCTAGGAACACTATAGGAAAAGAGATAGATAGATAGATAGATAGATAGATAGATAGATAGATAGATAGATAGATAGATAGATATGATTACGCTAAGATAACTATAGGAAAAGAGATAGATAGATAGATAGATAGATAGATAGATAGATAGATAGATAGATAGATAGGTATGAATAAGGATAGCTAGAGGAAAAGAGATAGATAGATAGATAGATAGATAGATAGATAGATAGATAGATAGATAGATATGATTACGCTAGGAACACTATAGGAAAAGAGATAGATAGATAGATAGATAGATAGATAGATATGATTACGCTAAGATAACTATAGGAAAAGAGATAGATAGATAGATAGAGATAGATAGATAGATAGATAGATAGATAGATATGATTACGCTAAGATAACTATAGGAAAAGAGATAGATAGATAGATAGATAGATAGATAGATAGATAGATAGATAGATGCGGAATGATACAGATGAAAAATTACATAGATAGAAACAAACTGTCACATATGTAAAAGTAGAATAAGTGTGTAAATAGATATGAAGAAAACACGAGAAATATTTCTACACCGTAGAAGTGACGTGTAAAGTCTCATTAAGTATTTTCTTTTAAGAAACTCTTAAATTCTGATGCTTATGCCACGTTTATAATAACGTTTTGTCCGCTAATCTCTATTTAAAGCTAAAACATTCAACATGTATTAAGGTTTAAGTAGTCACCTACATAAAAAAAGAAAATGCACCATAGTTTTCCATTTCTAAAATTTCTTCTCATTGGGTTGGCTGAAATTTTTCAGTTATCTGCCGGTTGTCAAGCGTAACAAGGGCTATCATCCATATGTTATTAATTTTCATCAGATTTTTGTGCTCATGTCATGATGAACTTGTAACCTCTTAATAAATAGGCAATACCAGAAAAGGCCCAAGAATGTGTGTTAAAAAGAGTAGAAAATGTTTAATTTGTAGCAAGTTAAAGAAAAAACAACAAGCAAACACTGTTTTGTCAAATTGGCAGAAAAGACGAACACTTTCTGTGGTGTACGTTTTGTTCTGAGGCTCTGAAGCAGTAATGTGAGAAATTGCATGGGTTATATGAGGCGAAGCAGTCGGCACCGAGAGATGGCGTACTGGTTAGACAACCTGTCTTGTTAGCTTAGGTAGATAAATAACGACTGTGTAGCGAGTCCGATTCTTTCTCGTTCGGTCATATGCCACATCTATACTGTGCTTAGTACAACGCTATAATGGCCGAAATTAAAATATATATTGCAAAAACGGAAAGTAAAATTGTTATAAGTTAAATAATGTAGGATATTGAGTCTTTGAGTTACCATCTTATTCTGTTCATATTTTCTACATCTGCCCGTTTGTCTGTCTATAATCACAAGCATGGTTCTATATCATATCTTTTTCGTTAATCCCTGTTGGTAAATACGACGGTCTCTCCATCAAAATCTTAGTAATTCAATAGGACTTTCTATCGATATACCTACCTACCAGGTACGTAACGTCATTACTCTGTCAATGCAGCCAGTCGACCTTCATGAATTAAACCGTCAAAAAAATCATTATCACTATGAGAAAATATTTAAAATATTTTGAACAGAATTTCAGGTACCGCTCTGTTAATGGAGGGTGTAAGAAAAATTAGTTTTTACTCGTGGTTTTGTATAAGATAACAAAATAAAATTGTTAAATGTGGCTTACAACATTGTTTATAGCGGATGGCCAAGATATTACGACTTATATATATATATATATATATATATATATATATATATATTATATATATATATATATATATATATATATTAGATACTATATTTACGGGGCAAATGGGCTAAAGATCAAAGACGAAGCGTTGGTTAATATAAGTCGTCAAGGCATGTCGAAAGGGACTAAAGATTGCATTTAAGCATAAAACAGTCATGCCATCCATCCTACCTATCTCCATACAAGTTTATATATATATATATATAGACACACACAAATATAAATTTGCATAAATATATTCATACATTCACACAAATATATATATATGTATATATATACACACACATATTCGTGAGTGTATGTATCTTTCTCTCGATCTAACTATTGTCTATCTATCAACCCATATATATATATATATATATAGTGATTTTCCAAGCGTAGCTTGGATGCGGCACAAGCCCGAAAGTAAGAGGAACCCAGTGAGGATTGAACTCACTACGCAGTCGTAATTGTTCTAGCGAGACAAGCTTACTAACCATTACACCACCTCGAGGTGCCCTTATATATATAGATATACATGAGTAGTTTGTGTGTGTGGATCTATTTATAAAGAGCGATGGAAAGAACGGTCGATAAGCATGGGAGAATTGTTTGAGATAATAATAATTGCCATTTTCTCAATCAGACCTTGGATTAGTTTAGAAATTTGCAAGAATTTAAAACAGTTTAAGCTTTATATTTAAAGGAGGAACTTTATAATTTAATCAGCGTAAATACCGTTTGCTTAAACAGCATCTCTTTGATACATACACACTTGTCTTGCTTTTACCTTCTGTTAGTTCTCTCAGAGATTTCGTTTTTCTTTAAGTATTAACATGATGTAGTGACATATTTTTCTTTCATTTTTAGGCGACGTTTTCCTGACATACATAGAGACAAACAGGCAGATATATTTAATGTTTCATTGTATCTATCTATCTATCTATCTATCTATCTATCTATCTATATATATATATATATATATATATATATATATATATATATATATGCGTGTGTGTGATACATATAGATTGGTGAATATACCGCCCTAAGTTCAGTAAATGTCTCAGGTCTTTCATCTATACAAAATCGACTTCTGAAAAGATAGCCACTTAGTCTAGAACATGTGATTTTTAAGGTATTGTATACATGTTTTTCAAGTTAATTCATTGTTCATCTTTCCTGCAAAAAACCTTTATGAGGTTTTTTTTTTCTTTGTGAATTAAGCCATTCATTTGAACTTGCAAATGTCTTCTTTCCAACATCCTTTGTCTATTACACACGCATATCCATCGGTGGACACAATGTGTTCGCATATAGATCGTTTCTTAAGAGACTCGGCAATATTTTATTGAATATTCTGGGAACAGCTTATATTCATACCATATTCACGATATTAATTTTGAAACATAATGTTCTATCTTTATTTCTTAAACCTCGATTCGTTACATTTTTTATCGGTGTTTCTTATAATCCTAAGCTAATAATCTTTCCTTTAACCATGGGTATATAGTACCTAGAGCAAATTTTCTTATTTTTAATTACAATTTTCAGTACCTGATTTTCTTAAGTAAATATTTTTTTCTGTTCCTATTAATGTTAACTCAAAGTACAAAGTTTGAAGTGCCTGCATGTAAAATATTTCAAATAAAGATTTATATTTAATATTTGTTTGATATTTTCTAAATCGGATATGATATACCCATGGTTAATAATGGTGTAACTTTAATTGATGGTTGGTGTTCTTGGGTTAATTACGGTGAATATAATATGTAAAGCAATGCTTATACGCCTTGTTTTAAAACTAAAAAAAATGTCAAAGACAAAGTCTTGTGAGTGTTTACAGATATTTGGCAAATATTGTATCCAGCGATTCCTTCGAAAAAAAACAAAAAAAACCCCAAAAAACATTAGTACCAATGTAAAAATACTCGAAGAAGTACTAGTTGACATGTGCAGACCCGTTCGGATCAATTTGATTTCTTACGATGATTTCCGAGAATCAAATTTTAATTCCGTCCTCAAAATAAATCCTGCTTTGAAAAATATTTTCTGATATTGTATTTGTATATTTTTAAAATTTTAGTTAGGTTGACATCGAATTGGATTCATTATTAATCCCATGCAATGTTTATTGTCCTTCTATTCTGATTTTTTAGGTTCGCTTCTTTTGTGAATATCAAGAGCATGCGCGTAATATCCCTATTCTTGTATTAATTCCCGGCCATTATTTTATCATTTCACCCCAAACCAAGGCAATAAAGCCACTATGACGTAAGGCGTAATTCAGTGTGAGACAAAGAAAACATTATTAAGGAGAGAGAACAATAATAAAAGAACATAAATTAAGAAAACAAAAGATAACAACTAACATTGCATTATAATTTAACTATCAAAATTGACGAA
Organism: Acanthosepion pharaonis; assembly: GCA_903632075.3. Classification (NCBI taxonomy): domain Eukaryota; kingdom Metazoa; phylum Mollusca; class Cephalopoda; order Sepiida; family Sepiidae; genus Acanthosepion; species Acanthosepion pharaonis. The sequence goes on from CAHIKZ030005447.1 coordinate 2,290,563, forward strand.
GAAGAAATAAGCCGGTAGAGAGTTCCACAAGAGAATAAGTGTGGGAAGGAAATGTTAGCATAGAACATACGGTTTCATCAGGACATTCCAACAGTAAATATAATGAGATCTTGCCGCCAATCAACCAGTAGGCTTAAATTCGTTAAGTCTAGGTACCAAAGCGGAAAGTTTAGCAGAAAGTAAATTATATATAAAATTATAAAAAATGTACAGCGAAGCTACGCTATGAAGATGTGAAAGTGACTGTAGATGAGATGCATAGTTAGGACCAATAATATTGCAAATTCTTCTTAGGATTTTATGAAGAATCTCTAAATATATAGCATAAGTGACAACAATTCCTGGATGAATGGTAGAGTTATAAATAGGTAATATACTTTCTGGCGAGAAAAAATGTCTAGCACGACACAGAGAACCAAAACTCCTAACAGCAGACGTAGCAATAGATTCAATAAAATCTTTCCATTTGATGTCAGCTGGAGGCATTAGCCCGAGAAGGTACACCGAGTAATTTTCTTGGAGATTAGCATCTGATAATTTCATACTTCCCGGCATTTACACATACTTTTTATTGTGTAAATTATTCTTTTTAAGTAGGTTCACGTCTACTTATCATTTCTCAGTTGCGTCTCTGCCTTTGGGCAGAGTGCACTCAGGGGCGACTCCATCAAAGGACAGACTCGCAACTGAGGAAAATTATACTGAGAGGTGCCGGCCCTGGGGAACAGCTGCCCGTGGCCGCGCCTTCTTATTGCACTAGAGAGAAGGATCAGTGCATACACCGACGGTTGCGGGGGCTCGGGGAATTATTGTTCCTTGCCCGGGTGCATGCGCTCGGACTCCCCACATTAAACCGACCTTGTGCCACAAGCTGGCCTCGTGGGTGGGTGTGTGGGTGGGGTGAGTAAATACATACTTCCCAGCATTTCCACAGTACAATCATTTGTAAAGCATTTGTATAGTTTGCTTACTTCTAATGCTTTTCTGTGGTGAAATTATTAACACTGCATTTACAATATAGGCTTAAGATCCCTATTTTGACTGCAGTGTCTATATAAATTTTTTACGATTGGCAATCATTTTGGATATTTTCAATACTTTAGATGCAGAATGACGTGTATTGTTGAAACACTATTGCAAATTTTGTCCGTGACGTTACGATTCCCGTTTATTGTAAACGGGATTTATTGTAATTATATACTGTCTCCATAGCAACAGTGGTGCATTTAGAGCATATGGACCTGTCGGAGCTTATCCCTCTTTAGGCCGATTATAAATTCAGAGATTTCTTCCTTCTCGACCTGTTGTCACCTTATGGAAAGAGCTGTTGAAGTGGACAGATTCATATACCGGGTGTAACAGCAATATTGTCCAAATTGTGTAACAGCAAAACTGTCCAATTTTTTAATTAAGCTTTGAACTGATGTATATTAGCGGGTTATTGAATGAAGAATAAACAAAACGGTGTTTGGAAATGAAATGGTAATATTTATAACATCAACAAAATACAATACTCGCCAGCGGCATGAAGTTGGTAACCCCTGCTAGTGGTGGATTACTTAGACAGCATATTACCCCCACTTACAGTAGTGTCCAACGTATTTATGAGGATTGGAACATATCCATTAGTGTTCATAGGTACGTTGTATAGCAATTAGAAATGATTAAAGATGTCTTACTGTAATTCTCCGAGGTTTTTATAACACTATTAGACTTTACTTTGAACAATAAGAATGTATTTAGCTCTCAGTTGAAATGATGACACCCTCTTTCAGTTGTGGCCTCATACCCTGAACTTAATCAGCTAGGAATGACAATTTCTGATGGTTTTGACATCGAATGAAGCACGGGGTCTATAGATATTAAACATATTGTGGGGTGGAAAATTATCGCATGCTGTTACACTATTTGGAAGTCCGTTTTGAAGAACAACTGTGAATTCAAAAACATGAAAAAGGCCAGAAAATCAATTCCATTATGGTTTCCAAAAAGATAGAAATAATGTAAAAAAGAAAGAAAGAAAGAAAGAAAGAAAGAAAGGAAGAATAGTGAATTATGAAATCGGACCTGGGTGTGTCGATAAACTACACCGGACAGCAAAGCATTTGATCGAAAAAGATTGGAGTCTTTGCGAAGCGTTGAACCCCCTCTTAATTGCTGTTGTTCCCATGTTCGCCCTGACCCAAAGGGTAGGACTGGTTAGGGGTCATAGCTATGAGCAAATATGAAAAAAAGAAACAAAACGCTATGAAAGCATAAAAATACAATTTTATAGAATGTCCAACAATACATGTATCTATAGTTGAAAGCATACAATTACGTTTAAAATATATTTAGTTGAAGCCATAAAATCGTGTTCCAAATATTTAGATTTTCGGCATTGAAGAGAGGTTGATATGCCACTAAACAAAATCAATTAACCACATGAAAGAACTCTTTCATGACATTAAACCATATAATATCCAATAATTACTTAAAGAAATCAAACTCTATTCCAAAAACATAACTTCAACAAAACTACAATATAAATCATACCGCTCAGCCCCTCTAGTAATTATGTCCCCTAAAACATATATATGCAGAAAGTCTGAGTATCATCTACCAAATATTCAATTGTGAAAGAGAATAACATGTTTATTACTTCAAAGCTACACGGAAAATTAAATTTTGACATTAAATGACCCATAAGGAGCTGATACCTCAGTAAACAAATATACATATAGAATTACGAAATTTAGGGGCACCTAGAGGCGGTGTAATGGTTAGCAAGTTTATCTCTCTAGAATAATTACCACTAGTGAGTTTAATTCTCACTGGTTTGCCCATACTTTCGGCCTTGTGCCACATCTAAGCTACGCTTGGAAAATCATTATAGAATTACGAAATTTAGTGTTGTCAATTTTTAAGCCACAAATAAGGATCGACCTCACTATAAGTCATGAACTGCTCTTTTTGTTCGCTAATCTTTACTCATTGACATGGCACCCAGCGTTAAATTTCATAATTATATTTTTTTTCCTTTAGTTAAACAACGTTTAGCAATTAAATCTATATGGGTCGATTAGTTATTTGGAAGCTTAATCATCGCATTTATTAATTCTGTATTTAGGAATGAGATTTCAGTAAATTTGAGTTCCACCCTTCAAGCAGTTGATTGTAAGGAAGACTTGAGTCCAATTAGTCTGTTTGGTGATTCGATGTAATTGTTGACCATGTTTGCGGTAGTCTCTGAATATGGAATCCAGTGAAGTCCGCAGTGTGTTCAATTTCAGAGGTTGGCAGTGGAGATTCAGAGAAAGTAGCAGCTGTTAAGTAATTCTTTAATTCTTCGATATCAGGTTGGCAGTGAAGATATTTTGGGAGAAAAAACAAAATGGCTGCCTTTATACACGTCGGATTGAATATTTTCAGCTTTCTGAATGGTTAACCCTTCTCTTGGGGGACTATAAAATGAGTCAGCTCATTTTGATTGGCTCACTAGTACAAACATGTATACAAAAAACTGTAACAGCTATTATTCTCTGTTTTGCGTATATTGTTTTAATTGAATGGTCAGCAGTAGGTAGCTAACAACTCTAAGTTTGGGTCGAATTCGTTTCTCTTCAACCAAACGGCAAATCATTTTCTTTGCTTTAAGATTGACGAATCTCAAAACAAAAGTGCGATCTTGACTTGTACCAGCAAAAAAATATATATAAAAATTTTACCAGGGATAAACAGTAAAAATAGAAATATGAGAAATAAAACGAATTGGTCGAGTCGCACTGGAGTTAAAAAAACAAACAAACAAAAAAAAAAAAAAAAAAAACAACAGAGATTAGCAAAAAACGTGATATGAAATAAATGTATGGTCGTCAGTAAAAGAACAATCCAAGTCGTTAGCCACGATCAGCAAACTGAACGTGTAGATTATTAATAGTAAGTTCGTTACTCACTGGGTACCCTATACTCATGCCAATTTTACGTTTATTGCTGCTTTAAAAACATATTTGTGAACCATATATAAATGTAGACATAACATATAAAACAAAGGTATTGAGGGAATCTGCACCTAGCACCTAAGAACACACTGAGTAGAGTACCCAGTGCAGATCTGAAATATTCCACTCCACTAATAACCAATACAATGTCTTTGTATTCTTTGAAAGGTCACTGGGTTCAAGAATCTTGTAAAACGTCAACAACATTTGCTGATGTATAGTAATTCTATCCTGGCTCATGTGTTGACATGGAGTAACACCTTAGGCTACACACTTCTTCCATGCAGGCTTCTTTGTCAAGATTCAGCAGAGAAAGATCAATTGAAGGGCAAATTAGTGACTCACTAGAAGTGGTATAAGCAAATATAAGAAAAATATTATTACTCACAGTTAATTGGTGAATCAAAGAATATAGCAACAAAACAGGTTAACTGGTTATCACTCCACATTAGTAAGAGGACTAAATATATATTTAAACACCGAATAAAACAAAGGAGAAAAATAGTACCAGATAATCAGTAGTATAAAAAGCAGATTATATTGAGAACTAACTGTCATTCATTTTACTTGCAAAAGGAAAATTAATTAATCTTAATATAAATGGTCAAAGGCAATCTCAGATATTAATCCAAAGGAATTAAATAAATATATTTACTATTGTGTATTATAAAATAATGGATATATAATTGTAACATATAGGTGATTTTAGAAAAATTATATTAGCAATATTTTAACGTAAACATTGTACAATGCCTGCATATTACGGTCAGTACATTTCGTTGATTTAATAGATCATTATTTTTAGGAAACTTAATAATATGTAACTTTTCATGTAGACACAGTGAACATGGGTCATTTAAAGACTTACACATTTTTAAAACACGATTTCAGCTATCTGACAAGCGTTTTAACAGACGGCGGAAAACGTAACACAGATGCCCGAAAGCGTATTAGAATAAAGACAGAGGGATTCTAAAAGCGAAACAAAGTATTAAAAAGGGATAAATGTTCGTTAGAAAGAAGGGAAAAAAAGGATTACTGAAATTCTATGTAATAACAATCCTACATGGCAGAACTGTCTGTTTATATTCAATTCTTCGAAAACCCAAACTAGTTACCTTCCAACATTGCCGATCGGACCCCGAACTATAACCAGTCACGATAAATGGATGTCTCCACGGGAAGGCATCTTGCCATGAACGACAACTGGTCTTTAACTCAAGCGAGACCACAAGTGGAAAAGATACATACGGCCCATCGCTAAAGATGCAGGAAAAATGGTCGGTACCATGTACCTCTCCAGTAAGTACCTGACTCCTCGTGCTACCCTCTACCGTTACAAGAGCCAGATCAGGCCCAAAATGGAGCACTGCTGTCATATCTGGACAGGTGATGTCCACTCCTTCTTTGCGTCATTGTGGGTGACAATTTTTTTTCTCGGTGCAGCCCATTTACGAGATGTAGCAGCTTCTCACCTGTCTATCGCTACTTTCATGGAAAGGTCTCAGACAAACAGAACTTTTTTTTGCCGCCAGTACTAACCTTCACGGCTAGGACACGCTATGCCAATCGCATTGTAGCAAAGCAACCTCATTCTCTCAGTATCCCATTGGTGATAATTAAGTTCCACTCGAGCAGCACCTCCCCACGAACCACTCCCCTGTGAACCTACTCTAAACAGGATGTATCCCCGATCACTAAAATTTTAACCTGTTATGGCTTAATTATTGTCCGTCCAGGGTTAATCATTATCTTTCCCCATCACCCGGGACATTGTACCAGGCAAACCTCACTGTAAGATGCTAGAAAATCGCTTCCCTGATGATGGAGAGATTTGAGGATATAGCCGAAATTATTCGTACACCCATCAGTTTTAAATATGCTTATATATTTCTCAGAATCTATTGGACGTTTTTTTTATGTAAATAAGCACTGAAAAGGAATAAAAGAAATTCAATATTCAGATCAATAGGTTAAATACAAGAACTTTGATAGATGATTTATGCAAAATAGGACAAGACAAAATTATTCGTACGTATGAAAAATGGAAAAAAATGAACAATCCTCACAATATTAATAGTAAATAGCATGGCCTCTCATCTTTATAACTTGCTACAGTCGCTTTTTGAAGCTTTTTTTTAAAATGAGATTTGAAGAAGCCCTGAAGGTTTTTGGTAACCGACGATGTATTCGAACTTTCAATTCATACCATAGATTTTCAAAAGGATTCAAGTCAGAACTTACTGAAGGCCATACCAGGACTGTATTCTTTTTCTCAAGCCATGTAGTCACTGAATTAGACATATGTTTGGGATCATTATCTTGCTGGAAATGAAATCCCCAAACTAGATAAATATTTTGCGCTGATAATTGTAGATTTTCATCTAAAATTTTGATATAGTCTTCAGATTTCATTATTCCTCTTATTGTAATTAATTGCCCAGTCCTCCTGGAGCTAAAACAACCCCAAAACATCATCCATTCGGCTCCAATGTTTTAATGTTATCGCTGTGTTCTTTGGGAGAAAATCATCATCTTTCTTGCTCTAAATCTTCGTTACACCATTATGTCCAAAAAGGTCAGTTTTTGTTGCATTACTCCAAAGTACATTTTGCCAAAAGCGATTTTCTTTGTCCAAGAACGTTTTGGCAAAACCAGCAATGTGACATGGTTTGTGAAGAAGGGTTCATTTTGGTCGGTTTCCATAAAACCCATTCTATTTAAAGAACACTCTATTGTGCGAATACTTATGCTGTTATCTATCATATCCAAAATTTTGGTGATTTCTTTCAAAAAAAAAAAAAAAAATCTTGGGTTTATGTTAACCTCGTGACACAGTTTTCGTGCAGTTCTCCGTGAGAATTACTTTTTTTTTCCACGCCCAGAAAAATTCTCTGTCGTGCCAAACTGTATAACTTTGTTTATAACGGACTGTACGGTAGAGCTAGGGACAGCTAAATGGTTTCAATTAGTATTCTGATTATATCCTGACTTGTGGAAGTTAATAATTCTCTGTCTCAAGTCAACGCTAATCCCCTGTGTCTTCGCTATCGTGTTGTTAACAGGAGAATAACAATGTTGACACGCACCACGTGATGTTCTTTGCTGAAATGATCAAACATATTCCACTGAATAAATAGTCTAGAAGGCTTCGCCGATAAAATATTTATGTAAATTAATCAGACTAACACGAATCAATCAATTTAAAACGATATTTTCTACTGAACGAATAATTTTATCTTTTCCTATTTTGCATAATTCGCCTGTAAAATTTGTTATAAATTAACCCATTGTTCTGTAAATTGAGTTTTATATTCTTTTTGTGCTTAATAACTGATTTGTCCCGGAAAGGGATATATTTGAACGAAGTAGCTAAGTGGTTTTTGGCTACTATAAGCAAGTAGAATACGGTAGCAGTAATCGACTGGTACGCGTCGTAGTCGCAGGTCAGAAGTGTAGATCAATGGCGTAGTCCAATGGGCGTCGTTATAGACTTAGCTCTCAGACTCTGGCTCATGTCTCACCTACACGTCCGTCAGTATTTATGACGGACACCAGCCAATCATATTCCAGTGAGGGGGAACACAGGTGTATGCATATTCCATTATGTCAATAACATATAAAAAACCTGGCATTATATGGGTATTAGATTCTGAAAAATGGATAAGAGTATTCAAAATTGATGGACGTAGGAATAATTTCGTCGTTGACTGTATGTGTTTCTACGGAAGGATCTAAGCAACCAGGACGTTTTAAAAGAAATGTTAACAAAAAGGCAATAATCTTAAATGAAACAACTGAATTTTCGACACTCAAAAACAAGAATGAGTTCTCGTAGAATATGACACTCAAAGAACATAATGAATGTAAGATTTGCAGATAGAAACTTAAGAGTCGGCTACGTAACGACATTATGTAAACAGAAAGCAGATAATTGAATGATAATCATACAGAGAGCAAATACATTGATTATAGAGGTATAAATGGTAGGAATTTGTCCGACACCATTATCACTAAAGTTCTGAAAAGTCACTCCCCATAAAAGAAAAAGGTTTGACAATATGTTTAAATAGTTACTTTCTGCGACAAGCAGTTGATATATTCACTTATTCTTTACTTCCAATCCCATCTTCTTATAGGAGGGGAATAAACTGTGAAACGTCAGTTTTTTTAGTTGAACATTGAGGATCTCAGTGAAGATTAAGATCACTACTGCAGGTATACTAAATTTATTCTGGCATAATTTAAAATATAGAGAAATAGGGACGTCTAATCGTTGTGAATTCTTAGATCATTAATAGTGAGCTCGTTGCTCACTGAGAGCCCTACATATGCGCCAAAATTAAACTGTATTTATCAGGACAGACTGAGTTCTATAGCCTTGGATGACAACTGGTCTAGGAGAAGGACAACTCTGAATTCAAAACCTGCGGAGGGTCGTTTGGAGACCCTGTGGCACGTAGTGCACCAGGTCTCTGTATTCGGCCCTTCAAAAAATGTGGATGGTCCTGCACAAAACCTTCACCACTATAATCAAATCTCATGTGCTGTTGTCGGGCAGTCGGTTTCCTAGAACTGATCTGTTTGACCCACATACGTCGAATTCGACGAGAGAGTCGACTATATATATATATATATATATATATATATATATATATATATGATCATTTATTCCCAGTTGACAACCACTGCCTGACGAAACACATTGTAGAAACATAATTGCATTATGTAGCGGTTCATAAGATATTTTGTCATAGTGGTTAAATATTATTATTATTACTATTATTATTATTATTATTATTATTAAGCTCTTCTCCGTATTGAGCACTTTATATATATATATATATATATATATATATATATATATGCGAATAAAAAAAAAACGAAGACTACCAAAATAATATGCACTCTATCTCAGACAGATTGCATTTAGACCCAACAACCGTTCTTTCTGCTTCTGAGGGAAGGCTGCTTAGACTTAATATAAATGGACTCAAACATTCTCTAATGGCAATCCGAAAATGCTCCGCTGACTACTGTGAACAAAAGTTCTGTGAAAAGACTCTTAGTCGGACTTGTTATTAAGTGCTGTTCTATAATTGCAGTACCGGTAGAATTAACAAGCGTACATTTAAATTGTTGGATTTGAATAAAAAAAATTCCGTTTTCAAAGCGCTAATAAACAATCCGATGGAGTAAGGTACTTAGAGTGCCAAGTTCGAATCCTAGTCGAGTTCATTACATTCACTTACGTGCTAATACCCTTGGGTAAGGTATGAATCCATCTCTTCTCCACCGAGTTTTGGGTAAATAGCAGAACAGACTGGTTTCTATAGCTTTGGGTGGCAACTGGTCTAAGTGAAGGTAAACTGTGATTGCCAACCAGCCTGGAGAGGCTATCTTGCTCAAGACGCAACACTTCGACTGCGGCTTCCGTACACGACTCTAAGGAGTTATGGGTCTCGTGATCATGATCGAATAAATAGATAACATTATGGGAAAGTAGATGTAGAAATATTGTGCTGCGTCGTTCGTCCAGTTGCTTGCTTCTAATATATTACAGATATGTTGTTGTTTTTTTTTTTGGTTTTGTTTTTTTGGTTTTGTTTTTTTGGTTTATTTCTTTTTTTTATTTCATACAGAAATTAACAACTCGTACCAGAGAGAAACAAGTAAATATCTTTGTTACGACGCAGGCTTCAGGATATTTATTTTTTCAAAGAACAACTTTCTAATCGTTCGCTCCATACACTTAATATCTATTAATGTTAATCCGTCATTGCACTCTGGTATAAAGATATTATCCATTCTTAGAACCATTACACTATTTATAGTGCAAGAATATCACATTCGCTGGTTGCTAGAATGATCACTAACGCCTTCATTGGAACGAATGCCCAAAGTTGGTTATTTCTGCGTAAGAAATATCTCTTGGCCGATTGGACGGCATCGAGTAGATCAATTATTGACGAAAGTAAAGTTTATACGCAGCCTTCTAAAGCCTTAAGATAAAGAAGTTCTATGCCCTCTTTGTAAAATAAAAAAGAGTTCCGTTTTAAAAAGTAAGGAATCTGTCTTGGTTTTTAGCTACGGTTGATTCACTGAGTGTGACGTTAGATGAGAGTTTAGAGAACAGATTTCAAAGAAAGAAAGCATAATATTCTTTGAGACTAAGGTTCCATTTAGTCTTCATTAACAAACAAGTATAGCTGATTCTATTTCATGACAAACACAAAATGTAGGTTTTATATAGTGCAGTTGAAATGTTAATTTTGACATTAACTTTTACAAACAATAACACATTTAAGTATTTAATCACTGTTTAATCGATGTATTTAATTATTTTATCTGAGTATTTAATCTATGTTATAGAGTCTATTGTATGTTCTTTTTCCAGATATTCTATATCTGAAATGTTTACATACTCTATTGTATTCATTTCTTTTGTGAAAATCTATATAATACAGGTAGTTAAATGAGTCATAGGAAGGATTATATTATTATTCGTATAAATCATTTGGCATGGCGATTAGAGCATTAATATTTTGAACATAAAACCCTGGTTCGAATCCCCCACCAAACACACTACTAGTGGGTTACTGAAAGAGTTGCCTTCTTGATAATAACAGTCTAAGTGAATGATCCCAGCGTGTGCCACTCTTGGGATATGCCTGAAACTATACCGAGCTTTGATCCAAGCATTTTGAAGGATATTGAATAGACGGGATTTTGCTAGAACATTTTGCAAGCGCCGGATAATTTTCTGAATTGGCGTTTACTGCTCACTGCGTAGATAAACTCTGAATAGACAGCAATTTAAATAATCGTACGCCATATTTAATAATAGATCGGAATTCGTTTGAACATGATTCTTGTCTCGACTATCAGAAGATCCATATATATTTGCTCTTCAAAAACTAAGCAAATTTAGATTTATTTAAAATGATATTGTCTGCTAATCTTGACGCATGCTATATTCTCTGCTTGATGTTGATCGTTTAAAAGTTGGCCTTTTTGTGATTACGTAATAACATAAAATCATGATATTTTATGTGCCTTGTCCGTTCATAACGTAGGTGACTTGGTAAATCTAACCAACGTTTGATTATTTACCATCCCTTCTTGTCATTGTTCTGCCACCCATTCGAACTAACTCATTAGGTAAATCACTCGATGCTTGCCTCTCCCGATCTTTTTGTCTATGACGAAATAGAGGTGCGTAAAGAGTGTGTTTCGTTGTTTATTATTTTATCTTTTAACTGACGTCATCAACCCACAAGCCAATAGGTGCGCTATGAAACCTCAGTAAGCCCTATGAGTATTAAGTTTCACGAACCGTTCTTTCTGATAAGCTGTCGCAGATATTTTAACTGTTTCTTTTTTTTTTACTTCAGATTCCTTTGCTATTGATACGATGTAGTCGCTTCACTTCAAATCATCTGAAAACGTGTGGGACGAAGCAGGCGCAGTGTGTTGCTCTCCAGGAATCTAGCGTCAGCCATGCTGATGACAGGCAGAAAACTTTCTTTATGGTAATCACTTAATTTCTGAAAGGTCTCTTCCGCTATTATGATGTGCCTTGGGATTTCTATGTCGCATTTTCCATCGTCCGATATGAAACTACCCAGATAGTTTCAATTCTGTACATGCTTGATTTGGATAATTCCATTTTGAAGCTTACACTTTGGGCTCTTTTGTTTTGTTGACAACCATGCATTCCATCTTCGTATAGATAATGCTTAGCTATTTCTTGTTTCTTTCCAAACACAATTTCTAAGTAATATTGAAATTTTCTTTCAAAGTCCGTCATCAGCAAAATTTCATATGCGTATCTTTTATTTAGATTATTGCAATTTACAGAATTATCTTGATATCCTACCCTATGTGTTACCATGAAAAAGAAAACACGATTTTCTCACCTACCCGTTAATCTGAAAGAAGGTAATTGATTAATGGCCGCCGTAAAATGTGCCACTATACAAATAAAAATCCATTATTAATTATTTGCTTCAATCCATTCATAGCCACCGTCCGACGTAACGGTAGGTATTAATTTGCTAGCATTTTTCTCCAAAACGCTCCATCGTTTGGTGACTACCAGATCGATTCTATAGTAATGAGAACTAAAAATCCCAAGTAGAGATATAGTTGATATTGACCAAGTGTTGCGGATTCCGTGAATGGAATCCTGCACAAATAAATAAACAACGCCAGTTATTGAGGTAGAAAAATAAGTGTATTAAACGTAAGGATACAGACTTAAAGTGAAGATTAGTAGTACAGGGGTAGGGATACGGGTTAGTAGTACAAGTCTCTGTAAGTAAAGCCGTAATCATCTCTCTCTCTGGATTCTTGTATAACTTTCTGAGAACACCCCGTGTTCGTCTCCGTATCTCTCAAACTGTCTCAACGTATCTGAACGTATCTCAGTATTTAATATTCCACCCGCGAGGAATATATGTGGCACAAGGCCGAGTTTAAAGTGGGTTTCTCCGAGCGCGTAGGTTCAGCCAAAAATATCACCTTTGAACCCACATAAGCGGGTTCGGGAACTGTCTACCTCCCCGGACGAAACTTTGCCCTTCGGCAAAGGCTCGTCCGGGTTCCTCTCTGCCAAAGCAGAGAGTTCGACAGACGTCGAGACTGTATCTCGACGTGTCTCAAAATTTAATATCCCATCCACGAGGAATATATGCGACACAAAGCCGAGTTTAAAGTGGGTTTCTTTGAGCTCGTAGCCTCGGCCAAAAATATACCCTTTGAACCCGCCTAGACGGGTTCAGGGCCTGTCTACTTCCCCGGACGAAACCTTGCGCTTCGGCAAAGCTTCGTCCGGGTTCCTCTCTGCCAAAGCAGAGAGTTCGACAGACGTCGTGACGTATCTTAACAGCAGGTATTCTCTCTGTCAGTATAGGTATACTTTGGACGAGTCCATCTTATGTTAAAAGGGGAGAGTCACACAGCACCAAGTAGTGTTACTATTAGCAAAGAGGATGATTATCTATATAAATAAATGAAAATATAAAACTTTCACAACTTTACTCCGTGAGGTCGCAGCCTAACTTATCATACCATTTTGGAATCAAGCCAACTCCGTGAGCAAATTTAAAAAAAAAAAAAACTCCGGGTCGGATCTAAAACCGCAATCCGGAAATTTTGGATTCCCAAATTGTCGTTACTGCGATTGATTTCGGCGAAGTTTTGACGTGATTTTTTGCGACGAAATTTTCTCGACGATAACAATTTTTCTAACCTATAAATAAATTTGGGAATAACTGAAATTAATTTCAGCGAATGTCACCCATGAAATAAAAAATAATTGTTTGTACGGAAATTGAGGAGCGTCGTACATCAAATTTTCTTTAAATTAAGTGGGGCAGAAGAATGTTGGTTGAAATTTTTTTAAAAAGTAAACTAAAATATTAAGGCAATACATAAATCTATTTTGAGTTCTTCTGTAGTTTATTATTGCCTATCTCATACGGCACCAGTATGCCTAGCAAAAAGAAATCTTCGCCAACAGAGGACCAGATTACAATCAAATGAGCCAAGGCTGCAGTGAGGACAAGGAAGTCCCCTGCAAATGAAAACCCAGATCAAACGGCAGCTAGAAAAGCATCCATTGCTGAGATTATGCAAAGACTTAGGGAGTCTCAAACTCCTGAACAAGCCGAAGGCCTAGTCAAGGGCCCTCTGCAAGAGCTAGCTTAAATGCCACTTGATATGGCGATTTAAATCTAGTATAAATATACAATTAGAACTCAGAATAAACCTTTCCATAACAGAAACAATGATCGGAACTGCAATGATAGCAATGATGAATGAATTATAAAAATTCAAAACGTAGAATCAATATATATTAAACATTCTAAGGTTCTAAACACATTTTCTCTGTGACTATTTGAAGTGGATCATTTATTAAACACACACACAAATATATATATATATATATATATATATATATATATATATATATATATATATATATATATATATATAATATTAATGTTTCATTCGACTAGACATCCGACACGGATCGAAACCCAAACGACTCAGAGTTTTCTGAGCTATCTTTCATTCGACAGAGAGAAACAACTAAATCAACATTGCGAATGTAAACAAATTCCAATCTCAGTGCTCCAATTCATTTTACTGAAGACATTAACGCCATCAACGAATATTTTCTAAATTATGTCATTCGCAGACAGTATCTGTAACAGCTCCTCAGTGCGAAGCCATCCGATCGATCAGTCAGAGTATGAATGTTAATACTCGTTTGAAAAAACCTGGGTTAACTCAACTTGTAATATAACAAATTGATGCCCGAGGAAAAAAATGAAAAAAAAAAATGAATGAATCAAGAACATACCACTGTAAGAATCCTCTCGTCAAGTGCTTAAGAAAAAACAACCAAAACGCGTAAAAGACTAAACGTAAAGTGCTCAATACACTAAATAGAGTAAAAACTTTAATCCTAAGGAGCCAGGCAACCTACCTAGGTTTCACCTTCAGGGTAAAACTGGCTATATATATATATATATATATATATATATATATATATATATATATATATATGACAGAGAGAGAGAGAGAGAGAGAGAGAGGGGGGGGGAGAGAAAGAGAGAGAGCGTTTCCAATGTTCTTACGGTTTTCCGTTTGGTAGGAGTGAAGGAGTACAAAAAATTCGCATAATTTTTTTTCTATCCCAAGCACTTTTGAGCACTTCTTTACTCATTTTCTCGGGTGGCCAGGATATTGTCAGTTTTTTTTCCTTTTTGTCGCCAGAAGCCAATGAGACAATAAAAATTATGGAAATATTTTCCATTTCCTTACTCGCACCAAACGTTGGAAAAAGTAGATAAAAATTTATTAAATCTTCCTTTTACACATTATTTAACGAAAGTTGTTTAAAAGAAAGGTTGATGCCCGAATATATATTAATCAGTTTAAAAAAATTACTATAAGAGATACGATAATTAAAAAGGGTATAGGTTGTTTTCGGTGTAGTCTTCTGCAACCAAACGTTAACATAAGAAATCGAGTCATGTTCATAAATAACCTCGTCTGATCTAATGTCATGCATGGTGCCAACCCTTACAAAAAATGTCTAAAATGTTAACTGTGTATAACTGCATTCACAGCGCAATTAAAAATGCCTTCGATCGAAAGAATCCTTCAAGACCTTAAAAGAGAATATCCTTATTTGAACCTCGTCGACTGGCGACCCAGATTTCCAAACACAGGATTTTTATCTGATATCATAAAACCAATTTATTTGAGAACTTTCAATGACAGCAACAACTAAAGCGGAAAATGCATGTATCTTGAATATAAATATAAAGATGATTCTATATAAAAATTAATACTCAAATCGATTAGCATTGAAAATCGATCTCATTTAGTAAATTAAAAACTATCTGATAAAAAATAAATATCGACTTTTACATGAAGTTCGGACTGACCTTCTTTTTAATGTATGAAAATTTTGCATGAGAAATAAATCTTAAAATAAAGGACATCTATCATTTCTTTCAACTATAAAATTAAATGAGATCATAAAAGTTGAATCATATTACATTTTTTATTAAGGATAAAAAAAACTGTACTTACAATATGAGGATAGGTGACGTTTACACATTTTACATTTTAATGTTCACAGAAATTGTATTACTCATTTATAAACAAATGTGTGAACAAAATATAGGGAAATATAAAACCATATAAAATGATGTAATTACCGTAATTCCCCATGTATAATACGCCTTCATCCATAATACGCACACCTATAATTCTGCTGAAAGTGTGGGAAAATGCTTATACTCATACATAATACGCACCTTTTGTTTGGTAATTAAACCCTATAAATTGTGCCTCTCCAATTAGATTACGGCCAAAGTTTCCTACTCGTATTTAAAAAAAATGTTTTTAAACATAGAATAATATTATTCTAATTTAGTTTTATGATAATTCTTATTTTATTTTTCGGCATTTTTTAAAGGTTTTTTGTAACTGTGCATAATACGCACCCCCGATTTTGCTTATTATTTTTTTTTAAAAAATGAGTATTATACATGGGGAATTACGGTAAGTATTTGTTATATCAAAAGCTTTTAGGACGTTAAACTGCTTTTTTAAATTGGTGATCGCTAAGGACTACTAATTGAAATTACTGCAATACTCTTTAATTATTTTTTACAAACTCCCTAAGGGTATTTAAATAAATAAAGGATTACCAACCAGTTGAGAAAGATACTCAAAAAATAAATAGGAATTCTAAGAAACAAAACAGGAAAAACAGTAAAAGCCTTATATTTCACCAACGACGATTTATTGTTATTATTACTCCATCATTTTTCATTAATAAATACTCTAAATACTTCTAAAATCTGCCTTTGTGAAAGTGTGCAGACATGGCTATAGGAAGTCAAATATTTATCATCTACGCTTAACCGATCCCACCCTTTATAAAAATTCAGTTAATTCTAAATCCGATCTCTTTAGTATCAGGTGCCCAGTCATTATTTGGCGGGATATTGTTTGTAAGTGACGTCCAAAACTGTTAATTAATATTAATTAATATTAATCACAGCAGATATTCACAAGGAGATTGGTAAAAGTGTTTTTGAAGAAAATGTCACATCATCAATTAACACTCCTACATCAAATGTCATGACACCATATCAGCGAGATAAAAATATCGACCAAGTGCAGACATAGTTGACAAGTACTTGTCTCTGCTACATTGGGTTTAATCGTTTTTAGTAGCTTATCTGGTAGATTAATGAATTGGTTACTTAAACGTCTGTAGTTCAAAACTTTCCATTCAAAGAACAAAAGGATAAGATCTCTAAAACTAACGGTACAAATGGAAGAAGAATTCGTTTAACACATTTTAAGATGAAAGGACTTTGGGAAAAACAAAATCAGAAAATCAAATAGGCAGTTTCAGTATTTAGAGAAAATTGCGTGCGTAAATTATGGTGACCATCAAGAAGAGGAAGTTGAAATGGAATGCACACGTGACACGATCCCAAAATTTATCTAGTATCCTGCAAAGTATTATCATATGCAAAATAATAATAAGAGGCATACAGAGAGAAAATGTGCTGAGAATATTCATACTGATCAGTAGTTGTCAATCATCTTGTCTATGATAAAAAGACATTAATATATTCTACGCGAATGTAATATATAGGTCTTAGTGAGGATCGTCTTTATACGAACCTCGTGAATTGTTTCTACAGAACCACAAAGAAAGAACTAAACCAAATAACAGAAACCACATCACTAGAGGAACTTTATCGTAAATGGATAGCACATGTAACTCGAAGAGAAAATAATGGCATAATCAAGATGTTAATGTTCCACACTTCTTCGAACAAAGGTTTGAAAGGAATTTACCATCACTACCGAAAAACGCAGTATCAACGACTTGAAAAAACTGTTTTAAGCTTTTATGAATTTCAAGCGAGGGTAACACTAAATGCTCGGTCAAAGAATGCGTAATGCTTCCACATAAAGAAACGCCTCATATTACCATTAATATTAATGACGAGAACAACATATATACACTTGCATCCTATCGCCATGGCTAGAAAATGAAGGGAAACGTTTTCGCGTCGAACTGGCAGCCCGGTCAATAAATGCTGAAAGTTTTATAATAACGAATCGGCTTATATTACTTAGTTACCGTTACAGAAGTTAAGCAACATCGAAGCTGAGTACTACCTAGATGGGTGACGGCTAGGTAATACCGCGTGCAGTACGTTGGTCGTGCGTACGGTGTAATGTTTAACAGCTCGGAATTGGAAATCGGAGAGTCGAAATCCAATTTCAGTTGGTCCCTGCTATATTCAATTACCAAAAGTACCAAAATTACCGAAAGTACCATTGGGGATGTTATGATACGCCTCTTCTCGTCCCAGCAATGGGCCAGTTAGTAGGACATGTATCGGTAAATCATTATTATTTCCCCACAAAATCTTTAGGGTCTAAAAATATTTATTTCTTTAACTAACTGGAAAATGTTTATAAACCGTAAAAACTAATCAGTCATTATTACTTAAACTATTAGAGATGAGGAGAACAGATACTACTCTTTGATCTCAGGCAAATGATCATGGAGTGAAGAAAAGCTTAACACCTGTACCACTGGCTGCTCATTCAATTATTGCCGAATGTTTTCACATAAGGATACGGCTTTATTATCGTTAACATTGCCATGCAATGAATGTTAAATATTTGCCCAAAATTGGGGATGCACTTAATTATCCAGAATATGGAACTCATGTTAGTTGTTCATGATTACAGGTTTAATAAAACTGTTGTTTTCGGTGCGATACTAAAATATCTAGGGAAAAGAAATAATTAATTTCTGACTAAGGCATTTGTTAAATCTGATCAAAGATCTTGAATATTCTATCGGCTGGATATTTCGAATAGCTGTTTATGCCATTCTCGCGCTTACAACGATTAAAATGTTATTTATTGATCTGTCGCAACTGTATTGGGTGCTTTTGTATTTATTTGTTAGATGAGTTCAATGATGTCTCGTATATGTTTTTAAAAATTAAATGAGACCAATTTAAAACAGTGCGACATTTGTGTTAACACATTCACATTTTAAACTGCTGACCTTTTCTTGATTTCACGTCTAGTCGGCTATTTGATTGCCAACTCTTCTATGCGCAGAAGACAATGTACTCGAGTTGAGTTGCTACGAAATTATTGAGAGAGAAACGGGCAATCAGTTGGCTTATGCTTGAAAAACTTTAGCAACAGATGTTTTCGGCACTGCGTTTTATGTTGACTTTCCTCATGTTAATACATTTTGATTTTTATATTATCTTTTCACGAGCTGGTAGCAATAGTTATATATCAGGCATTAGAGGAAAGGAAATCAAATTTTTTCAGTATGTAGACCTGATGAGAAAAGTATTAGAAACACATTATTTTTTATATTTTTCGGAATTTTTCAGATGAGGAAATTCCCATATTTATTGATCTTGCGTCTTTAACTTTAGATAGAAAGGGTCTATAATCGGCCTTGCTTCATCTGCTCTGTCTCGCTTCCTTATCTTTAAAAAGAAAGGGACAATAATCGGCCATTGTGATGTGTTCAAATCATAACACTTGCTTGATCTGCTCTGGCTCGCGTCCTTATCTTTAGATATAAAAGAATTTTAATCGGCCTTTGTGGTGTAATCATATCATAAGCTTGTGTGATTTGCTCTGGCCCGTGTCCTTATCTTTAGATGGAAATTCATGTTTTGGAGGTCTACCGTGTCTCACGTTGACTCCAAGAAACAAGCTACATTCCTTGTTAAAGATACAGGAAAATCGTCGTCTCATTCTATCTCTCCTGGAAGTACCTGCTTATACCTTTCATGCTTTGTCATTACAATAGTCATATTAGACTAAAAATAATCACTATTTCAGCTATAAGTCTACTATTCGGCCATGCTTTGAATATGGTTGCCACATATAGTATGTGGATCCTGTTTTATATCTAGAGGTTCTTGATACGAACCAAAGAAGAATCAGAAATATTATTGGTCGTGACATGGCATTTCGGCTTCAGTGTTTTTCTCACCGACGTAATGTATCTTCTCGGTGTTTTTTCTTTAGACAAATCGCTACACTTTTAGTCATTTGGTATAAAAAATGACATCCTCCAAATGATGGCCTCCATTCGTCATATACTGAAGTTTTTCATCAACCGGAAGTTCGAGCTCATCTAGGGCTTCCAGGTAGCTTTCTCTCAAGCGCTCTGGACCTGAAATTCTCAACCTCTAGTAGTATCGATGTTTTATACGGAAGTGCATCATTCCGACATTACATGAAATGGGCAGGAAACGCTCTCTATGCTGCAATTACAGATTCAACAGTAATTAAATTATGCACCATTCCAATCTATAATAGTAATTGCTAGTATCTCTAAAAACGGTAAGAAATTAGCAATATGAAGATAACACTGGCAGTTGCCTAAGTTAGCTAGCTCGTCGCAGGTGAGGGTTTCAAATGTGGGAGGTATTTAAATTTACCCTGCATTTCTAGGACTTATTATTTTACGAATGAATGTTTCGACTTCTTCAAATGGGTTCCGGAAATATCTTAATGTGTTGCAATATTAACTGATTCGTTTGTTTATTTTTTTCTTCCAACAAACTGCGTCAGCAATTTATTCATGTACCAGCTGAAATACAATTTGTTCTCCCTAAATTTTCTGTCCATCATTTGTTCATTTCCTCAGCTGCAAAATCTAAACGATGTCACAGGAAATGGTGAATTTGCATTGCACGTGCGCAATACGGGTGGTCGTCGCCATATTAAATCTATTATATTTCTTTTATTCATGTTTTAATTTCATTTAATCAGTTGCAAAAAAAATATTGTATTCCACAGAAACTTGCTTTGAAACCAAATAACGAGTAATACGATATTGTAATGGTAATCCAATTAATAATGCAATAATATTTTAAATATAATAATGCCTTCTTCATTTGCAAACAATTTGGCTTCTTTTTAATATTATAAGCTTTTAGTACACACATCAGTAATAATCAATCATAAATACTTGCATTTCACTGTAATCAGATAATTCAGAGTAGCAATAGATCTACTGTACAGGTTACGATGGATAAATTATCGTCTAAATAACGAAAAAATGAAAATAACATTGAATCGCATTTTAACAGATATATTTACCAAAATTATACAGAAATATCTTGAAATTCTAAAGAGTAAATTTATTTAATAAAATTCCCATTGGCTTCAACAACAGCGTTCAGACGAATTCGGAATCACCTGCAACTTCTCTGAACTGTCTCCTTGTTTAAGTTGGTTAATGCTGCCATAATCCTTGACTTCAGTTCATCTTTGATGTTCCAAGGAGTTTTGTTTGTCCCCCGCACGCCTGAGCCCCAAACATAATAATCAAGAGGGTTGTAGAATGGGGAGATAGGTGACTAGATATAAAGAGTGATGAGGTCGCAGGCATTGTGCAATAAATATGACTTTGTTTTTCCTGCTTGTGTGGCATGGTGCAGAGTCCTTTTGCCAGGCATTAGGTCTTCCGGCAGGCCACCGTCTTTGATTCACGGTAGCGTTATCTTCTCGAGGAACTTGATTTAGGCCTCAGTGTTGAGGTCTGTGGCACTGTGAGTAGAAGCACAACGTCGCCATCACTAGCGATCACTCCAAACACCTTCGTAATAAGCTTTCTGAATCCTCTGCACTGTCCTCAGATTGATATATAAACACTATGGACTGCTCCTATTGGAACGTCCTGTTTGAATGCCAAGAGATCCAGCCGTTTCCAAATTTCTGGCATAGGGAATTGCGTCATGGTGCTCTTTTTTCTCAAAGACGCTGCCTAACTGACTATATAGTGCAGTCGACAAAGTAAAAAACAACGCGCATGTGCGAAATTAAAAATATAAAATTGCGACACATTCTGTATATGTCGATAAAAATAACTTTTAAACAAAACTTATTTCAATATATTGAACAACCAATATTTTGGTGCCAAACACGTTTCTATTTAAAACCGAGACTAAACGTCGGAAAAAAAATTATCTTATTTGACCATTAATGTAGCCAATCATAATTCGACGTATTTTTCAGCCAATTAGTTCTGAATGTAACGATCCTGTTTATGGTTAAAAAAAAAAAAAAGGATTCTGTACTCTAGTCGTTCGCTTGTTCTCCGATAAAGTACCTAACATATATCTTTCAAACCACTGAAATATTATGTTCCAAATCTTTCGCCAAGATATATCCCAAGTTTCATCAACCTACAACTATATAAGGTTAAATTTTCTGTTCATATGTTCCGTATTTCCCTGATTTGAAAAATTCTGAATCAATCTAGACTCTTAACAATTCACTCAAAGACAGGCAGGTGACAATATACGTTTTCTTCAATATGCCGAGTCGCTTCAGGTGATCATAGCTCTCTACGTCCCGTGAGGGTTAAGTTTTCTAAGGCCGCCTTCCACGTTAGAAGGACTTTCAGCTGTATTTTCCTCATTCTTAATATAAATGTTCTTTCTGTTACCATTTTCTTTAAGACATATTTGTTAATTTCTCGTTTCGCCCATGGAAACACATTTTTGATCCGTCCAGTTTTCTTTCCAAACTCGTAGGGAGATTATCCGACAGACTTTCGCTCATTTTTGCATACTCGACATATTTATCCTATTAATAAGTGTTATGATGTTGATTTGGGGTTAGTAGAGACAAACGCCAAATAACACGTAACAATAAAAAGTGTTTTAATAGGTTGGTAAAAAGGTACAGAAATCGCCTGAGTAGTCAATAACTAGCTCAGCTAAGAACTTCTCTGTCTATCTATCTTCCCCATGTCAACTGACATGCCACTATTTAAAGACGCAGACAAGTTCATCTTCAAAAAGGGTGGTAGGTTTCCGATACAACAATAAGAAACAATCATGAACTTTTATTGTCATTTTAATTCTATTCACTTTTTTCAACCGACTATGTTACATTTCATTTTGCAAAACCCAAAATATTGATGATTCACTTACGTTAGAACTTGTGTACTCACATCCAAAACTCTAAAAAAATAATTTTAAAAACTCAAATTGAAAACCTATGAAAGAATCAACAAATTTTTATTCTAAGTTATGTATCATTTTTAAATATTTTTAGTATTTTGTGTAATTTTCTTCTTTTTAGTAGCATAGAATTTATTGGATGTTCTCTATGATTTTGCTGTAAAATTTTCTTTTTTTTTTTAAATTTAATTAATTTTAAAAAGACAAGCCAAGTCGCGACATTTTTAATGACAGTACCGAGGTTATCATTAGTCTTTTCAAAAATTAGTTTTGGTTTTCGTTCTTGCAATTCACACTGAATGCTAATTCCCTTAACGACTGTCTAATCGGTCACGGCTTTATATGAGGATAGTTTTTCTAAGCAAACGAAAAGCGAGATTAATCCTGACGCTAACATTAAGATCGTATCTTCAAATAAGCTATAATTACTTCACGTCTCTGATATACGTTCTGTGTAAACGAGTGTGAAGCACAAATATCACTAGCATCGTTAAAAGATTAAAAAAAAGACAGAGACTAGCTTATATATATATATATATATATATATGTGTGTGTGTGTGTGTGTGTGTGTTAAATTGCCAGGCGTTCTGTAAAGAATGAGAAAGGTTGGTTAAAAAAAAGAATGTAGGTTATGGAAGTCATTAAACACCCGGGGATAGTTATGAAATTTTTAACAGAGGCTAAAAATGTATGTCAGATTTATTTTCTTTTAACGCAGGAACGTGTCGCCATATTAGATGTTTTTTTTTTTATTTGGGTGTAAATTATTCTAGTTTACTTTGCAAAAGTAATTTTATTTCCTCTTTATAATTTTTTTACTCTCAACTTTTTTATGTGCCATGTTTACAATCTTCGTCAAGCGAAAAACGATATAAGATGAAATTTTCCGAAGATATCTTTCATATTTCCCAGATCTATACACCAAAATCTCTTTAAGACGTAGGCGATCATGGCTCTCCATAACATTTTGTCAATTGTAGCTCTTAATAAATTAACGATATTTATTTCAAAACTACCGTTTTTTTTCTTATAATATGAAGATATATATATGAATAATAATGCTTTTATAGATGGGTAGGTGTATTTGACTGTTGTGAATTTGGAAATGATGTGCAGCGACTATATTCAAGTGGTACATGTTTGAGATATATTCAAAATTAACTCTTATACCTTGATTTACCCAAAGAAAATATACAACACTGACGAATCTCAGCTATTTAAGCCACTAAGTATCTCTGATTAATATTTTGTTAAGCTAAGCCCTCTATAGTAAAAGGTGACATTTTTTTTAATTTTAAGATGTGTTAGGTACATCTGAATCAGTGAAGTAAGTCATCTTCTGTACAAGGCAAAAGATAGAGAGTAGAGATATTTTTGTAATTTTGAGGGATTTACTTAGTATTTGACATACTAAATTAAGTCATCTTTTGGGCAAAGTAATTGAACAGGTACACCGAATTCAAGGTCTGTTGGAAATACTGAACTCACAAACTAGCAATAATGGTGTACAGACACACACACACACAAAACATATATCTATCTATAAATATAGATACAGATAGATAGATATAGCCTGCTGTTGTGAACTCAAGGAATTATGAAAAAAATTAACGGATACGAATACTGAAAAACCTAGTAACTATGAAAAAATCTGAAAGTAATAATATATATCTATATCTATCTATCTATCTATCTATCTATCTATCTATATATATATATATATATATATAACTACCTGATGATAACATGGATGGAAGTATAATTGAAATAGTTAATTGAAAATGTAAATATAATTTGAAAGTAATATAATAATTTAATATAAGTGGCAATTATTAATTATTTTATTTCATTTATTATGTATATATTAGGATTATCATATTTATTTGAAGGTAAGATAAGTTTTCTTGTACAGTTTAGAAATATTCCATCTATTCATTTTCATTAAGATCCTTTCATACTCTCGGATAAGTTTTTGGATGTCATTACTGAAAGACGCCGTGTTTATACAGATTTGTTTTATTACCAAGTACTTTCGACATATCCATCTCATCATGATGAATATCTATATATATATATATATATATATATATATATATATATATATATACAGTGTAACAAGGATATAAGAGACCCGGAAATAAGAGAAACCCGGATATAAGAGAGATTTTCTCTGGTCCCAAATTAGAGCCTGTGTTAATCTAAACAAAATAGACCAAACCCCGATATAGAGAAACCCGGATATAAGAGACTTCTTCTCCGGTTCCGACAACTCTTATATCCGGTTACACTATATATATATATATATATATATATATACATATATATATATATATGTATATATATATATATATATATATAAATGTCCTCTCTCTCTATATATATATATATATATATATATATATATATATATATATATATATATATATAATATATCTCTCTCTCTCTCTCTCTATATATATATATATATATATATATATATATATATATATATATATATATCATTTCTTTCAGATTTTTCCACAGTTACCGGGTTTTTATGTATTAGTATTTATTTCTTTTTGAACAATTAACCTGAAGACCGTTTGTCTTATTTTTACTTTCTGCTTTTGCTTACCTAAATTTACACTTATTAATTTTGCATTTTCTACTCTCATTCATTTTTTTAACAATTAATAATTTAGGTGTTATTTCTGTTAAAATGGCGATCTAAATTAATTTATTGTATTTTAAATAATTACTTCCTAATCGTCAAGTGTTTTACGTTTAAATCCCTATTTATGTTTTCATTTTTCCTTGTTGCTCTCTTTTCTAACATTAACAAAGCTTTCTATATTTGTGTTTGTTTACTTATATACTACTTGG
Organism: Acanthosepion pharaonis; assembly: GCA_903632075.3. Classification (NCBI taxonomy): domain Eukaryota; kingdom Metazoa; phylum Mollusca; class Cephalopoda; order Sepiida; family Sepiidae; genus Acanthosepion; species Acanthosepion pharaonis. The sequence goes on from CAHIKZ030005447.1 coordinate 2,315,983, forward strand.
TAATTTGTCTTGCTTTCTAATGTTTTTGTTTACACAACATTTTAAATATATAAAAAAATACCATTGATATTTGAAGCTTCTAAAATACGTAATGTATATAACTTTCATATACTTACCTTATATATGTTTCAAAAGTTGTCATAGCCGGAGATGATAGTGGTGACAAGCTCCCGCTCTCTAGAAAATGATTCCATGGCATCCGTCTCAAATAGCATCTCAAGTCTAGTTCCAAGCCAGAGAATGGGCGGAAAATTGGCGACTCATAAAAAGCTTCTTCAGGCAGATGGAGCTCAACAGTCTAGGAAGTCAGTTCGTCTAGTGGAAGGAAAGCACTGATTTTAAACCTACGCTGCCTTAAGGGTCATATCCAAATACAGAAAAAAGTTATAGAATTAAATTCAGACAGAAAATCCAGAGTTGAACCCCGAAGGCCTGTGGCTGTCAACAATGACAGAATTCCGACAACAAATGCAGCCAAGTCGTTCCCAAATGCAATAAACTATATTCCATTGGATCTGGTCGGCATAACCGTTAGAGGGTCAACGTAGGAAAATATTTATTTATACAAAAAATATTAAATTTCAATCATAATCACTCCCTTTGACAATTATCTTATTTCGGTAAGATAAACAAAGTGTCAAGAAACAGGAAAATCTAGTTAGAAACAAAGAAAATATTATTTAACTGTTATGTAATATCGTTTCTCCTATATGGTACTGAATGCTGGACAATGTCGTTACAGTAACTTGAGGCAACAACAAAAATCAAATGTATTTTATTAAAGATTGGGGCACATACACTCAATCAACGTATATATAAGACATTTTAAGATATTTTCACACGACATCAAAGATAAAAAAATTTTATGGGGTAGAAGATGAATATTTTGACATTAAGAAATAATTTCTTTAACCTTGTTAAAGATAAAGGCAATGGGTTAAGCTGGTATTTTAAGCATAATAGCTAAATTCAATCAGGTTGAACGAACCATCGAATCCACAAACGAATTCATAACAAATAAGTCTTTCCCTTTGCTCGATATCCAATTAATACGTAACCATAAAAAATTAGATTTTAAAGTATACCTTAAACCCACAATCAAAAATGATATTATCAATTACTATTCGCAATATAACCGGGGAATAAATTCTGGGATAATTAAGGAATTTTACCTTAGAGCCCTGAGCATATGTAGCCCTGAATACGTTAGTGAAGAAGAGGATTTTATTGAGAATGCATTCAAACTTCTAAGCTACGCTACTATTTTATGCTAAACGAAAAAAAAACGAACTCTCAAAATCCATAAAACTAAAAATAAATAAATACTTCTAACAACAACAATAGAAAATTGATAATCCTACCCTCCAACACTTCAACTAAATGTCGAAAATGAATTAGCAGTCCCTGACACTAGAGTCATTATCACCACCTCGAAGACTATCGGAGATATAATCAGGATCAAAGGTAAAAAAAAGATCACATGTCGAAGATTATAAAATCAAACAACTACAGTGCAATAACATGTACATTGGTGAGACATCTCGTGATCTAAAAACACGCATCCAGGAACAAAAAAGAGATTTGCAATTGGATAGACATTCAAACTGTCTCGGCTTAAACCGCAACGGCGTAGGACATAACTTTAATTTAACCAATGCCAACATTATTAAAAAAGAACATAAACTTTTAATGAGAAAATATTGTGAAAACATATTTTTATCAATACTAACAACTATTAACACACGTTTAAAAAATTACATTGCATCAGCTTTTTTTTTGTACAGATTCATTATTCAGGAATCTAACGTCTGTCTTTCGAACACATAAAAATCAATGAAGCTTCGTAGAAAATACGCACGAGATATGTTTCAATGAAAAATGAAAGCAAAACAAATTTTTTTCAAAACATCCTGCTGCTTATCACTAACTTTTGCACACTTTAGCGTCCAGAATGTTTCTCACACATATTTAAATATTATCTGATACTTCATTACACGTGACATGTATGTAACCAATAAGAAATAACCAAACACAACATAACGTTAATCTGCGTTTCTTTTGCATTTTTATCATATTTATCATGTCTATCTTGATCTCTGACGATGCTTTAATAAAGTGAATTATATTTGATTCAGATCTGTTTCCGACTTGTTTTTTATCTTATCATTTTTGGCGGATTTCTATCCATACTTGATGCATATTTGATCTTATATATATATATATATATATATATATATATATATATATATATATATATATATATATATATATATATGTTTGAAACAGTACAGAAACGTATTACGGCATAAAAAGCAAGAAATTTTATATTATAGACCATGATAGATTTAAAATAAAAACAAAAACACACACCAGTCAACCGGTTTCGTCCGCTCTCATCAGAACTGTCAATGGGGAAGACAAATTATGAAGAGAAAAAAAAAGAAAGTCTGTCATGGATGACGTGAATGAATGAACAGGGAGAAAAAATATAATTATAAAAATTATACCAAGGAGGATGCTAGAAGCGCAGAACACCAAGTCTAAGCAAACAATTTCTTTGTTTACAAAGAGCAGGTCGCCTGGACCTGATGTACAGCGTCTCCAATACCTTAATAATGAGTGTGCTTGGGCCAAAACGGAAAACCAGTTCACACTGAAATCCATCGCACAAGTGGGATTCAGTATAAAGTGATCCGCAATCGAAGACCCATACGTGTTACGAATGGTATCGCCCAACAAAAACATTTTATTCAGTATCATAGCAGGTACGTGTTGTTTAATTCTAACGTCCAAACCCTGTGTCGTTCTACCTATTTGGCCAGAGCACACTCATGGTAGCAAACGCTTCTGGTGGCGCCAGAGGTGGCGGTCCCGCCAGGGGTGGAGGCCCCGCCATAGCCACCGAAACCATGATATCACCTGGTCGGCGGCTGATGAAAACAGGGTATCGCATGTGCTAACACACGTTGTATGTTAATATATATATATATATATATATATATATATATATATATATATATATATATATATATATTGAAATAGAGTTATGTAGATTGTTGTGACAATATTTCACATCTAATATATGGAACAATGTCTAATCATCTTAAACTACTCATTAGGGGGATTATGAATATTAAGTTAAGATATAGATTTAAATATATATTCTAAACAAATTGTTCCTCGGGTGTTTTACGCATGTTAATATTCTGCAAACGAGATAATCTCATCGAAAAAATGAACAACTTTTGGTGGATGCTGAGTTTAGGGATTAACACGGGAATAATGTTTACAAGCGATTTGATGAATAATGTACTCACTGCCGAACCTCTTCAACTTCTGTTTGTTTTCGTTATAAGCCTTTTAATAAGAAACTGATAGATCACAAACTATCTATGATGTAATTATAGGGATTCTGTATTCAGATCGACTTATCAAGACGTAAGTTCCACATCTGACGTGTTTGCTGTAAAACGCTCAATGAAGAACGAATATAGTGAACAGGATTTAACGACGTAAAAGAAGTTCTGTCAAGCCTAACCTAACAAACTTCACATGCAAGCTGGCTCAATTGATTTTAAAAATATATTCGCAAGTTCTATTAAATGTACAGTAAATCTGTCCACGTACAACAATTTTATTTTGTAGTGTCAGGTAGATGTTTTAGATTACAGGTATAGATAAAATGTGATTTTTACTATTAAAAAAAAGTGTTCAAAATAAGATTTGGTTTTAAACAATGACGTTTGTACAATTTTCAGACTACCGTTATATTTATATAAATAATATGAACTTCCGCGTATAATATCGATTGTTTGAACTTTTTAAAATTTGTTTCACTTCAAGCAAGGCGATAATGTCACTAGGATACAGGGGTTCTGCCCTTGGGAAGGTATTAATACTCTCCTTCTCCCTTTAGTTATGGGTAAATTGCAGGGCAGACTGGGTTCTATAGCCTTGGATGGCAACTGGTCTAGGAGAAGCACAACTCTGAATTCAAAATCTGCGGATGGTCGTTTAGGGACTTTTTGGCGCGTAGTGCACCATGTCTCTGTATTTTGGCCCTTCAAAAAGTGTGGTTTGTTCTGCACGAAACCTTCACAACTACAATCAAATCTCATATGCTGATGTCTGGCTGTCGATTCCTAAGAACTGAGCTGCTTGAGCCTCTTACGCCGAATACGATGGGATATATATATATATATATATATACCGATTGTAACTGCAAAATTGTCCAAATCGTGTAACAGCATGGGATAATTGTCCATCCTACAAAATGTTTAATATTTATAAAACCACTAAACAAATTGAGTTTCATTTCTCCAGGTTTTCAGATAAAACGTTTAGCGATCTTGACACCTTTGGTCATAAGAAGCACTGAAAAACACTTTGTATTTTCAGCTATAAAGGGAACAGGTTAAAATGAATTTGTGTCAGCTTCACTATATCTTCCCAACTGAGCAATGATGAGAGGAAAAGGATCATCATGCCTTCAGTAATCGTACCAGCATTCATACTCTGGATTCCATCTTCAAAGGCCATTAACGAACTATTAAGGGGACGGTGAATAAGATTAAAAAAATAGTGAGCATTAAAGAGGAAAAATGGATCAGAAAGTCACAACATCAAGTGTGATCAGCATTTCAACTAATTAAAATTTCAAGATAATTACATTTTTATTGTTCAAAGTAAAGTCCAATAGTGTTATAATACCTGGGAGAATTCCATTAAGATATCTTTAATCATTTCTAAGATACAACGGTTCAAGCTTAATCTAACAATTGTACAAGTTTGCTGTTACGCTATTTGAACAATTTTTCTGTTCTCCACAATTTCCTAAACTTTATCGTCCTTAATAAATTCTTTTGGTTTGCTATCTCTTCTAAACCCTGTTCTGCCATCCATTTTCAAGAGCTCTCTAGTTAGTCCATGCGTTGTTTTTGTTTTCTGTACTACTCACCGTCAATCTGTCCTGTAGGTATTAAATGTTCCAAGCACTCTTTCTTCATTGTCGGCCCTAGAGTTCAATTCTCTCTATCTGCTTTTGTTTCAGTTTTTTCTAAAACTTCGATACTTTGATATTTTCAATATTCTCATGTAAACCACATTTCTATTGATTCAATTACTCAAGAAATATTCCTTTTTCTTCTGTTTTTTTTTTTCATATATATTAATTTGTTTTTCACAGCTACATGTCCTTATATTTTTATAGCCCACAGGGATGATCTTCATGGTCAAAGGGTGTTGTGAATGTTTATTTAAATATTTTCTCATTGGACTAAAACATAAGAGTGAACCAAATAGCACATTCAAAGGCTTAGGTTTACAAACCCCATTATAATTGCATTAAAAAACAACTATGTCGTTCCTAGTTTTTGAAAAATGGATATATTACTTTTTACTAAGTTTTTATCATACATTGCAAAAGCAATTTCTCATAAACAAAAAAGATTGACAATTGCTTATCATGAAGGCAATCTTTGAACAGCATTATGATATTAAATAATCCAACGCTTGTTATAAAATCCATTTAAACTGCTATACAAATGTCATTTGACAACGTATTCTTGACATTAGATTAAAATGTGCCAACGCTTCTTTTGATGTCTTTTTCTCTGATTTAAATTGTGACAGGTTTTATGATTCCACGAGGAATGATCATTTCAATAAATTCGTGGCAATTTCCTTTGAACAAATATGTTTTTCGCTTTCATCTAAAGATATGATTTAAAATCTTGCAATAATGTATTAAATTCCCCCAAATCCTCACTTATATGCAAATGTTACTATACATGGAGGCTCTAATAAAAGAAATCTTTAGAACCCGTCATATAATTCGTTTTGTTATGCTAATTTCTCGGCTACCACACAAAAAATAACTAACAATTAAATCTTTGTTCTATCCAAATTTTGACAGGTTTCGGTACTGATGGGTACAATAAGCCGGTAGCTATTTACTTTGAAGAAATTTTATATGTCTTTATTTTTATACTAAAGCTCAACACAGTATAAAGCCAGGGAGTCATTCAGAGTGGGAATGAGGGGTGATTAAAGTGAAAGAAACCCTGAAGATTATATGGCTGGTAGGTAACTATAGAGGCTTTGACTCATCTGTAGAAAGATCTGATTTATTAAGTTCCGGGGTTTAACATCTTGCAATACTGCATAACATACACTGAAATTTTTGCCTATACGTGAGTGCCATTAGCAATAGATCTCTTGCTCTTTTTATGAAATTTGCACGTTTTTGGTGTTGATTTTATTAGACTTAGCAGACAATTTTCTCTGTCATTCTCCTTATTTGCTATAGACAAATATTAATTTAGTCGGATATAAATTCTAATCGTCGGTGAAAAGATTGTTTTGGATTATTCTTTCAAAGTGGACAAAACTACATCATTATCTGCCTTAAAAACTGAGATCCCGTCTTTTACTTCGGCTTGGGTGGTACCGGGAAATCCAGCCAAACTCAGACACGAAGCAAGTCCCACATCCATTCTCTGACTCCGTCTCTCTTTCATATATAGAATTATTAGTGGTTTAACAGGTTTTGAAGGTGAAGCCTAAGGATCTTGGCAAATATCATCCTGCTTCGAACATTGTGGACTGACGATAAAGATAATCGCAAAAAACTATACAAATCAAAAGAAACCACATCAGTTGAGGACTACCAAAGGCAGCAACATCTGAAATGGAAAACACATGTAACTTGAACAGAAAAGGAAAATCACCATCAACACTGAGAAGAGTAATAATAGCTTCTGGACTTGAAAAATTCGTTTTCCTAAAAAAATATTTAAGGGAAAGATTTTATGAAATTTCAACCAAAAGCTACGTCAGTACTTCTGATCACAACGCCATGATCATCCAGTTGTTTCCGACTGAAAAGAAAAGTCACCAAAAATCTGTTTGGTCAATGAACGTCAAATGTTTCCTTACAAGTAAACGTCTAATATTACTATTACCATTAATGCCCCTTAACAATATGAATTGTTAATTTGATTAATTTTTTGAACAACTCGTATCGTTCTTTCCATCTCACAAAATGTCGGCTTCATTATTTGGCAACGCAATGAAAATCTTTTCGAATTAAATATGCTGAATATACTATTTTGTTGATCTTATTAGTAACTGAAAGAGCTACATATATTTACCCAGACATTAAAACAAAAACAAAAAGTGAGAGAGAAAGAAAAACTGTTAAAGCGTTAGTGAACATAAATGGAGATCATTTAATAGAAAGAAAACACGCTTAAAAAAGAGTAGAAGTGTGTCCCATGTCTTCTCCCCGACCCTGAAAATGAAAACTAATGAATATTAAAAAAGTTTGCCCTGACTAACAAATCCAGCACGTCATGTTGCAAGAGATTGCATTTTCTCAACGTTTCTGGAAGCGTCTTCTCTTTCCGGTCTCTGCCCACAAACTGCCTTCTGTAACAAACAGAGCTTCACTTAAGGCTCACACGATCGGCCAAGCGTGGTGCATTATCGTTAGGAAAGAAGAAAAATATATTACTTTCTTCAAATATTCTCTTCTTAACGAAAACTGTTTATTTCACAATAAGCCGTATAATTAGTAATAATCTGTATATTTCATATTAACATTTGAAATTACTGTCTGAATTATTTCTATTGCCCTATTTTTATCATTAGAAGGTTGGACCTCTCTGCCCATCCAAGGAATTTCGAACGGAAATCTTTTAATGTATGGATTCGATTGTTCTCATTTTTGATTAAATAGGAATACAGCGTTGGTTCTTAAATTTGGTGATATAGTAACAGTGAGTTCAGTTCTTGGTTTGGACAGTGCAGAACTGAACTCAGAGGAAACGCGGTAAGCAATAAATGAGTAGTTCTACAGAGAAACTAGATGGGATACCACAAGAATGGTTAGAAGGAATGGGAACAAGCTACATGTGGCGTGCACCCGTTCCTCATTTTCAGCTTGAAATTTACTCTACCAGCATACTGATGAAAGTTGGGGTAATAACGACCGAAACTTCATGATAATAACTTCAAATAGGAGGACAATAGCTAGCTCTATTTGGAATGTTTACATATGTGAAATCTTTTGACTACATTCAACGAGAAGGCATTTCTCTGCCCCCCCACCTCGCATCTCTTTGGAATCACCCCTTCTGTTTTTCTCTTCTTTCCAGTGAGACAGTTGATATGGCCATTTGATTAGATTCGAGTGAATTACTCTTGAGGAACTGCTTTAATTTATTCCATCTGATTACAGATATCCCGCATCATTCAACATTCATCAGCAGCTTCGGATCATTTGAAGCCACCAAAAATTCTAACGTTTCTTTGCAAGCCACACTGTGTGTGTAGTTTGTTGTCAAGCTGGAGGTAACTATCTCAAGTAATTTTATAGTCAGGCGCTGATACCTTCTCCCGGGGTGATGTCGTTATCTCTGAACTGGAATCGACAAGCAATGATGTAGCGCTTTCAAAAGCATTTGGCTACTGGATACGCATGTGAATAGTGGAATGAAAATCAGATCCTGATGTCAACTCTAGTTTCATCGTATCAGTGCAGCGAAGGGCGTGGCAATCACAAGATACGTGCAATACTGAAAAAGAAAAGGAAATATATATATATATATATATATATATATATATATATATATTTAAACATACTATAGTTCAAAAGTTTGAAGCCACCTCTATAATTGGTATGGGATGAAGCTGACAGAAGAGTGAAAAAAGTGAAAAAGAGGTTTTTGAGTCATTGAAAAAGAATGGGATCAATTATCAAACTTATACTTTGAGAAAATTTTGTAACCAATGACAAAAATCTTGTTGCAGTGATCAAAGCTAAAGGAGGATATTTTGGCGAGCGCAAAACTTAATCATAAAATGCATTTTTCTTTTTGTTATAATAAAGTTTCTAATTATAAAGTCAAACACACACATATATATATGAAATATATTAAGAAATGGACAAGGTCCGGCAATTTATTTATTAAAGACATATTTTATGTTTAACGTTGTTATTTTATAGATACAAGTATTTAAGCAAATGCTCTGTTTATGATAAACAGTATTAAATAACATTTACCAGCCTGAATGTCCGAGAAATTTTCATAGAAAATTTTCGTTCTTTGACAGGATTCGAACCTGCATCCTATACGGAATCGTTATATACGCTGACGTGCCTTACCGCTTAGGCCACAAAGAAGCGTTCGGTAGACAAGGTCGAATTTACTGCTTATAAACTCCAACTTTCCATGAATCTCGTACATTCATAACTGCTCTGGCGTATCGAATGTAAACAAATGACAAATGTCTACCGAACGCTTCTATCTATAAAATAACAACGTTAAACATAAAATATGTCTTTAATAAATATATATGAAATAATAATAAAACGAAAGAATATTAATATACGACCCAGTGTGTCCGAAGATTATATATATATATATATATATATATATATATATATATATATATATATATAAAATTTGGGCAGCAGTATGCTACTATTAATGAGCTTTCATGTTTCCGTATAAGGCTTTTCTTTCCTGGACATAAAGTTTTTAAAACGTGTTCGAATGTTTTACATATCAGTGCGATTTCAGCTACTCGATTACCTATTATCATGCCATGAACAAAAAAATCTACATACCCAGTAAAAAAAAATCCAACAAATTTCTCTTATTCTCATCATGTAAATATCGAGGGATATACATTCAGAGTACTTTTAAATAGAATCCGATAACTATTCTGGAATATATTTTGTTTTTTTTTATGATGAAAATATACATTTACGAGATCATTTTTATTAACTGATTTAGAATTAATTGATTTACAATAAATATACTACACCCACTTTCCATACAACAAAACAATTCCTTGAGTCCGATGAAGGCTCTCTAAATGAGGAAATTATTTACACCGGCTTTTTTCCCCTTTGTCATTCATGTCTGTAACATTGTTTTGATATATATATATATATATATATATATATATATATATATATATATATATATATATATATATGTGTGTGTGTGTGTGTCATACCACACACACACACACACACACATATATATATATATATTTATATTTATATATATATATATATATATATATATATATATATATAATTTATGACACCACTCCAGTTTCTTTTCAGGCAGATGCATGTCTGTCTGAAAAGTAACGGAAATAATTTTCATAAAATTTTATAAACGTATATTGGAGTAGTTTTCTTTGGCTTATATATTTATTTCTGAACGTATATTGGAGTAGTTTTTAGATTCCAATAACCAAAAGAGTCTTAAAAGGCTATTCCATACAGTGTAGAGCAAATATAATTTATTCGAAAATTATAAAATAAATATATTATAAAATCACTACAAAAATAGCCATTTTGTTCCAACACTTATGGTGTCTTATCAAGTATTCCACATTCAACACCATCACTTGATAACACACAGAATTGTTGAAACAAAATGGCTACTTTTAGTTAATCCCGTTACTTTTCAGACAAACCTGATTCTCAGAAAATATTATACATATCGTTGTAAATAATTTGCATATTCTGAATTATTCTGGTGTAAAGAGTGCTATTTTCCTTTCAATAAGATAAAAAAAGTAACTTAAATATATATGAAGATCACACACACATGCACATATACACAAACATACATACGTATACATATATGTACACACACGCACACAGATATATATATATATATATATGTACACGCACACACATATAGTTCTATCTCTGAAATTGAGCGCCTTCTAATATGTACGCGCATATAATATATAAATAATATATATAATATGTTATATATATATATATATATATATATATATATATATATATATATTTGTATTTATATATACACACTTTTCATATATATATATATATGTATATATATATATATTGAGAGAGAGAGAGAAAGAAAGAGAGAGAGAGAGAGAGAGAGCCAGAAATAGGAAGTGAAAGAAGACAAAATTTGATAAACACCTTCGTTCGGTAACTATCATTTCTTGAACGATCTACAACAAGCGAAATATCTACTGTTCGTGTTAAATTTTGTTGGAAGCTTTTAGGCGTCAAATTTATCAGATCATTTTGCTTTTATCGTGAGATATCCGAAGAGGCACTATTTATAACAGGCAGAATTTTTTTTTTCAATATGCATCGGAATATTTTACTGATTTCACGATCCACAATTGTACAGGCATGTTTAGCAATGTTCAAATGAAGAAGATAGCTCAACTACGAGATTCACTTAATGCACTTTCGCAACTGGACATTTCATTTTTTTAATACATGCGCTACAGCTCAACTTCCATCATAACTGTTTTCATATCATCCAAAATGAAGAATGGGAATGTTCATGACAGTTTTTTTCCTGATCTATTTTCAGTCAATGGAGAGACACGAATATTGACACATTAATTATTCTTTACATTATTTTTTACATTATTCCTTACAGAGCTTCCACCCGGATTTACACAGTTCTCGTTTCCTACACTGGTAGACAATTTTCTAGGACAATTTGGATCTGCAACCAGGATTACTCTATATGAATCAGTGTGTCGTCATCTTTGAATGGTGTACTTTGTGGAAATAACGGAACTGAAGGGAAAAGGTGGAAATCTGATGACACCAAGTCAAAGAAATATTAGCTATAGGAATAATTTCGTTTTTCCAATTGTGCAAAAAAGAGTTTTGTAATGTTTCTACATTTGCAGGTCTTGCAAGGTCCGGACACTTCTGTTAAATATAATGCGTCTATCATTATTTTATTTATTCATGTAATCTTTTTAACAATATGTCACAATAAATCCTGATATCTTTATGCAGGAAATCTATAGGCACCTTATAATTTTCATTTATTCCAAGTAAAAACCTTGAAGTAAAGGCTTGAACAACTGCATTTCGCGGGTAGAGCGTGATTTCCTTATTGGGAGTGTGCTTTATTCTCTGAGTCAAACTGATGAACCCAATATTCACCCTTTGTAAATTAACGGTCGAAAAAATCTCTTGGTTTGTTTGACACGTTATTTAGACCCAAACATCATTTCATTTCTTTTTCTATTATGAATATTTCCACACTTTATTAAATTAATTATTCTAAACTGTAAACATAAGACACATATGCGTCACTAATCACATTTACTTAATCTTCATAGCGATACGAACTAGAAGTCCTACTAGGATTTATTATTCGAAGTCACAATCCTTACACAAAAGAGACGCAGATAACACCACGTTGGTGGTAGGTATAGAAATTCCTAGGGAGGATAGTAATTGAAAGCAGGTAAAAAGGACTAACCACAAATTGTATGAAGACAGAACGTATGGTTGTCAGCAAGAGAAAAACACAGGATGCGAGTTACGAATTGGAGATTTCCAATTGAATCATCCTCAGTGATTTACCTATGTGGGAAGTATCTTTAAAGCTGACGGAAAACGAGACACCAAAATCAAAAAAAAAAAAAAAAAAAACATTGGAATAGCAAAACATGCCTTCCAAAGCTAGACAATATATTAAGAAACAGTAAAATTTCGTCAGTAAAAAAGAAGATTGCTGAACTGCTATTTAATATAAATTCTCGTATATGGAAGTGAATTCTCAATAATTCCCTCACAGATGAATAGGAGACTTGAGGTGATAAAGATTTGGTTCTACAGAAGGATACTGAGAATGCCATGGACGGGGCGTGGACTTATTGCAAGAACAGAAACAGAAAATAACACATTTTTAGTATCAGAAAGAAACAATTGAAGTTTTAGGACACACATGGAGGAAAGAGGTATTCGATCATTTGACGCTCACACGGCAAATAGAAAAAAAACAGGGAGTGGGTCGCAGTGAATATCCTACCTAACAAACATGTGTAAATAGAGTGAAGAATAGGGTAGCAAAAATCTAAACATTGCTCGAGCTACCAAGGATGAGTTATTGTGGAAAGCCATCATCACGTACTTTTGATTTGGTTTGTTTTGTTTTACAGCATATCAACCTCAATGGGTTATTTAATGCCAACTAAATTCTTATTGCTGGTAGTATTTCTGGGAATATTTTTCCTTGAAGAAATATGTAGGTGGTAATATTTTTAACAAAGAATGTATAGCTGTTTGCATTGCTGGTATTTTTTTTATGTATCGCTGATAATAATTTTTCCTTTAAAAATAATTGCTTGTCATTTTTTTTATTACAGAGTATTTCTGGTATTAAAACCCATTTTTACACAAGTTTAGGTGTTAAATATTTGCCCATAGCTGGAACCCTAAGAGGTGTTACCACCCCGGGCCAGGGTGGACCAGGGAATATCAGTAAATAAGAGGTGGTTCCACGCTCCTCAAAATCGCCTGATCAGATGCCTTGCTATTGGACGTAGTTTATCGTCATACTCAGGACATGGATGTTGTTCATCGTCATACCCAGGACGTGGATGTAGTTTACGTCATACCCAGGACGGTCGTTCTTTTGAAAGGAGACGAAACATAATAGAAAAGTATTGATTGTAGAGCAATAGGTGTACACGTAAAGTTAAATTAGCACCATACACTGGACAAAGTGCCTCATAACACCGTGAAATTCGGTGTGAAGGGCTAACATAGGCAAAAGAGTCGCGCGTTCAGACGCTTCAGGTTGATAGTAGAGTTATAGTATGGCGCAGGATACATGAGGTCAAGGAACGCTACATGTGTTGCGGTGTGTTTACCTGGCATGTGTTGGGTTCACATGTTTCCTTAAACACGTCTTTGACATATAAATGATACGTGTCATTGCTTAGTGATCATATATATATATATATATATATATATATATATATATATGGCTCTGTGTGTCTGTAAATTTCTCAATTCAATCAACATCCCAAAATCAAATCAAATGTAAACATGAAATATGCCTAGAAACTACGAAAGACAGGATGATGATCTGCGTCAAAGAACATGGAATAAATAAGAAACTTTATTCAGTAATAAAAGAAGCCAACAAATTTAAAAGGAAATTTGAAATGGATGAAGAAGTGAAAATAAACAATAATACACCTACTGCAGCCGCAAAGAACCTAAAAACGAAAGCAAATGTAATGTACAAGATGCAAAAACAATGGCTAGATTGCCTCAACAGGATCAACACTCTGTCCGTACCAAACAAACAAATGTAAAGAAACTCCATACCAATCTGTGGCTACGTAGTGCCGGGTTAAAAGCTGAAACAAAAAGTTATTATTGTCGCACAAGACCACTGCTTGCTAAATAAAAAAATACCAAGAACATATACTGAATAATTTTGTTAACCCGAAATTCAGATTTTCTTTTAATTATCTAAAAACAACTGAGCATCTTGTATCAGGTTGCACAGTGTTAGCACCCACTGAATATAAAACTCGGCATGATAGATTGGGCCAATATCTGCACTGGAAAATATGCAACTTTTACCGGAAGGAAACTGCAGGAATCTGGTATGAACATCACCCAGACCCGTTTACAAAGATATGACCTGTAAAAATTTTATGGGAATTTACAATGTACACAGACAGAAGTTAATCGTTATGACATCGTGACCAAAGGCAACAAAAACCGAATGCGTTTTCCTATTGACAAGGCAGTTCCTGCGGATAGTAATGTATCTTTGAAGATCCTCAATAATACAATAATCTCAATAATGTGACACATGAGGACATCAGTAATTATATTGCCTTTGGAGCCTTCGGACTGACTGGAAAAATGTCCGATAAACACATTGAAGGGATTCCTAGTAGCCCATGCCTTAAAGAAACACAAAAACAAATTGTAGTCACAAGTAGATCTTACGAAGAGATACATCGAGGTAAAATGTATATAACCATAGGTTGTTCTTTTTTATTTTACAAAAATCAGTGGAAAATGGTAGGAAACTGTTTCTGAAATGTTGGTCTCTTGTTGGGAGACGGAAGGACGTGTAGAAAACAGAAATCAAAGGAAACAATAATAATGACTACCAGTATATTAACTGTGATGATTAAAATGGATCATGCATATAGGGGAGACTATATAACAATAATAACAATAATAATGATGATGATGATGATGATGATGATGATGAGTTGACATGAAATAAGCGGAAACCGTTTTTATTATTGCTACACATGGCTATTTATTGTTAACTAGAAATTAACAAGCAAACACTGAAAAATTGTTTTAAACCGAAATACACATTCTGTGATAAATATCCAGAAACTGTTGACCATCTTGTATACGTTTGCATGGTATTAGCATCCACTGACCATAAAACTCGGCATGACAGGTTAGGACAATATCTGTACTGGAAAATCTGCAGCTGTTACAAGATGGCAACTGAAATTGGTAGGACTACCACCCAGACCCGGATACAGTCATAGGAGCTGTAAGAGTTTTATGGATATTTCCAAAGCAAACAGACAGAAAAATCAAAGACAATCCCCCAGACATCAAAGATCAAAGACGACAGAAACAGAATCTGCTTTCTTATTGACACAGCAGTTCCTGCAGATTGCAATGTATATTTGAAGATCTTCATAAAAAAAAAAAACCTATCAAAATACAGGGATCGTGAAGTGGAAATCACAAAATTATGGCACATGAAGACGTCAATAATTCCAACTACGGTTGGAGCCGTGGGTCTCATTCGAAAATGTTCTGAGAGACTTATTGAAGAGAATCCCGGTAGCTCATGCCTTATAGAAATGCAAAACAACTGTTCTCACAATTAGAGCTCACATCTTACGAAAGGATTTATCTATGTAAAATGTGTGTGATCTAATGTTTTATTTTTAAGTTTTTTAAAAAGTGTGTTTAGTGTAAATTATGTAAGTATGCCATTTCAGAACTTATGTATCTGAAGCAAATAAATAAACAGAAATAAAAGGAAATACGATTACTACTAATAATACTACTAATACTACAAATACAACAACAACAACTACTACTACTACTAATAATAATAATAATAATAATAATAATGCTAAGATTAATAACAGTAATGACTATAAAATTGAAGTAGTTTTAATTAAAATGAGAAACGTAAAAGAAAAAAAAATCTCTAAATAAATACACAATAAATAAACCTCTATATAAATGCATGCGGATGGTCAGAATATTGTAATGAAAATAAACACCTTGAAGAAGATCATATATAAGCTGATGTGTGTGAAAGAGCTTCATATGATTAGTTACTATGTGGCGCCGCTCGATATGTGAGATTTATTGAGATTCAATCTTTGGAATGAAACCACGGCTTTGAATTTGTAACAGCTTAAGTTATGTTCGGCACATTTACATTTAGCTATTTATAGCGATGTTTGTGTATATGCGTTCGTATTTATGACTGCCCACAAATAATTTCTAGTAAATAGATATCCTCGTGGATATTATATCAACAACTCACCTATTCTTACAGCTTCTCTTTTTATTCTCACCTTCAAGCTAGATAAGAAATTCAGACATCCTCCTGATAAGTTACGATTTCACTATGTCTCACAGTTTCCTATTTACAGAGGTAAAGCCATCGAGTATTTTCTGAAAAAAAATAGCATATCAATGCACTCCGAAGATACTACTCATTCTAAGAGACTCTAGACTTTCGCAAACAGACATACATACACATAAAAAACAAATTCACATATCTAGCTGTGAAATACATTCTGCTACATGTATAAAATCATCCAATAAATAATATCTCAAACCTGATGGCGAGAGACTGAATACTATTTTTGCACTTCTTTATTTTTTATTCCGAGAAAACTAGAACACCATTATGTACTTTCTTCCATTATATTTTGTCTTCCATGATCTTTCTAGTTTATTCAGTCTTTAAACACTTTTTGTTTCTGAGCTGATCCATATAAATTTTCCGTTTTCCGTGTTTAGGCTTCCTTGAGTATATTTTAATTAGCATCATTTCTTCCCTCCTCCAAACCTGCCTGATGAATTGCAGTTTTATAATCCGTAATTGCTTCCGTCATTTACTGTATTCCGTGGAGCTTCTCTGTACTTTGTTATTTCCATGATACCTGTGTTGAACCTTAAGCATTCTCGTATATATTCTGTCATAGCCTATCACTCATCTTTGTTAAAATCAAACTTTCAGCATCGTGAAGCAGCACCTTTTCCATTGTGGCTCGAAATAAATCTATTTTTAGATAGTCTTGGAGATTTGACATCTATCCCCTCTTTTATTTTGTTTAGATAACTCTAGACTTGTCCATTTCTGATCTCTGTCCTTTTCACTTGAATGAATCTAAATCATCAAGGAATATTGATGCCGCTTACTTGCTTACTTGCTTCAGCCTATGTCCTTCTTCTAATATCATAATTTTACTGGCTGATAGTATAACATATACTCAGTTTTCTTGAAATTTACATATAGTTCTACTGCTTTAGCTGCAACCTCTAGTCAGAGAAGTTCTAAGCAGAACGAGATTAATGTAAGATCGTCTGCAAAGTCGGTATCTTTGATGTATGTACCCGGGTAGCAGGAGCGCTGACATGTTGTTAGAGTGAAATTAATGTCTGTTTCTCGTGTTTTTTCTTAGTTCATAGTCCACACCTCTGATTCAAACCCTGAGAAGAATTATTGAAGTGCTAACAGTAAAACAATGACCCGAAGTATTCACTTCTGTTGATATCATTAAAGCGTTCAACTAAATACACCAACAGGTATTGATAGAAATCATGAAGGCACATGGAATACTATTAAATAACTTAGATACCGTATTATATGAGGTTTTGGTTTGTTTGTTTAATAGCATATCAACTTTGTATGAGTCATTTAATGCCGATATCTTATATTCTTGTGAACTTTGGTATTTTTTATCGAATAGGCTATTTTCCTGGTCTCGATAAAATAGACGAGACTAATTTGCTGGTAAATATAAATCGTGTTTTAGGACTTACCATCAGTGTCGTGTTTGTGTGAGCTGTGTAGGCAGGACTTGAACAACATGGACTCTGTTTGTGACTATGATCTTCAGTAGGTGCACCTGAAGTGTATTGGCAAGTGAACCATGCCCAAAGGCTTTGAAGTTTGGGATTTGAAGAGACTGTTATGCCTGAAGTGCTTAAAATATTCAGAAACTTTTATATTTCTTTTAATAACTGATAATGAATAAATGATTTTAACTCGTAATTTAACAATTGTTGGTGGAAAAGATTTTAAATTGTCTTGACAATTAATGGTGAAAATAAATAAACTTTTCTGTTAAATCGGTTGTTATTTTTAAAATTACCTGACTTCATTATAATAAAAATATTTGCACGCAAAACTGCCTGGGTGTCTATTTTACGGAGATTGGTAAATAAACTTACAAGCATGTGTTGCCATTTTACCGGGGCTGGTAAAATAGCCTCCAAAACTGTATTTCTCGTAATTTTTTTCCAATAATCTTTTGCTGGCAATTTTTATTTTACTATGAAAATGTATTGCTGGTAATGTTTTCTAATGTATTTTTATATTTCAATGTACTTACCTGTTGAGGGTTTAACCCTTTGCCCATAACTGTGAACCTAACAGCTCTTATCACCATGGGTCAGGTTAGAGCTGGTGGAACAACTATTAAATCTTGGTCCCATGGTCCAAAAAACCTCTCGACCGGAGGCCTTGCTGCCAAATATAATTTATCGTCATAACCAGGATGATTATATATGGTTCTTCGGAAAATAATATTGATTTTTGGGATTTTTCATGATAATAATTATTGAAAAATACATTATTTATTCCTCATGAATATAGTGACTTCTTGTTTGGTTTGGTTTAGTTTGTTTTATATCATATCGATCTCAATAGGTTATTTAATGCCGACACAATTTTATTGCTAGTAATATTTTTTTCCAAAATGCATTGCTGGAAATAATTTCCCTTCAAAAAGTTATTGCTGGTAATAATTTAAAAAAAAATATTTCTGGTATTAAAACGCATTTTTATACTTTCATAGTGTTTTGACCCCAGCTTAGGAGTAAACTATTTGCTCATAGCTGGGACCCTAACAGATGCTACAACTCCGGATCAGTGGATCTGGGAACGCCAGCAATTAAGAGTTGTTTCCACGCTTCTCAACACCTCCCAATCAGAGGCCTTGCTCCTGGACGTTGTTTGTTGTCTTACACAGGACGCATATGTAGTTTCTCGTCATACTCAGGACGGGACTTCTTTGTTAATTTTATATAAATATCATTCAGAAATTAATTTTAAAATATACTCCTCATTCTGAATGTGAAAGAAGAAGAGATGTGTTTACTTTCTTGCCTGTCAACATTAACAGTGAATGGGGTGAAGGATCCAATTGTGACCGGAGAGTATGGCCCTGATTTCGGAAGATTACAAGTGGGGATACCGGTCTTGAAGATGAAAGTGGTCGACGATGTCCATCAACAATTGAAAAACAACATCTGTACATACTAGCCGAACAAAACCGACGTCAAAGTGTCACAGAAATATTTCAGTTAATAGGTGTCAGCAACTCAATAATAACGGTCAAACTCTAGAAAATAAGCAAGGTGAAGAAACCCGATAAATGGGTTCCAGACGAACACAATTAAAGTTAGAGTTCGGTGTTATGACGTCCGTTCGATGATGTACCTTCGAAATTCTAACGATCCATTTCTTGGCCAAAAAATTGATTTGTGATGACAAATGGATACTTTATGACAAATATTAAAGAACGGCACAAATGCTTAATCACGAAAAAGAAACCAAACACTTTCCATAACCGATTTTTCATTAACTGAAGATTGTGACTGTCTAGTTGTCCGCCGATGGTGTTAATAATTACAGGTTTCTGGAATCGAACCAGTGCATTACTGCCGAAGTTAACTGCCAGCAACTTGATGAAATGCACATTCAGTTAAGAAAAATACGACCGGCACTGGTTAACGGATGGGATCCAATTATGGATCATGAAAATTCTAGATCAAATGTTGCCTTAATAACGCTGAAGTAACTCACCGACTTAGGATACGATACTTTTTCATATCCACTATATTCCTCTGATCTCTCGCCTACTGACTACAGCTTTTTCAATCATCTTGACACTTCTTTTTTTAGCTAAAGGATATTCCGTTGCAAAGAAGCTGCAGAAATGGCATTCAAAAATTTCTTGGCGTCTAAACCTTTAGAGTTTTATCGTAAAGGCGTAAATAACTTTGTAACTCGATGGCAGAAATGTATAGATGTTCAGGGTTCTGATTTGGACTGATGTAAAAATTGCTTAAATACATTATCTCGCAAATAAAGTTCATTCTAAAATGGGACATTATTCTCCTAACAGCCTAATACCAAACATGAGATATTATTTTCCTATCAACCTAATAACTATATGGGACATTGTTTTACGACCAACCTAATGCCAAAAAACGGGACATTACATGTGGGTACTTGCTCGTTTAAAGAACCAATTATGTCGCTAAACATATCACGTATATATGATGCTCTATGTGTTTAGAAAGAGCAATAATTCTTCAGAAACTACTCGACATATTCGTGTTTTTCATAGGATAAAAGCTGCAGAAGATAATTTGAAAGAAAATATGTTTCAGGTTTAGGAATTCCGTGCGAAAATAATTGGCCTGCCTAGTTTAAAAATGACTTGATTTCTCTCAACTCAATAAAAATTCCACGGTTGAAGAATGATCTCTGAATTGGCAAAAACATCATACATTACACTTCATCATCAGGGTATTGTTTATTATAAGATAAATATTGTAGTGTTCATTATTTTTTACTACTCATTTCGTAAAATAAAACTCTCCATAACCATACTTAATTACCTCCCCTTAAACGCACTGACTCGGCGTTCCTCACCCCACTTGTAAGAAATTCAAATTTCAGATGAACAGAACAATTTTTTCTTTGACAATAATGAACACCACAATATGTGCTATGTCGAAAGTTCTCCTGATAAAAGAAATATGCATCAACACGGCGATTTCATCCCGTCCTTCTTTAACGACACCAAAAAGCGTATTCGTGAATACGAAAGGATCCAAAAGAAAATAAGTAGTCACAACATGTCTAAATTATTCAAAGAAATATGTCTCAATATATATATATATATATATATATATGTAGATAGATAGATAGATAATCATATAATATAATATATATATATATATATATATATATATATATATATATATATATATATATATATATATATATATATATATATATTCCAAGAACATAGAATTCAGGTAGAACTCAATGTCCAGTAAGAATATAATATGAAAGGTTCAAATATTAATATTCCATGGTTATAATTTATTACATTGAATCGTAATCACGAACCAATTCATCAGATTTAAATTCAAAAAGAAATCGGAAAAATATTTATATATATATATTTTCTGATTTCTTTTTGAAATTGTAGGTTTGATGATTTGGATCGTTATTACGATTCCAATATAATAAATTATAACCATGGAATATTAGTGATTGATCCTATTATATATATATATATATATATATATATATATATATATATATATATATATATATATATATATATATATATAAAACGCGCGTGCGTGTGTGTGCGACCGCGAATGTTTAATAATGATAAAGTAAAGTTTTCGACTATCTTTCATCCAAGTTTCGCGCAATGACGTCAGCTTTCCAGGAGACTGTTTTCACTTAAACTCAAGGAATATAAGGCCCAATATCTTCTCAAGGTAGAAGGTTACTGAATGAGTCTGTGCTAAGGGCATAAGACAGGAAAAAAAGAAGATCTTCAGGATAGATATGTTTGACGCTAGACTTGAAGAGTTTAAGTCCGTAGTGATCGACGGAAGTATCTTCTCGTTAGCCTGCTCCTCTAATATCACTTCTGGGGAAGTAGCCGTCTGAGTGGAGCTTATTTCTTCCCAAAGGAATACGAAAATATGGGGGTAAGATATTAGACCGTATTCATGGGGAATATCGGAACTGGTGAAGCCAAAGGATGTACCTTGTTTGTACATTTGCCATAGTAATATGGATAGGATATTGAGAAAGTGGCAACGTTTTATTCGGGGCCAGTGGTCTCTGGGTAGACAATACTTCGTGACTCATAAAGCCGCGTAATCACTTTTAAAATCTCTTGGACAGTTTAGAGCATCACCAGTCTAGATATGACAGCAATACTCTATTCTTGTTCTTATCTGATTCATGGTCGCAGGAGTTATGTATTTTCTGAAGCTATACATGAAGCCGGCTATTCTTCCATAATATTTAGCGATGGTACCAATATACGATTTCTGTTTGAGGTCGGTAGTCAGATTTACACCCAGTATCAGTATTCAAAGTATAAAAGTACATCAGGAATTGAACAAATTTTGAATCTTCTGGTAGGGGGTAATATGTAACTAGTTTTGTTATTGTAAAATTGGATTTTCAGGAATCAGAATCTTCTTGAAAAAGTTAGTTTATTATTTAAATCTTTTTCATTTATAATTTTTTAAGAGAAGTGATATTTAAAAAAATATTACGTCTATTAAGGAAGAAGAAATTTAAATTTGTACAATTTTGTATAATAAAATAACGTATTTTCAGAACAAAACAATTTCTGAAAATTCATTTTCCCAGTCACGAGTGAAACTGCTATAACGCTGACGAGAAACAAGATAAGTAAACATTTAATTTTATTTCTGCTTATTATTATCCTTATTCTTCTTCCTCCTCTCCTTCTTCTTCTTATTATTATTACTGTTATTAATATTATTATTAGTAGTAGTAATAGTAGTAGTGGTAGTAGTAGTAATAGTATGAGGAGCAAAGTAGTAGTAGTAGTAGAAGTATTTCACATAATATCAAGAAATATGATTACAAAGACTGCTTGGCCGAAAATCATTATTATGCCCTAGACGAGCATTTTCTGTAAATGTATTTTGTATGAGTGTGTTATGTGTGTGTATGTGTATGTGTATATATATATATATATATATATATATATATATATATATATATATATATATATATATATATATATATATGTGTGTGTGTGTGTGTTTTGTATATATATATATATATATATATATATATATATATATATATGTACAAAGGAGATATGATTGTTTTTGTAACTAGTTATACAGTATAGATTTATATATATATATATATATATATATATATATATATATATATATGTGTGTGTGTATATGTATGTGTGTGTATATATATATATATATATATATATAAAGGAGAGATATGATTGTCTTTATAACTAGATAGTTATATAGCATAAATAATATATATATATACGTGTATGTGTGTGTATATATATATATATATATATATATATATATATATATATAAAGGAGATATGTGATTATCTTTGTAACTAGATAGTTATGCAGTATAAATAATATGAATATTAAACGCGTAAGCACATGATTTTATATTCAAAGACAGGTAATGATCTAATGACCCGAATCTGTGTGTTTTGTGATAATGGAGAAAATAGAAAAAAAAAAGTAGAAAAAAAAACCGAAACTTTGACAACTATTGTGTAGAGAAGAAACAAGAAAAAGTTGACTATTTAAAAGATTCTGACAAGGAATCTTCTTTGGAATCTACAATGAAATTCTGTGATACGCATCCCAGTCGATCGGAAATCCACTATGAAATCCGTTGTGATGCATGGACAGAATAAATGTAAGCATCGCATTAATCCAAGCTGAACACATTATCTTCACGTGTCTTTCCTTGAACTCTATTTCATTTATCGAAACATTTGCTCCTGGGCACAGATATGACCAGGGATCCCTGAGAAAGTAAGCATCTGACTGAAGCTGATGTATTGGCAGATTCTAAGAAGATGGATATTTCCTGAGCAAAAGACATAATTATCGATAGGACCAGATGAGATCAGAGGGGTCTTGACTTTATCGGCACTTTGAAAGGACATTATCATGGATGTTTTTAGCTCATATCTTTATGGCTATAGTCTTAATTTTTCTTCTCGACGTTTTTGCGTCAGAATCCACTCTCTTCATTTCACGATTCTTTTTTTCTCTCTTTTTTCTTTTTTTTTTTTTTCCTTTTTTTCTCTTGCTTTTTAATTGTTTAGTTTTCCTGAACGACTTTCCCTGTCGTTTATGTTCATTCTTTTTACGTTACTCACTTCACAGATTCTTTTCTTTCCCTTTTAGGTTTCTCCTTAATAAATTACATCTTCTTTCTCTCTCTTTTTCTCACGTTCTTTTTCTGTCTTTCTATGCCTTTCATCGCTACCCTGAATCACTTCATCCAGTTACTTACTGTCTTTCTAAATACATCTACTTAGTCTATCACGATGATCGATTTATTAAATGTTGACTATATGTGATTTCATTGTTTGATTGATTCGTTTTCTACGGCTTATCAACCCTTTGCAGGTTATTTAAAGGCAAAAAATATTTTAAGATTTTATGAATTTTTTGGAGATAATAATAGTTTTAGTGATAAAATTCTTACTAATTAACCCATAATTGAGGATGAAGAGATGAATTCATGCCTTTCCCAAAGGTATTTGCGCTGAAATGAACATGACGAACCCAACGGGATTTGGAACACCCGATTGACAATTCCGAGCCATTATTCATTTATACCCAAGCTTACATCATCTGCAATTCCCAAGTACTGACCAGGCTCTACGTTGCTTAAATTCGGAGATCGTATATATGAGATTTTAATATACAGTGTAACCCGGATATAAGAAAGTTGTCGGGACCGGACTAGAAGTCTCTTATATCCGGGTTTCTCTTATATCCGGGTTTGGTCTATTTTGTTGACATTAACACAGGCTCTAATTTGGGACCAGAGAAAATCTCTCTTCTATCCGGGTTTCTCTTATATCAGGGTCTCTTATATCCGAGTTACACTGTACAAGGATAAATTGATAGCGCTCCTAGAGAAAAAAATGTTATTGTATACATGTCGACGTGTTTCTTGTCGAGGTGCGAATATCTACTCTGCACATTTTAGCATTCTACAAGTTTTCATTCGTGAGGGTCTAAGTGAATACTGAGTCGACCAAATAAATTTGGGCGAACTTGATATCTACCATAGTTACAGATATTTACAGTAAATAAAAAAACAAAAACAAACAAATAAAGACTACGTGGGAAAAAACGAAAGTTTCATTTATAAAAAGTGAATCTACTAAAGAAATACAGAAACGTGTTATATACCTTCTCCACTACCATGAAATGGAAAGCTAGTAAATATTATAACAGATTCTACAAATCAAAAATTCAGCATCTCATGTTGAAAGAAGTTGGGTCTTTCCTACGTGATCTCCCTGTCTTTCTCTCTCTGCATCTTTCTTCACCTCATATTTCTCATCATCTTTCTCTCACCTTATCTTTCTTTCCCCTTAACTTTCTCTCCGCCTAAATTTCTCAATCCCTATCTTTCTCTCACTCTATCGTTCCTTATCCCTGTTTTATCTCTCTCTATCTCTCTCTCTCGACCTATTTTTCTCTCTCTAACATTACTCCTCCCTAAATTTGTCTGTACGTTTTCGATCTCCTTCACACTCTCTCCCCAGCTTTTGAGCACTCTAATTACAAATAGTGCTTGCATTAAAAATTTATCATCCTGGAATCACCAGTACTACCATTGTGTGGTGAAACAATATTTTTCACATGCATACACACAGAGACACACACATCTATCTATCTATCTATCTATCTATCTATCTATCTATCTATCTCGCCCTTTCCCCCACTGTCTCTCTCTCCATATATATATATATATATATATATATATATATATATATATATATATATATATATATGTGTGTGTGTGTGTGTGTATGTGTGTGTGTGAAAAGTGTATATAAATATAAATAAATCTAAGGATGTATAATTATTTATATATTATATGCGCGGTACTTATTAGAAAGCGCCTAATATCAGAGATAGAGCTAATATATATATATATATATATATATATATATATATATATATATATATAATAAAAATATACTTTTAAGGTATGCTCTATTTATGGGTTAAAGTGATCTATATTAGGATAAAGTGTATATAAATATAGTAGTAGACATTTAATTTATTACCCAGAGACGACAGACTGTTTCATGATAAACGCACTCGTCAAAATATATATATATATATATATATATATATATATATATATATATGAATGAATGTTCAGTCAAAACATCTGGAAGTCACAAAGTTAGGGTATGGGATGGAGGCATGTGTTGCACATCTTCAAAAACACGTGGTAATCTATTTGACCGTTTTCTTTTGGTTTTTCTATATATTAGTGTTTGTGCATGTTGCTTGTAAAATAATAATTCTTTTAGGAAAGACGAGATTGAAAAGAAACTGGGGTTCAGATTTATATATCGATAGGATTCAATCATGGCACTCTCGAGGTTTTTCATTCTGTGTAATTAACTTTCTCTTTTGATGAGTGTGGCATTTTTAGATCAAAATTGTGGTTTAATTTATTTATTTATATGACTTTTGCATTTGATAAAATGTCATTTCTAAGGTCCATTTTGTGTTCATAGATTTATATTTTTTTAATTTTTGCAAGTTTCCCCAATACATTATGAGGAACAGTTGAGATAGTGTATTTTATATATGCCTGCTTTTGAATTATTATTGTTATGGGTGATTTATTACTGATCAAATCCATAATGATTTTAGCAGTATTTGTGACTATTTAGATGTTGTTTAGATGTGATCAGTTGTTTTGGATAGTGGGTGTTATGGAGTTGGTAAGTAGTATTATGTAACTGTTTTTGTCTAGTATATAGTTGCTGATCTTTGTGTTATCTTTGTTGCAGTCGTATATTTTATGTCTTTTTCTTTGCTTCGTGGATGAACGGATAAGATTATTGGAGGTTTTTGAATGTGTTTTCTATGCGTGTTTCTTCTTTGGCTAAGTATTGGGGGCTGTGTATTGTTAATGCTCTTAAGTCGAAAACTATATTTATACCAGATTTAAACTTATTAGACTTGTGGTGATAAAAGTTGACCAGGTCATTCTCGGTAGCTTTTTCTGTAAGCGTCAGATTTGAGTTCGTCATTGTTTCTGTGTAATATGATATATAGTAAGGGAAAAGAGTATTTGGCTTTAAGTTCAATCAATTTCCAGAAATTCCACAAATCGTCAAACTAGAACACCGCTGAGACGAGTTCCCATCAGTTCGCCAATGTTTTGTCTATTATAAGTTGTTATCTAAAATGAAGAAACCTTGTTTGGTGATCATTTGGCACACTTTTATGATATTACGCGTAGGGATAGGTAATTTAATTCTGTTTTAAAATAAAAATAGAATAATTAGTGTGTTTTTTTTTTTTATTAAATTTAGTTATTTCTCTATAGAGGCGTTTTTGTATAAAAAAAAATTATATCAAAACTCGGCATGTATTTCTTTTTTGCTGTATTTTTTTTTAAATTTGTTTATACACTCACCTGAATTCATGCGTGAGGTAATAATTGCGCCAACTTCGTGGGGTTAAGATTTAGTGTAGTGTGCAGGCTACGGCGCTGTTAATCATGGCGGTTCGTGTGTTTTTGTTAGTCTGTATAGTGTCGGTATATATATATATATATATATATATATATATGTATATACTGTCTATTTATGATATTAGAGGTCACGTTGGTATGTCCGGTTTGTGTTTTTTTGTTTGTCTGTATAGTATTGGCATATATATATATATATATATATATATATATATATATATATATATGTATGTATATATATATATATATATGTGTGTGTGTGTGTGTGTGTATAACACATGGTGTGAAGATTTCCTGAATCATGGCAATAACATTGGCAGCGCAGGGTTGATTTATCTGTTCAGACTGTATGTTTCTACAAATTTCTCCGAAATTGAGTACATGTCCCCTGTAAACATTGCCGATTTTTTCCTAAAATTTGTGGAAAGGACAAGATCTTTCATCGCCCTCCCAAATGTATATATATGATTAATAGCCAATAACAAGAATTATGTTTTTTAAAGTTTTCCATTTAATATTTCCTGTTTCTGCATGAGAGAACAGTGGTAAGGATTTAGTGCATAAAAAAGATTTTAATCAAGCACTTTCCGCTAAGTGTCGTGATATTATCAATGCCTACATCTTAATGGTTTTAGGGCAAAACACTCATTATTGATGCTAGTTGTGTTTATTTCTTTCAAGCGTATTCAACAGACCGTTCTTTATAGCAGGCCGCATAAATTATTCTACAACATGTTAATAGCAAAAAGTTGCCTTGAGATTCTTAAATGTCTGATTTAGATAAAGACTTAAAAGTTGAATAAGATCAACAATCAACGCGCACACGGATTGTGAATTTATTCAAGAACAGATTAATAGTTGCTTTCCAGCAAGAAACTTTTTCGTGACATTCTCAAAAATCACAGACGCTGTGACAATGTCATTGAAAAATGAATTAAAAAAAACATAAATACTTACAAATACACATTCGTTTTATTCTTCAAATTTCAGTGTTTAGAAATTTGTTAATGGCGAAAAGAATTGAAGGAAGCGCTTGATTGAAAAGTGTTTTGTAAGTGTTTAAATAAACAAGTTAACACTTAGCTTTCATTCACACTAACTGTAAAAGAAAAAATATGGAAGAAAATTATTTGACATTTACACAAGTACTAAGGAATAAATGCTGCTTAAGAACACACATATATATGTGTGTGTGTGTTTCGTCCTTTACGCGTCACAAGAAATATTTTCCAATTTGTTATTTTCCCAAATATTGTTCTTGATATACAAAATATATATATATCATCTCATTTATTTAGATATATGTATATACATAATATATATGTATTCTTATCTATCTATCTACGTATATATATATATATATATATATATATATATATATATATAAAACGATAATTTGCATTTTTCTTCAAAAAGATCCAGAATGTCTATGGTGATTACTTGCTCAACTTGGAGTCCATATTATCTTAATTTGATTTTGCAGATGTGTCCTCTATCTTCGAGATTTCTCCTTCTATATTTTAGATTGCAGTCATTCTCTTGTTAAAAATTAAATTTAATTTAAATCAAAGGGAAACATTTTTCACTGGATCTCTGGATCACTTTAATCAAAATGAAATATATTTATCCAATTACCCTGGGTAATGTAATTTCAGAATATATGTGGTTATCGATAACAAGCAGTGTTGTGTGCAGGCATTTTTCCTCAAAAATGATACAAAAATATATTATATACAGATATATCAATGCGTGTGTGTGTGTGTGTTTGTGTTTGGCCGCATGTAAAGTGGTCCGCAGAATGATTCTCCTAAAATTTATGATGTTTGTTGAGATTTGATAGAGTAATTTATAAATATATATATATATATATATATATATATATATATATATATATATATATA
Organism: Acanthosepion pharaonis; assembly: GCA_903632075.3. Lineage (NCBI taxonomy): Eukaryota > Metazoa > Mollusca > Cephalopoda > Sepiida > Sepiidae > Acanthosepion > Acanthosepion pharaonis. Next base: position 2,345,336 of record CAHIKZ030005447.1, read on the forward strand.
TATATTAAGAATTAATAGGGATTTTTATTTATTACTCTGACAGCTATGAAATGGACTAAGTCAGACAATTATTTTAATGTATATTATTTTATACCTTATTTATATAGACACAAATATGCCCTGTTTATAATAAACAGTAATAACAACATTTACCGGCATGAACGTCCAAGAAATGTCATAGAAAAGATACATCCCCCGAGAGGAATCGAACCTGCATCATAAACGGAACCGTCGTATAGCCTGACGTGCTAACTAGACGCTTCCTTCGTAGCTAAACTGGTATAGCACGTCAGGCTATATGACCGTTCCGTGTAGGAATACAGGTTCGATTCCTTTTGAAAGACGCATAATTCCTATAAAAACTAATATGTCACTCCTACTGAATTTTCGTCTAAGAAACCATGTGAAAATGTATATCATCACCCGTCTTATTTGTACGTATCTCTTTGGATTTTATTCTTAATTATTTTATTTACCTATTACCTTTTTTTTAGTCAGTACTAATTAATTTTTTCAATTTTTTTTTAATTGAAGAGTTTGATAGATTATTAGTTCTTTGATATTTTTTTCTCACTCATGCAATATTGGATGATATTTTTTATTTCCGGGCCACGGACGTGGAGTGTTCGTCTTGAAGGGGATGTTCATGTTGGCACTTAAACTCAACGTAAACTTGATATTTCATTTTCAACTCTGGGTGCCATGCATGTTGTTCGTGGATTCTTGTTTGTTTTTTAGCTTTTGTTTTTTGTTTTTTTTTTTTAAATTGGAGTAGATAGGATTTCCTATCACCAGATTAATAATCCTCCTTCTCTTGAACAGGAATAGAGGCTAATCCCTTTTTTCCTTTTTAGGAAGGGGTTCCCGGATCCTTTTCTTTTCTCTGGCCTCTGTAGTGGTGCTGTCGGGAATCTCTTGTGGTGTGTGCGGTTTATGGCAACGTCCCTTCATACTGAGGGTACCGGATTGGCATTTTTCTGGTTGCTGTTTCCGACTGGTAGTTAGGAACCCGAGTTCTTGCGTAGAGTCTTGAGAATCTGCTGTGACCAACAGTTGCATAATATCGTGTTTTCTGCATGTCGCGCATGGAAGGGTGTCCCTGCACGCATTTCCGGTGAGCAATCCTGAAGCTACATTATGTTGCAGTCTACGCCAATTCCTTTCTGCCCATGTCACGCACTATGACCGTCTCCTACTATTACATTAGGCTTTTTCTTTACCAACATAACTCAACATGACAATAAACAATCAGAAATATAAACCTAAACCAGATAAAATAAATTCACCTAAACCCTTTAACATTTCTTTATCCAACATCCGTGGTATTCGTACCAACTTCTGCAGTTTGGAATCGTTCCTCACCGAAAAGTCTCCTGATATACTAACTCTCTGCGAGAGTAACCTTAATTCGTCAAACCCATCCTTTGATTTTCCTCTCTTTATAAAGGACTCTAAAATCCACATGCATGGCCTCAGAGTTTATGTCCGTGATCATCTCCCGTTGGTTAGAGAACTCTCTCTTGAATCTCCCAACCATTCGTCTATTTCTCCTCAATGCTGTAAGCTATCTCTTCCTTTTCTATCGTTGCCCTTTCTCTCAAAACTGTGGTGTACTCGATAGCAATTCTGATAATATAATGCGTATGCGCACATATTCGTGCTCGGTGACATTAACGGCCACCATACCTTGTAGCTTAAATACTCTGTAACTGACTTATCTAGAATCCAAACCCTTATACTTTCAATCACACAATCACTCACGTAAGAGGTCTGTTGACTTTTCTACACGTTTCCCCAGTAACGCTGACGGTAACGCTTCCCTTTTCGATCTCTATTTTACCTCCATTCCGACTCTTGTTGCACCTCGCAGACCTGCCCTCTTGGCAACTCTGATCCCGCCTAAGTGTCAATTAATATATCCTTCCACTCTCCATCCAGCCAGGAACATCCTACTAACAGAATATATTTTTTATGCCTTGATCTTGATCTCGTCCTTCTATTTATCCTTTACTCAAACACCACTCTTTACTCTTAGTTTCACTTTCTGTAACCCCTTGCATGCTAGTGGCACTCCCGCCTTGCTTGGGGTGAAATGGTTAATAATAATAAAAACATTCTCGGACATTCATGCTGGTAAATGTTTTTAATACTCTTTATTATAAGCAGAACATTTATTAAAATATTTTTTTATGTATATAAATAACGCATGACAATAACTTATATATATATATATATATATATATATATATATATATATATAGATAGATAGATAGATAGAGAGAGAGAGAGAGAGAGAGAGAGAGAGAGAAAGAGCTATTTTCCTTGACTACATTTAAGCGTCCTTCTAGATTGGCAAATAGGTTTCACTGCTTTTACTTTTGAACTAGCTAGATGCAACGACCTATCAGTTTCTTATCTCGCCCTTCACACCCGAGGAACTCTTTTTCGAGTTCTTGCTTCTCTAATAGCTTCAATATTGAACAATTTTAAATGCAACGTCAATTGCCATTATCTGTCTTCTTGAACCCTCTTCCTTTTTTGTTTCTTCCTCAATCCTCCCCATCAATGTCTTCTCATTGTCTTTCAATCTATGTAACTTGCAGTGGCATTTTCGCTTTTCTTACAATGAAACAATTTAAAAGAAAAAAACTGTATGAATGGTGAGTGTCACATTTACACTTTAAACGAAGATCATACAGTGTGAAGAATAACATCTACAAATTCTCTATCACTGATGCTGCAAATGCTCTACAGTCGTTAAAAGTATGTATAGTTTGCGTATGTTCCAGTGCGTGCGTTTTGCTTGTATTAGTTTAGATAAAAATTTTAAGCAATTAAATACAATTTAACCAAAGAATAAACCAGATAAATTAATAAATATAAACAGGGAAATTATTTTATATCGGCCTAGACACCGAAGCACTTTCCAAACGCTATTTAAACGAGCATATTTTTCTATTCCCTATGTTTTTTCGCCATTACAAAAATTCTTAGACATAAAGATTTTAAAATCTTTGTTGACAATTTCATTTCCATGTTTTTTTTTATACATCGACGGTTTTTTAAAAGAATATTTCAGGAGGTTCATTTTATAAAATAAAACATTAAATTTCTCTATTTAAAATGGGGACGTCAACACAAACCTGAATTAATAAAACATCTGCATTATAATTATTGTTGCGCTTGGCACCTCCAGGCGGTATAATGCTTAGCAAGCTTGTCTCGCTAGAACAATTACGACTGTGTAGCGAGTTCGATCCTCACTGTGTGCCCCATTCTTTCGGCCTTGGGCCACATGTGTGTGTGTTTTTCTCTTTAGTACAGGTTCACAAATCTGATGCGCTCAGTGAAGATATTCCTCTGTATTCATCAGTCATGATCTAGCAGACGATCTTTTTAACTGTCAAACACTGCAAGAGTCGTTCAAACCTAGGATTTGAACAATTGAACATTATTCTGCCAGAAAACATCCTTATATAAAATGTACGAATACCACACGACTATTTAAATCAAATCCAACTGGCAATATAAGAAATGAATTTTCTTCCGACAATTTGTTATCAAAAACCATAGAGTTTTAAATAAATAAAAAAAAGAAAGAAATAGCATCTATTACACTTACACTTCACCGTTGTCGGCATCGTCTTCCCTTGGCTGAAAAGATTTATTAAATGTCGAATGCTTGGAATTTCGCTGTCTGATAATACAAAGAAAGCCACACCGTTAAGCGGAGGTGTTTGACCGGAGCAAATGTAATCTCGTCAATAAGAGGGTGACCTGCATTCAAGTAACATTCCATTTCTATATCTTAAGAAAGCTTTGGACGACGATTGCGTTTCGTGCTAACAGTAACAGAAGACGCTTCATTCCGCTGAGGTGATTCTTCCATTTTAGGAGTGAAAAAGAAAACTAATCTATACTTTTGAATTTTCGCAGAAGGTTATAGACACAGCAGTTTTTATGAGATAACGACACAGCTGAGGAAATTTATTTGGCGCTTATATCTCTATCCTGTAATCGTTACCAGCGATGAAAAGAAGAATTGCTGAAAAAAAGTTCACATTCAGCTTGGCATTATATTAATTTCGCTTAGCATGGTGTCTGTGACCGATTATTTTACTAAATCGAATTGTTCTCACCAAATCGTATAATGAAAGTCGTGTCAAACGGCGAGGCCTCTGGATACTTTCACACTAAAGCGGGTGTCCTCCAAGACTTTAACCTTGAACTTTCATTGTTTTTATCTTCATCAACGACCTTCCCAGTGTCACCAGTTCGCAACCATGATGACACAACTATTTACTCCTGTCTTAAGTCCGATAGATCCGACAAAGTAAAAATGGCAGCTGATATCGTAAATTATCTCCAATCAGTTGTTACCTCGGGCAAGAAATAACTTGTAAATTTTAACGCCTCCCAAACGAAACTGCTATCATTTTGTCATCACAAAGAACCATTTTTGCCTTCCATCAATATGGCTGATGTTGGTTTCACGTTTCCTACTGACATGAAATCAAGTGATTATTTTGAATCAATAGCTAGCTACGATCGCTTTACCATAGGAAGCCATTTTTTTGGCCAGAACTGAACGGGCTTATTTATAAATCTAGCATTCGTCCGTGTATTAAATATTGCAGTCATATCTGGCTTTGTGCTTCTTGAATATATCTAAATAAGTTTCTGTAATGTAAGTCCTGGCCTGGTATCTTGAGTTCAGTCATGATGCAGTGTCATGGCTTCTCTCTGTATGTTCTATAAATATTTTCATGACAATTGTTCAAATGGACTCTTCTTGATACGTCAGATTCATGAATTTAAGCGAACTACTAGATTGGGAAATGGGCCTCATTGTCTTCCTGCTTAAATAGAAAAAATGCAACCCTCAGTTTTATTCTAATACATTTTTTTGTCGCCTGTGTAAATCTCTTTCGGTTTCCAGCTTTCTTGACATTAACGATCTTCAAAATATTTAATCGCCATCTTCTACCTTCCTGAAATCTGTGGGCAAAGTTAACCTTTACTGGGGTTAAAACACTGTGAAAGTGGAAAAATACGTTTCAATATCAGAAATACTTTTTTGTAAAAAATTTATTACCAGAAATACATTATTACTAACAATACTTTTTTGAAAAAAATATTACCAGCAATAAATTTAATAAAAGAGAAGTACCAGCAATAACAAATTCTCGGCATTAAATAATCCATTGAGGTTGCCGTAAGACAAAACAAAACAAACAAACAAACAAAATAAAACTAAAATCTTCTCATTCTCTTTCAGTAAATCCTGGCGTCTCAGTTGCATTCTGTCCTTGCTTGGTGGGAAATGATTAATAAAACCTCCTAACTAAATGACCGATCATTAGTAACCTATTATCTCTGACAAGAAAGGCGTGTGCGTATTTAGGTAAAATAATCTCGAATAGCAACTGTACATTCTCGGGTAGTAACAGAATAACAACTATGTCTCTGTATTTTACGTTTATTTTCTGTCTCTGAAGTAAATATTCCGAAATACGATCAGCCATAGAAATATATAATTCGTTATGTATTCTCACTGAAAGTGATAAAGGACTTTTAATACAGGGTGTTTATAAATTATCTCTACAATCGTTACCGGATACAAGTTACGCTTTCTCTTGAGGTCTTGTCATTTTCATTAAAATCAGTGATAAATAACAAACACTTTTAACATCCATCTGTAAAGACAAAGGAAAAACATTTAAAAATAGTACAGACAATATATAAGTTAAAACTTGATTAAGTTTTCTTCAACATGCGACGAAGTGTGTTGTCGAATCTTGAATCTAATGGATACAATAAACTGTGTAAGGTGTACTAATAATTTATGGACACCCTTTTCGGGTAGATGTTAAAAGTGCTTCTTATCGATCCCCGACTTTTAATGAAAATATCAACACTCGCAGGATAAATGCGTCTCCTTTACAGATTGTAGAGGTAATTTATGGATATGCTTTATTTCGAGAATCAGAGGCGCGTCCTTGATGTAATTTGGCACTCAGTTTAAATAGTTAGGATGATATTATAAAAAAGATGTCAACCTTAAACATTATTACGCATGTGTGAACAGACACAAACGCTACACAAAGCAGGTTTGTTTTCCTATCTGGTAGGAAAAACCCTCGTTTTTTAAACAAGCTTGAATAAAAAAACACATTCTTAATTCAAAAGAAAAGAAAAAAGCACGATAGAAAGTTGGGAGACCACCTAAAACAGTGATTTCTCAGACGTAGCTTAGATGTGCCACAAGGCCGAAAGTAAGAAGTAACCAGTGAGGATCAAACTCACTACTCAATCGTAATAGCTCTAACAAGACAAGCTTGCTAACCATTACACCGCTTGGGGGTGCCCTAACCGCATAAGGTAGTAGTTATACCGTTTCTTGTTTAAGAAGCAATGGATAAGGTTTTGTATTGATGAGAAGGAAATCTTTTAATAGAAGATGCAAAAACAATGATCTTTTTGTAATGCCATGCTTACTATTCAAACTTAATTTGATTTTCCACATATCTTTCCTTCCGTCACTTTAAGCAATCGTTTGTTTCCATAAATCTAAACTATAATTATAAAACAATTCTGTGTTTTTTGCTCGTTTTATAATTTGTTGAAAACTCTAAAAAAATTCCCACCCAAACTAGTTCACATGCATGTTTTCAATATCATTGACAATATACGATTGAATAAAGTAATATATATATAACGAAATGGACAAAGTCCGACATTTATTTTAACACATTTTATGTTTAGACATTCTTTTTATAAACAAATATTTAAATAAATGCTCTGTTTATTATAAACAGTATTATTAGCATTAACCGGCCTGTATGTCCGAGAACTTTTCATAGAAAAAATTCGCACTCCGCCAGGAATCGAACCTGTATCCTATACGGAACCGTCATATAGACGGACATGCCTTAAACGATTGAGCCACAAAGGATCGTTCGGCTAGCAAGGTTGATTTTCCTGCTTTTAAACTACAGTCTTCCATGAAGCTTTCACGTCCATTCATATCTGTTCAAAGCGTATCCAAATGTAAACAAATGACGTCACAGATTATGAAATGGACAAAGTCCAACAATTATTTAAAGACATTTTTATGTTTAGACATTCTTTTTATAGATACAAATATTTAAGTAAATTCTCTGTTTATTATAAACAGTATTAATAACATTAACCGGCTTGAATATCCGAGAAAGTTTCATGGAAAATATTTCTCCTCCTACAGGTAACTTATTTATAAAAAGAACGTATAAACATAAAAATGTCCTAATATATACATACATATATATATACATGTACATATATTTATACATATATATATTTATTTATTAAAGACATTTTTATGTTTAACGTTGTTATTTATAGATACAAGTATTTAAGCAAATGCTCTGTTTATGATAAACAGTATTAAATAACATTTAACCTGCGAGAAATTTTCATAGAAAATATTCGTTCTTTGACAGGGAACCTGCATCCTATAGGGAACCGTCATATACGCTGACGTGCCTTAACCGTCTCGGCCACAAAGAGCAGTTATGAATGTACGAGATTCATGGAAGATTGAAGTTTATAAACAGTAAATTCTACCTTGTCTTGCCTCGACCTGGTTCTTTGTGGCCGAGACGGTTAAGGCACGTCAGCGTATATGACGGTTCCGTATAGGATGCAGGTTCGAATCCTGTCAAAGAACGAATATTTTCTATGAAAATTTCTCGGACATTCAGGCCGGTAAATGTTATTTAATACTGTTTATCATAAACAGAGCATTTGCTTAAATACTCGTATCTATAAATAACAACGTTAAACATAAAAATGTCTTTAATAAATAAATTGCCGGACCTTGTCCATTTCTTAACATATATATATGTTTATATATATATACACATATATACATATGTATGTATCTATCTATCTGTCTATATATATATGGAAGCATTTATTATGCAGTGTGCGATGGGTAAATTGTCGTCTAAATTACGCAAAATTTAAAATAATACTGGAATCTCATTTTAACAGATATAATTACCAAAATTACACAAAAATATCTCGAAATACGAAAGAGTAAATTTATTCAATAAAATGGCCATTGACTTCAACCACAGTCTTCACACAACTTCTGAATTTCCTGCAAATCTTCTGAACGGCTCTCTTGTTTAAATTGGTGAATGCAGCCATACTCCTTGCATTCAGTTCACTTTTGGTGTTACAAGGAGTTTTGTTGGTCTCTCGCCTAACTGCGCCCTACACATAATAATCGGGGTGGGTTGCCTTCCGGCGAGTTATCGCCGCAAGGAATTGTCTGACAGTCCTGACTGTATTTTTCCTGCTTGTGTGACATGGTTGCCAGACATAGGTTCATCCAGCAGCCACCGTCATGACACAGGGAATGGCTACCTCCTCAAAGCACTTGATATAGGCCTACGAGTCTGAGGTCCTATCGGAAGATGAATGGCGGTATAACGTCGCCATAACAGGTGATCACACAAAACACCATGATGTTGACTGGATATACCTTCCAACTCTTTCTGAATTCTCTGCACTGTCCTCAGATTGACACCCAAACACACTTAAATGTTCGTATTGCCGCTTCCGGCGAGACTGCCAAGCAGTATAACATGACGTTTCCAAATTTCTAGCTGAGTGAATTGCGTTATGTTGCTCTTTTTCTCGCAGACGTTGTCCAACTCTCCTTATTATACTGTCTTATTGACAAAATCAAAAACAAACAACGCCCATGCCCAAAATTAAAAATATAAAATGGCGACAATTTACCAGTCTCCCTCTGTATATTATATTAATGTATGATATATAGGACATTATGAAAACTCTTATTATTAAAACAATAAAAGAACAATTAGTAATATTAATTATGAACACGGCTATAAAGTAGTGACCGTGTTTGAAAATTAAGAATATATATATACTTTCAGTAAATTTTATAGCAACTACAACATCACTAAGACATCATTTATATTAATAACGTAAAAATATTCCATGAAAATGGCTAACAGTTTATCTGAAAGTGCGCTGAAGTTTCAGTCATATTTTATTTACATTAAATACAGAATATAAGACACTTGCACGGAAAAACATAATTTAAAGAAAAGTAAAATTCCTTGTCAGTCTTGTTCAACAAAATATGCATCAAAGAGACATTGCTATGAAAATACACAAATATTGTATGTTACCACCTAACACATATACTGTTATTTCTACTCCTTATCATTCCTATTAAATAAATTTCCTTATACATAAGTTTTGATTATTATTATTATTATTATTATTATTATTATTATTATTATTATTATTTCTTTTTTATTTTGTCCTTACTATATGTTTTTTTATTCATTTAATTATTTTGTTTCTATTTTTTATTTATTTCAATATTTTATTTAAATCATAATTTTATATTTAACAATTAATTTATGCTTATTTTTAATAGCTAATTGTATTTTTTTATCAATTTATTTCTATATTTAAGAATTAAGTTATAGTTACATTTATTTAATGGTAAGTTTAGATTTAATAATTAATTTATATTTCACTTATATTTCATTTATATGTTGTTTTAAATTTATTTATTTCTTAGCTTATATTTATTACCTATTAATTTATATTTAATATATAATATTTTTTTATTAAATTTACTACATAACTTGTCTTTAATAATTATTTCATTAATCATTATTTTAATTATCCTATTATATGTATTATTGTTTTAGGTGTTATCTTTTAATTAAACTTCCTTAAAGGATTTTTGTTTACATAATTATAAAAATCTTCTCTAATTTTTAAATTTTGGATTTTCTTTAAGTAAACTAGATGTTAATATTTTAAAATATAATGTTCAAGGTTATTGTAACAAGTGTCTGAATTGTATCCCTCCCCTCCACCATCATGTAACTGGGTTTAAGTTTTATCGTTCGCAGTTATATTCTTTTTTTCTTTTCCTTTTCCTTTTTCATTTGTCTTTCTTCTTCTTTCTTCATTCTTTAAAGTTTAAAAAAGTTAAATATTAATTCTATATGTGTTGTTACATTTGAGATTAAGCGTTTTGAGGCGCAAGATCCATTTGTCTTCATGGTCTTCTAAAATTTTTCTGATGTTATGTATTCACACACACACACACACACACACACACACACACACATATATATATATATATATATATATGTGTATGTATATGTGTGTTACATAAAATATACAAACACTATCCCCAAAGATAAAAAATAGTAAAATCTATTTACCCTGCTCCTTGTTCAATAAATCAACAGAATCTACATACAAAAAGCCCATAAAAATAATTAACAATGATCTGATCAGCGTTGATATCAGGAAATGCGTCTCAACATAAAGCGGTAATTTCTTTGACTACACTCGCCATAGCTAGAAACGCATCATTCTCAATACTGAGTACTTATACCCCATAGATAAAGAGAAAAAAAAATTGAGAAATAAACAGCTAAATGCCCCTGCAGAGTGGACGGGGTGAATCCCGGATGTTCCCTTTACGAAACTCTGAAGGTAATGTCTAGATATATCGAAAAGGTATTAATTCATCTCTTCTCTCCCCAGCTATGTGTAAATAGCAGGACAGACTGAGTCCTATAGCCTTGGGTGTCGAACGGTTTAGGAAAAGGACAACTCTGAATTCAAAGCCTGCGGAGTGTCGTTGCGGCATACTGTGCATCAGTTTGCAGTATTCTCCTCTTTCAAAAGGTGTGGTTGATATGCACAAGCCTTCACCCCTATAATAAAATGATATCTGCGTTTAGTCTGGTTGTTACTTCTGAGAACTGAACTACTTGACTCTCATAATTCGAAGACAACGAGAGAGTTTTATATATATATATATATATATAACTTTAAAAATCAGGAGGTCAATTAAAATACATGAACATAGTTTCGACCTGGCGGTATCTTCAGGCGATACTTTTCAAATGACCACTTCAACGCTTTATTTAAAACACACACACACACACACACAAAGAACTCTACATAATTATCTTAAAACAAGCTATATATATATATATATATATATATATATATATATATATATATATATATATATATATATATATATATATATATATATATATATCGAGAGAGAGAAAGTATGCCTCTGCCTGAGGCTAAAAAATGTAGTGTTCGACTCCTTTTTTCTGAATAACTGCCTATGAAGTAAGCTCGAAATTTAACTCAAGCGAGAAGAAGATTTGAAATCATTTCCAACGACGAGCGATCCACAATGATAGATTTTGAAAGAGTTGAATAAAATGTCAGTCAGATCACTTGCTTTTGTTCTCAGAGATTCCAAATATTCCGATGTAGCAGAAGTCTCTGAAACGAGTTAATTTAATAACTGAATATCTTCTAGTCGAATACGCTCTTAGACGGTATTTTTAAAAGCTTGGAAAAAATATTCCTTTGTCTGGAGCTTGCTTCCACTTCATCTTTTAGGAAACATTCTCAGAATGTCTTTCTTGTAATGTGTCGTAAAGATTTCTTATTTTGATGATATTAGCTTCTTTTTTTTAATCAGGAAATATTGAGGAGAAGATCGTTGTCGATGCTACATGTCTGTGTTTGAGTGTTGATGCGCAAATGATATCAGAAACGTGAATTTGTTGAAATTTAATTTGAAAGTCTATGGTGTAAAATTGAATCCAGCTTTATCAGAAGATTAAAAAAAAATTTAGTATAGAACACAATAATACAATATGTTGGTAGAGATTCAGCAATGTAGTAGTGATATATTTTATGCAATTATATAATTAGCGAATAGTACATCTCGCAAAAAGAAATTTATGCCTGTAAAGTGCATGAATATCTTAACATATTTTCCACTGAAAAAAGATTACAGCAAATCACGTTGAATTTAAACTTAGACGGAGGCTCGTTATCAAATAGTTTGTATTTTAAATATAGGAAAGACGATTATTAATTCATTGCGATTAGTCAATTCTTTTTATAATCGAGATTAAATCTTCCGAAATATTAAAATATCGATTCGTTTCTGGTCCATTTTAATAGATTACGCGTGAAACAAAATGGAGGTGCTAATAAAATAAAAACGGGTGAATTGTACCTTTATTACTTAACAATTTATTAGCTCCAATATTTTATCATTTACTCTCGGCTAGTTTGTGGTATGCGACACCCAGAGTCGCCCTCACACGCTCCACCACGCTGACCCGATATAATCCGCCTGCGGTATGCGACAGACTGTAAATCATATCTGGGATGGTTGCTTTTTTTATATCCATCTGTACATTTTCTTTCTCACTGTTGCAATGTAGGATGCAGGTGTGAGGTCACGTACATCTGGATTCGGTGACTGAAACGGCCCCGATATTAACCCTCTAATGCGCCAGGCGTCCTTAGACCATCTGATGTTAACGTGTTTAACAAATAAATCTAGAAAGAATTCTCTATCGCTCATACTGAATTCGGTATGCTTACCCGGATTCGTTTCAGTCTTCGAGTTTAAAATCTAAGTATATTTCTTTTCTCATTATATGTCCCAGAAACTTCCACTGTCACTTCCTGATGTTAAGTATTAGTTTCATTTTTGTTTCCATTTTCTGCAAAACTTCATCGTTGCTAACATGTTCGGTCCACGGTATACTCAGCAGTCTTCTGCAGGACCACATTTCTGTTGCTTCAAGTCTCCTCTTCATCTTTGAGGTGATCGTCCAGAATTCACTGTCATACAGAAGGACACGTATCACGTAGCAGTTTAGTAATCTTTTCCTTGTTTCAAGGGATTTTTTCTATTTTTTTTTAATAACAGTTTTGTTTTTTTAATATACTGTGGCGGACTTCACCACATTAATTTAACTTTAGATTAGGAATCAAGACTCACGCACAAAAGGATAACCAAAAGACATTGTTAGACATAAAATATGCATTTAAGAAGATGTACTATAACAAACAACGATGTGAAGGAAAACATGCATTCGTAAGAAAGGTTGAATTAACCAAGAGTTGTCTCTCTTTAACTGTTATTTTAGTGTTCCAAAGTTCACTGGAAGAATGTTCATGAGAGTTTCTTGTAATGATTGTTCTTGAAAGATATTGCTATGAAAGAAAAGTTTATGTGAGTGTGTACAAGGTATGTTCAACATGTGAGTGGTGTGTGCGAGTGAGAAAGTTGGCGCTGGGTTTCAACTGTCGTGGATTCGTTTGGAAGTTGAAATCTCACCAGTTAAGATTAGAAAATCTTAGCTTAAATAAGTGACTATAGGCTCCAAATCGTTGCGCGGGAAGAATTATTCTTCTCGTGCAAACGATCTGATTGGTTTGTATCGGCCAATCAGATAGCGATCTTTGGGGAGACTTAAGAAAGCTTCTGTGATCCATTTCTCCTAAAAGTGCACAAAATTGACTACATAAAAATATAGCGATTACAAAATTGTCGCACTACTACGATTTGTAAATTGCCTGTAGTAATGTAGTGGTGATTTATTAACCAATAAATGCTTGGCGTTGTATATGATCTGTATTTCTGTATGTATGTATGTTCGTGCGTAATAGATACGCACAGTATCTTTGGCTGTTAATGGTAATAAAAGCAGTTTATTTGTATGGAAACATTTTGCATCTGTTGACCGAACAGCCATTGTAACTTCCGGTTGAGATTGATAAAATCTTTCAATTAAAACGATTTTTCAGGAAAAGAGTTTCGTTAATTTTATTACCCTCCAGAATAAATTTTCCTTTTTCACCTTTTGTTTGTTGTAGAGTGGAATGTCAAGGTTTTGATTATGTCATTATTTTCTCTTAGAGTTGCATGTGCTATCCATTTTAACTGCTCTTGAAAGTTCTCAAATGATATGGTTTCTGTTAACATTGTACAGATTCTGTCAATAAAATTAATCGAATAAAATAATGTAATTTAACATTAAAAAATAAGAATCTTTTTTATTTTACAGTTATGTGACATACCACAATTTTGTCTAATATTGCCTTACATAAGTGACCATTTTATTAAAATTTACACCAGCTGTGAATATATTTTTGCAGCATCAAAGACACAGTTCTAAATATTAAAAAAATAATTCTTGAGAAGGTACTTTCTTTATAATAAAAAGCAGGTTTAGAATACACAAATTATTGACCGAACAAGGATTAAGAAAAATGCCGAAAATTCAAAATTTATTAAGAGCTACAAAATAAATGAAACTCTAGAGACCCATTATCGTTCACCTCCTGAAATTACACGGCACATAAAGAAATGTGGGTAGGGTAACGGTTATCAGCGCTGAAAATGGAATGAGCGAAATCAGTTCAAGCTTCCTCCCAATGCTTCATAGTTCACTTCGCACTCAACCTTTGGGTAAGGTATAAATCCGTTTCTACTCTTCCACTTCTATGGGTTAAATAACAAGGTATACTAGCATTTTTAGTTTTGGGTGGCAACAAGCCAAAGAAAATACAACACTGAACTAAACATAATAGCAACGGGAAACCATTCCGATACCATTCCCAAGAAGTAACAGTAAATCACAGATTATAAAATTGTGGAGATCTATGGTTTGTCGTGAAACGAAATGGCATTTTTAATTCAGTCATTCATTTTTTTTGTGTGTGTGTGTGTGTGTGTGTGTGTGTGTGTGTGTGTATAGTGGGAGGAATGAAAATAAATGCGTAGTCATTATTCACTTCCATTAAACAGGGGTTGATGGAGTTTTACTTGAAGAAATTATCCTTATACATGAGGGACGCTTCAAATTACAGGCATTTAGTAATAAATATTGCTGTGCCTCAGGTGTGACTCTGCAGTAAAGTGTAACCATAAAGCCAGTGGAGTAGAGAGTTGAAATTCTCCTAAGAAGCGACGGTAACTGACACAATGAAAATGGGTTGCTATGGAGAATCAAAATCGCTTAAATTTTGACGTGAAGTAGCATTTAGAAAATAGGAATATACGGATTCAGATACATTGTGCAATTTCATGTTTGATTTCTGTTTTTTTTATTTTTAAGCTTTTACTATAATTTTCAATGTTGCGGAATATTGTATTTTATCAAAGCAGATTTCCTACTTTAATAATAAATAGGCTGATTGATTTAATCTATTAATACTGTTGGGTATTCCATCAAGTGGAGTTTTACAACCTCACTATTCGTTGCCGTTATTAAAATGCTCAACAATAAAATTCCCGGGAGAGTCCTATATGTGTGAGTTAATTATTTATTATATCGTTATGCCAAGTCGGTAGGAACAGCTGAACATTATATGTTGCCACTCTTAATTTTATTACTCCTCTGCAAAGCAGTACTTGTTTATTTCAAAGAACTGATTACTCGAGGCGTCAACGGATTTCAGACAAGAAACACACTTCATTTTTGACAATTCGTCTTGCCCCAGCATGCTTCGCCACTAGATAATATCAATGAAAAGAGTTGAAGCAATAAAAAAGAGTAGCTAACATATGTAGGCGGCATAATATGAATTCGCCGAATTAAATCTATGTCACTCGAAATGAATTCTAAACAATGTTAAGCTCTTAATTGTTATCGTTAGAAAGTCGATTTTAGTGTGGGTTATATGCTCGACGTTGTATTTCTAAAATCAAAACGTATTAGCTACAAATGATTCTTATTAAGTTGGCGAAATTCGCCGTTTCTATGCAGAAAACCTTCGGCATTTAAGGAGTCAGCAGTTAGTCTTTCTCTCAGTTGGAATTTTCAAAATCATTTTCACAAAACAGCTTTTCAGAAAATTAGATTTCTCTGACCAAATGCTATCGAACGTTCTAATATACGAGGGTGGGATGAAAAGGTCATAGGATGACTTTGAAGGAGTGGCGTTGAAGTTGTTAAATCTTGCATGCATCAATTTCAGCTCTTCTTATTTATAACTGCATTATGTATTTCCAGGTCAACTGATATCTGACTGTACAAAGCAAAGTTCAAAAGCAACTAATCACGACTTCTCTTGAAAATGAACAAAATTCGACATCGTGATCTTATCAAGTACCTGCATAAGAAAAGGTTTAGGCCCCAAGGACATTCATTCTGACATATTCGATGCATGAGGGATGACAGCTTTATCAACAGTATAAAAGTGGACAGCTGAATTTAGGAGAGAAAAGGTAGAGTCTTGAAGATGACTCATGTCTGGATGTCCTGTAATTGCCACCATTGGGGAAAACATTGATCGTGTTCACCATTATAAATCAAATAGTCAGTGCTATTGGGTTGGTGCGTAATTAACAGGCGTTTTTTGTAGGCGAGTTATTTGTTCATAAACATTACTGTTTTGTTAACTTTTTTTAATAAAAATATTATTTTATTTTCACATTATAAAAAGGCGTATCGGTATTCATACGCTCAGGAATAATTATTTAACAATGTTATTGTTGAATTGTTATGCTTCTTTTTTCATAATAAATATTGTTTAAAAAAACGCCTGATAATTATGCACCAACCCAATATTAGCGTGTCCTGTGAACTTGGTATGACGAAGGTTTCTGTTGGTGGTCCCTCGTTTTCTGACAGCTGATCAAAAACGCACCAGAGTGATCACATCAAGGGAAAATTTGACTTTGTTTGAGGCAAATACCAGCTGGTTTACATGAAGGTTTCTTAACCCAGAATGATTGTTGGGTTCATCACTTTGAGTTAAAGAAAAAGTAACAATTTATTCAGTGGAAACACTCCGCCTAACCTGCTTCAAACAAAGCAAATGTTTCATTGGATAGTACTATATCAACTTGCAGAGACAGTTACGAAACACTATTAAAACCAAACGCCCAGAAAAAAAGAACTGGTGAAAGGGGTCTTGTTTCATCAGAACAATGCTAAAAAACAAAACAAAATAAAAACACACAATTCTTTTGTTTCCATGGTTGCTGCGCGTAACTGTAGCTTTGAACTGGTTGACCACCCTCCCTCTTCTCTTGAATAGGCTCCATCTGATTATCACCTGTTTCCCAATATGTAAAAATCTGGAAATCAATATCGCTATGATATTATATCTGCAGTTGATGACTTTTTTCACCGACAGGATAGGGGCCTCTTGACTAATCGGATTCACGCACTGAAACACCGATGGAAGAAGTGGGTGGATCGAACGGATATCTTTGAACCAGAACAAAAAAAAAAATGTAAAGGTTATTCGAAGGGGAAGAAACCGGAGTCAAAATAGGATCAAAATGAGTCACAATGTACATTTGAATTTAAATTGAGAGTGCAGAAAATGGACAGCTAGAAATCCTCTAAATAATTTTTTAATAAATTCCATTAATGAAACGCTACGTTCCTAAATGCTAACAACTTAAATTAATGGGTAAGGGAAAAATCTGGCTCCCTGTGCCACGCTAGGAATTTTTTCTCGCCGGAGTCGATCCTTCAAATCTACAAATCAACCATTTGCCCTTGCATGGAGTATTGCTGCCATATATGGTTTGGAGACCCTTCTGTTTGTCTCAAGGTCCTTGACAAAACCCAGAAACGCATATGCAATGTAATTGGCCCTTATTTGGCATCTCGTCTGCAGTCGCTAACAGACGGGCCGTCGCCTCCCTCTGACTTTTTTTTACAAATACTTTCATGGTAACTGCTCTGATGAGCTGCTTTCGCTGGTTTCGACACTTCATGAATTTAAGCGTTCAACTAGGCTGTCATCTCGCTCTCACCCTTTCACTGTCGAAACTATTAAATGTAGCCGTCTCTTCTACTCCAATAACTTCATGTCTCGCACCTCTCGCCGGGGATCGGGAGATCAGAAGAGGGGATAGACGAGACAAGGTTTGTCTCACAGATAGCCAGTACATCCGGGCCGCTTGCAGTGAGGAAAGATTCCAGACTGCAGAAGTTTGTCCTAATGCCCCGGATGTTGGAGAACGAAATGTTGAGGGATTTAGATGGTTTTTGAGAGGCTAGTTTAGGGTTAATCTTTCGGTTTTTGTAACTCATGTTGAATTTTGTTTGTAAGATGAGAAGGCCCGTAGTAAAAGAAACAGACAGTTTCGACCGTGACGCGGGCAGAGAGGAGTTGGCAAAATCTGCATCATTATGTGGCCTCAGGGCTGCCCACCGGAGGTGACTGCAGGGACACCTTTCCATGCGCGACATGGCACTACAAACACCCCGGTATTATACAACTGTTGATCAGAGCGGCCGCTCAAGACGCTACGCAAGAGTTAGGGCTCCTAACTACCAGTCGGAAACAGCAACCAGAGAACTGCACAACCGTGTACCCTCAGAATGAAGAGGTGATGCCACAGACTGCACACATCACGGGAGAAACAGAGCTGCACTAATACAGAGGCCGGAGAGAAAAACAATATTGGAACCCCTTCTAGACAAGAAACAAGGTGTAAGCCTCTACTCATGTCCAATAGAAGGGGGAGGAGTGTTGATCGGGCGGTAGAAGAGACTACCTACTCCTATTACAGATAACACAAAAAAGGACGACAAAAACAGAGGGAAGGATTGGGGGGGGGTAAATAACAAGTAAGGAGTCCTGGATAACACTTGGCTATAACTTATCACATTAAGTTTTAACTTAGTATAAGTCCCATTGTCTATTCTAAAAACAAATTGAGAATAAGTTTACCCGGATTTATTATCGCATCTAGTCAAAGACATTTAATTTTCCATTCTTCCCGTTTTTTTTCTTTTTTTAACTTTCGAACCGGGATTTCTTACTAAACTATCAAATAAGGAGAATCATTGGGACAAAATGCATTTGAGTGGGGGGGAATAGAATAATTTAAAAACGAAAAGAACAAAAAAAAAAAATGAAAAATGTAAATGGGTTTCTGCTAGAGCGAAACTATACTCACTATACTCACCAGCAAGTGGGTGTCTGCCTTCATCGTCATGGTGGTGACTGAATATACGGCTTACCTTATGTCCAAACGTCGACCTGGTTGGGGGTGGGAGGAATCAACGGCCAATCCTCCGCCCTAGAAATCTGAATACAAAATATGCGATCATATATATATATATATATATATATATATATATGTGTGTGTGT
The DNA here is from genome assembly GCA_903632075.3 of Acanthosepion pharaonis. NCBI lineage: Eukaryota > Metazoa > Mollusca > Cephalopoda > Sepiida > Sepiidae > Acanthosepion > Acanthosepion pharaonis. The sequence goes on from CAHIKZ030005447.1 coordinate 2,364,344, forward strand.
GTGTGTGTGTGTGTGTGTGTGTTTGTTTGTGTGTGGAGGGAGAGAGATACTGACATTTCATAGTTTAATAAACCACAATATGTCGTTAAATATTCGGATTAATTCCGTCGAATACTAGGCTATGTATAAGGAAATGTTGCAAAGAAGATTTTGTTACGCCAATCTTTAAAGTGGGGAAGGCCTACCTACCTTGAAATCAAGTATTAAGAGTCGGGTCTGTATCTTAACTCCGATACCGATCTCCTTCAGGGATGAAATATACTAAAGTATTTCAACTCCGAAGTAGACCACAATAAAATTTAAAAAACAAAAAACAAACAAGAATTACAATATTTCTTAGAATATTTTCCCACTCCTAAAGCCAAGCACAACTTACGGAATGCTACTTGGAGAGAAGACAGGCAACCCGCAGTGATTTGAGAGATATCACGAAGGATGTTGCCTGGTTTCCTAAACCATGTATTGAGCTCATGCAGTAATTTCATTTCTTTTTTTTATTTTTATACAATGTCTACAGTTGTAATCATTCGTGAAAAATGCACTAACAAAAAATAATCACCTGATGATAAAAAAAAAAAAGTAGAAGATATTTCATACTAAGCAAAAAGAAACTCGTTCAGTTTATTTGATATTAAATAAAATAATGGATCTTTTCAT
>CAHIKZ030005447.1:2370000-2425000 GCA_903632075.3 Acanthosepion pharaonis
GACCTACATGGCTGAAAAGGAAAACGCATGACTAGCCAGAAGCGGGAAAGAGAGTAGGACAACATTCTTTTTTTTTGTCACGAAAAGAAGCATTTTATTGCCTGTTTGTGAAAAAATTATCAAGTAGTAGAAGATTTGCCTTTTTCTTAGCCCAACAGACATGCGCCACAAAATGCTTGATAAATTCTAGAAAAAAAATGACTTGTCATCGCCCAGGGTCATTTCTTAAATTGACTGGTTCCTTCGTATGAAAAATGACAAAAATTGGGGAGTTCATAATTTTTTTGATTCAACCTTTCTACGACACTGGCCAAAATCTTGATTTTTTGAATGGATTTTACCCCATGTAAGACAGTAAAGTCACTAAGACATACGGAGTTACAGAGTGTGAAAGAATTAAGAACAAAAACATTAATAATGAGCGCGAAGAGGAAAGAGTAATCATGAAGACGGTTTAATTTAAGTTTATGAACATTGAAGTTGGCTGGGAAGTATAAAGCTGAAAACGAGTTCCACAAACAAGAAATGCAAGAAAAGAAACTGTTAGCATAGAATTTACGTCTAAATCTAGCTCACTCAAGTGTAAATTGATGAAATCTCGACGTCAGTCTAGTACTGAACTTAAATTTTAAAATGTATAAGTACCATAGCGAAGAGCTCATCCGAACAATTACGATGAAAGTATCTATAGAAAAGACAGAGGGATGCAACCTTACGGAGGTAGGAAAGTCACTGAAGCCAAATTGTCAGGTCAGGACCGATAATATTGCTGATTCTTATTTGGATTTTATCAAGCGGATCTAGATAAATAGCAGGAGCCCTAGACCATACGTAGAAGCAAAATTGTAAGCATGAATGAATGGTAAATGTATAGATATGTAAGATACGGTGGAGTAATGAATAGCGGCTCGGATTGAGGAATCGGAGAGCCGAGTTCGAATTCCAGTCGAATCCATTACATTCACTTACGTGCTAATACCCTTGAGAAAAGTATGTATTTTCTTCTTCTCCTTCCAGCTATGGTTAAATAGAAAGATAGACCGTGTTCTCTAACCTTGTCAACTGGTCTACCGCAGAAAGAAATGGCAACCTACTGCGGGAAAAATATCTGCCTGGTCAGTCATGTATCGAAAGTATGTCTCGTATGGCATATGACTGACTGAAGATAGATTCTCGCCCGTCGCAGTGCACCAAGTTTCTTAGCATCTAATCTAGCAATGTATTTAATATAGTCTTTCCATTACATATCAGCTGAGAATGTTATGATTAATGGAGAGATGTTTAATTTTGGAGACGTTAAAATTAAGAAACCATCATTTGCCAAGTTAACAACAGACAGGAGGTCGTTTTGGACATTGGCTGCCATTTTGACCTTGTCAAACTGTTCAGACTTACTACCGAAACAGGGGTAAATGGTTGTATCATCAGCGTAGGTACCAAGTTGAGAGCTGATAGGAATGTTCATTAATGAAAATTAGAAACAAAGTAGAACCAAGGATGGAACCTTGGCGGGACACCCGCATTATTACGAAAAGATCTAGACGAGTTGCCTTTCAGGATTAACTTTCAATATTTGATAGGAAAGACTGGACCAATTGAAAACATTATCCGGAGATACCGTAACTTTTCCGCTTGGGGAGAAGACCTGTATCCTAAACTCTGTGGAAAGCATTTGAGATAGGCAAAGCTACAGCTTTACTTTTGTTATGAGGAGCATGATAGTCTCTTTTCGCAAATATCGTCAGTACATCCCCAATTGATGAGAGAAACGAAATCCACATTGCTTGTCTGAAAAAAGGCCCTCGATTAGAGATGTCAGAAGGCGGGGTTATGTTTATAATATAAATAAAGCATCAAATTGACCGTTGATTGCTGAAATTCTTGTCCGTAATTCTTTTTTTTTATTTACAAATGTCAAATTTGAAACTGTGCTTACAACATTCATATCTGTTTACAATTATGAATTGAGAAAAGGAACAATATTAGTAGGACCCATTTATGAAGGATTTTTTTTTTTATCATTTCCCAAGTAAGGCCTGAATGCCACTATTACGCAGGGGGTTACGGGGAGTTAAATTGAGAGAAAAGACTGAGTTTAAAGAGAATTGAAGAAAAAACAAAAGATGAACGGAATTCAATCAGATAGGTGGCGACTGATATTGCATTTAAATTTTTGAAGATTGTAGTTATCAGGTAAGCAAGTAAACGGAAGGAAGTTCCACAGACGGTGGGGCCTTGATTACAATCTAGCAGAACGCTTCTGTAGATTTTCTAACTTGAGATTTCTAAATAAAAACAAAGAATTTGAAAAGTCATTAAGAAATCGATTGTTCAAAATTTTAACAGACCCCCCCCCCATCTGTAAAATGATTAAAAAAAAATCATTATTTTTCGATTCTGGTAGATGAGAAAGTTTGGAGATGTCTAATATAATATTAGTTTACCATGATTGTTAAAAAAATATTCTTCCTTATTTTTCGCACGGGAAACACCCCGTTTAAATAGTTCCCATCAAGATAGTTTAGATTTACGAATACTGCAATCTCTTATATATTGCTCCTTGATAAAATGCTACATTGTAAAAATCAGCATAGACGGAATAAAAACTAAATGGCAGAGACTGGGGCAGATGCTGCTTTTTACCCACGCTCAATAAAAGCATCAGATCGAAATTGTTTACTTTTACTGCCGCAACACTTTCATGTTTCAGCACAATTGCTACTTAGTTTCATAATATCAGCCACTAGAAACTTATAGAGTTCAGTGACTTCACCAAGTTTAATGAAGACGATAGCAACATTAGTCGGGTTAAAAGTTGTAACATGTGCCAAAATTGTGTTCTCAAGCACAGGTACGGATATATTTGGATGACGTTTGATAAAAGCTGCAACACAGTCTGAAAAGGCACATCCGTTTTCTTCCCATGACTGAAGGGTTTTAATCATAAAATGTTTGGCGCACTGCAGGGCGATAATCCTTATTTCTTTTGGTGATGAGCCAAATATATATTTTTAATACTGTAAAGTTCTACTTCTCTAATCCTTCTTCTTGTTTATCAGTAAAAATTGGAAGCATTTTAATATAACCAACAGTCATTTCTTCCCCATTTCTTCTTTTGAACATATCTTCAAAGCATGTTAAAGGATATCTTAGTTTCGACCGTTACTCATGTGAAATTTCTATTTTCATGCAACACTTGATACACTGATCTTTATATGTCATCACGTGGATGCTTTACTTTTTACAGGTTCGAACCCTGTTCGAAAGCAGTGAATAAACTATGTTGGCAACTTTGAACCAATTGTCTACTAATAAAATTCTAAGTCTCTCTCTCTCTCTCTCTCTCTCTCTCTCTATATATATATATATATATATATATATATATATATATATATATATATATATATATATATATATATATATATATATATATATGAAGAAATACAGTTTTATGGTGGGCTATATTTATGAGATAAAATGTTTAATACCAGAGATGGAGCGTATGTAAATATAAAGTGAACATTGAAATCAAAACTCAGAGGCGACAAAGCTGTTTCATGCTAGGCGCAATCATCAGGCCTGACGATTACTCCTAGCATGAAACAGCCTGTCACCTCTGAGTTTTGATTTCAATGTTCTCTTCTGATATATATATATATATATATATATATATATATATATATATATATATATATATATATATAATCTAAATATATACAAATTTTAAATATATAAAAAATTCTAAATATATATTACTTCTACGTATAGTGAAAATTGTTCGAAAAAAATTATTCGAAAAACATTTATTCTAATTGTAAATTGAATGAAAATTAATTGAAACCAAAATTATACCAAAAGATAATTATTCGTAATACCAATGTTGAAATACGTATCTGGTTTTGTTTTGGAAGCGGCATTGCTGATTTCTCCAGAAGTAATAACGCTCTTGAAACATGGCATAGGGAATTTTTGCAGCAAGTGTCATCTCATTAACCCATAAGATGGAAATACTTAGAGGCTCTTAAAATTAAAACAGGACTTGCAAGAAATTCATGTTGCAAAAGTAAGAGTAGGTTGACAAAATAACAAGAGCGCCAAGAAAGACCACAACTATTTGTGTGCAGTAACATATAACTTAAGGTTATAAGGGTTTTTTCTTACGAAATTGTTTTATTAAAGATATTTGTATTTCGAATAATTATCATTTGTGTATTTCCTCTTTTATTTCTTACATTTTTATTGTAATAAAGAATTTTCATTTAGTATATTTGTCCATTATATATATATATATAGAGAGAGAGAGAGAATTGTTATATAGAAGTTGTATATTTTTAGGATTTATATATATTTAGAATTTATATATGTTTAAAATATATTCAGAAAAATATGTATTTGAAATTTATGTATATATATATATATATATATATATATATATACATGAATGAGAGAAGATTGCTTGTGTGTGTGTGATCGGATATTGTTTATGCGTTTCCAAAGTTTTCATCCGATTTCGATGAAACTTTTTTGTTTGATATATAATTCTTTAGTGCCGGTTTTGAGCCCAAATTGTTGGCGACAATGGCTCTCCACCATTTCCTGTCCATTATAACTCTCAGGAACGTTTTACTATTTACTATCAGTTCTTGGCTATATATATCATAAAAAATTTAATAAAAATAAATAGTTTAAATTATTAAAATAATATTATTTATTATTATACAGTTAAATTTATATAATTAATTATATAAATTATAAATAATTATTATTAATATTATAATTAATATAATTATAAATAATTAATTATAATTAATTATAATTAACATATCCGTAAAGATAACCTGAAAATGTAATCTATATCTATAATTCTCACAATGTGTATGTGTGTCTGTGTGATCGGATGTTGTTTATGCGTTTCCCCTGTTTTCACCCGATTTCGATGAATTCTTTTTTGTTTGATAGGTAATTCTTCGGTACCGGTTTTGAGTCCAAATTGGCTAGAAAAAATTACAACATTAAATGTGAAAAATCGAAAAAAAATGACTTTTTACACTTTGCGCAAAAATCAAAATGTAATGTCTGTAATAAACACCGTGCACTCAATTTAGAGATTCGTAATCTCACACAAAAGATGCGCAATGAAAAGACGGTCATGTAGCATTTCCAGAGGTGTTCAATGCACGGCTATACGATGCAACAGGCATGTAAAATAACATTTTTTTGGAGGCGGGGTTGATGATGTCTCACGCAAGATAACTTCTGTCAGGGACATTCTATTTTCGTCGTTTTTCCTGTGAAAAAACCGCTCAAATATTGCGAACCTAAAATAATTTTTACAGGTAAAAGACATCAGCGGTGTACCCCGTTACTTCCATGTTTTGGCACCATTCTGCCTGCATACATTAAACCCACTCTGCAGCTTTATGTGTCCATCTACCAAGTTTTGTTTGTTTATGTTCTCTCAGTTTCATTCGCCTAATACATTTCTTAATATTATTTTTTTCACACATAACCTTCCAGTCCTAGCTCATGCTGTGGTGGCGTGATTCACACCTCCACACGTTGTCCAAAGGTTGCTACTGAACTTGATAATTAGCGCGTGCAGAAATGCCTGTAGGTGTGGCCCTACAACACGCGCTGTGTCACGCGCTCACAAACGCGCTGATGCACGCGCATACGCGTGACCTGCGGAATGCGACACCTGTTCGAGTTACGTATTGGCAGCATGAAGCCCCTTTATACGTCTAATCAAATGTCGCGCAGTCATACTGATTGTCTACGCAGTTCTCAGCTCATTGCTACCGCTTAATTCCGCAATTTCCATTCTATTTCTGTAAATCCAGCCCTGTTTACACATTCCTCTTCTCTTGATCAAGCGCTCAATCTCTCTCAGGTGAGGTTACCTTCTCTATTTGATAAAGCCTACTACTACAGTTTTAATGCATTGCTTTTATTGTCGTTTATAGCCGCTCCTAATTTAAATTTTTTATTGTCCTGCCATTTTTGTATTGCATTCACCGTAGGAAGAAGTAAGCTTGCTTTTGTATTACTCAACATTTATTTTTCCAAACTTTCCTGAAGTTATTCGAGCTTAGTGATTCCTGTAGCCTTACAGCGTTCTCTTCTGGTATTTGCCCACGCATTCCATTTGACAATTCATACTTGCCTAAGACATGCCGCCAAAGAACTTGTCTAAGACGCAAAAACGTTGCCGCCAGGTCCGCCATGCGAATGAGAGATAACGAATCGTCTTTAGAACGTTCAGTTTGCCTGTCTCAAAATGCCTATCGCAATGCTTCAATTAGGGCCACTGAGCTCGAGTTTCAACGTGGCCATCAGCTTTCCAGAAGAGCATATCTGAGCGCTTCTGCGCGCGAGGGTGAAAATGGTGATCAAAGGATTCAACGGCTGAGGAGAAACGCCTCTTCAACTGCTGCTGTATGTGAGGCTGAAACTCCTGATCAAAGGATTCAACGGCTGAGGAGAAACGTCTCTTCGCGTAAGGCTGAAACAAGACCGAGTACGCAAAAACGGCTCTTTTCAGGGCCAGCCCATATTGTTAACCTCCTTTTGGGCGATGTGCCTCAGTTGCACCCAATTGTTGTTACTAAGATTGATTTTCGGGTGAGATGATTTTAACTTAAACTGCTCCAACTGAACGGCAGAATTTCCCAGTAATGAAACACCCGGTCGAAGATGGGTTATACTGCTAGTTTCATATATGATTTCCACCAAAGAAAGACGGACTGAAGCTATGATTACCCCAATTTGAATGTTCCAAATAGACACAAAACTTGTGCCAAGATATCAAACAGACTTTGCATTGATTGATTTGTTTGATTCGTTTGTTTAACGGCATATCGATTGCTTATGGGTCATTTAATGCCGGAATTTAATTTTCTTTGGATATTTGAAGTAATAAAAATATATGTTATTGTGCTTTCACAAGTGAATACATGGTAGATGATACTCAGCTTTTGTGTATAAACATGTTTGAGGGGATATGACTACAAGATTCTGTGATCGTAGTTTTGATGAAGTTATATTTTGGTATACAATTTGATTTCTTTAAGAAATTCTCGGATATTATATAGATTAATGTCATGAAAGAAGTCTTTCATGTTGGATGTTTTGTTGCTTTATTGATTGACTGATTCATTGATTTTGTTTAGAGGAATATAAATCTCTAGGGGTTACTTAATGCTGAAATCTAAGTATATTGGGCACAATTTTATGGCTTCAACTAAATATATTTTGAACATAATAAGCCTTCAACTACAGACAAAATATATTGTTGATTATTTTGCTATAAAATGTATTGCTGATAATTCTATAAAATCATATTTCTGATTATTTTACTATGAATAGATGTTATATATATATATATATATATATATATATATATATATATATATATAGGTTGCGATGGGTAATTTGATTTGTTGCCGTTTTATATTTTTAATTTCGCGTATGCGTGGTGTTTTTTTGATTTTGTCGACTGCACAGAATAGTAGGGTTAGAGAGGACCATCTGTGACCTTGACGCTATTCACTCTGCCAGAACTTTGAAAACGGCATGGTGTACTGGTTGGTATTCGCGAATGCAAGCAGTGCATCATTCGTGAACGTTTCAGAGTTTTGGGGTTTCAATCTGAGGACAGTGTAGAGGATTCAGAAACTGCTGAATGAGTCTAATGGTGATTATGAACATTTTGAAGGATCACTGGTTATGGCGGCGTCATGCCTCTATTTAGCTGATATGGGCTGATGATTGCGTTTAGCCTCTGAGTATATATATATATATATATATATATATATATATATATATATATATATATATATATATATGTCATTCGCAGAGAGTTCTGTTTCGCTCTGTCACATCACCTCACTACGACTGGACATCATAATTCCTCAAGCCAGGATCGATTTGGTGTCAGTCAGAGCTTCTACCACTGAGCTATCTCAACTCGGCAGAGTTACGCAGATAAATCTAGCGTATTGTTTTCATGAATGTAAAAAGTGACAATCAGCCAAAGTGCTCCATTCATTTTACTGAAGAGCTTTTGCATTAGCGCAGGTGGCTTTTTTTTTTATAGAATTATCTTATCACTCCACAGTGCTCAATTGAAATATATTTTCAAGATATATAAATATATATATATATATATACACACACACACACATATATATATATATATATATATATATATATATATATATATATATATTGTTTATTAACTTTTCTCATAAACTGAAGTCATGAACTGCACATTCCGGCAGGAAAAGGTTACATATTTGTCAAAGTGAGAAAAAGAACAAATTTTGCTGGAGCGGACAAAATGCTTATCATGCAAATGCTTTAATTTTTACAACACTTCTGAGTCAAAGTTACAATAAAAGTGGTGGAAACCTTCCTGCTCAAATAAGGTGAACACTGTTTCATTCAGTTCATGGAAGCATAAATGAAAGCAATGGATTCTACCTGACCGGGTTTCGCCTATATTTGAATCTATAATTACATCATCGTACGTCTGTATCGACAGATTGTACATAAAGAGAAATTAAGAATAGCTGATAAAGAAATGTAAAAGTTCCCGTTTACAGTGAAACATTAGTTACCCCAATACTTGTAATTCAAATTTCGCATTAGTCGAACAATATTTCACGGTCCCATGATTATTTAATTTTTTCGACATCATTCCAAGTAAAGAGAAAATATGTAATGTTTATTGATATTCCTCTAGATGTGATGAATAAGCGATCGGCCACTGAATTGTGTGTCTAATAGATTTTCATAAAATAATAAAAAAATGATTGCTCATCACCTCGATTTTTGTTCATCACTTCACTCCAAGAAAGGCGAAAATGCTGCTAAGACACAAGGGGCTACTGAGAGTAAAAAAAGAATGTGTCTGTACTAGGAACAGGAAATCCAATCTTAAAGAGGATACAATCCAGTTCAAAAGGTAGGGGAGGAGTGTCAACCGGACGATAGGCGAACCTATCTGCCTCTATTTGCATGATGTAGTTGAATATAGCGTCTTCGATCAACACAGCACACAAATGAAGCTGATAATTGATAGTAATAATAAGGAGCTGATATTAATTTATTCTTAGTGGTAATATTTTCTTTATATTGAGAATACTCTCATAAAAGATAAGATGTTCCGCTGAGTCCTTTTTTGAATTTATTGGAAACAGGAGCTCCCTGGGATTTTCATAAAGTTTTTGTCTGGATTTATTTTATCGTATCTTATATTCCAATTACAATATTTCTGTTTATTATTATTATTATTATTATTATTATTATTATTATTATTTTACAGCTTATGAATGTCTCACACGTTATTTACAACCAGAAAACCAGGACCGTAAATTTTTTTTAGAGATAATAATAATTTGCTCTTATAAGTTATAATATTTAACCTATAGCTGAGGGAGAAAAGGTAGATCAATACATTTTCCAAACTTATTTGCGCGTAACTGAATATAACCAATCCAAATGGAATTGGAAACCAGGGAGCTGAGTTCCAATTGCTTGCTATTATCAATTACACCCTCCGCACACCCAAACTTACAGCTTCTGTTATTCCCAAAGTCTCACCCATTTAGATACTGAGCAGGCTTGACATTGTGTAACTTCGGTAATCGTACAAGAACTGGTGTTGCAACTTGATATGGTCGTAAACCTCCATTTTTTATAGATATAAGAGTAGTTTAAAGAGATCACAATTTATGTTTAAGACACTTATATTTTTGTCCTTATTTCTGGAATGAGAAGTTATCATTATCTACTATGTTTATATTAGGACCATTGTCCTCATTTTTGCTTTTATCACAACGTCTCGGCTGCTGTGCTCTTCAGCCTTCCCCAGGTATATATCGATCTGGGTTATCCAGAGGAAATTCTGGAATGAACCCTCTATTTAATCTACGAGGTAAACTGTTCTAGTCCCACTGCCCATGTCTAGGTCCTACGCGACAACGGCCTAGTGGATTAAAGAGTTGGTTACTGAATTTGGTGACATAGTGGTTATGAGTTCAATACCTGTGTCGGGCAGTGTGCACTTGGTCTCAGTGTAAACGGGTGAGCAATAACTAGTAATAAGAACTAGTCGATATCCCTAGATATTGGACGTGGAATGAGAACAGTCTCCTCCTGTAGATTAACTTAGTGAGAGGTTGGTTCCACTCGAACAGCTTCCGAAACGCTACTTTGTGGAAGCGATTCCCAAGTGGATATTTACCTGACCTCTACAATATCCGTTATAATTCGCACATATTCTCGTAAAGTGCGCCTCATCTCATTCCCCTTACTCTTTTCTCTCACACAACGAAAGACTTCAGCAACGAGATACCTCCACTGGCTCTTTGTCTCTATATATGGCGAACACTATAAAAAAAAAAAAAAATGAAGTCAAATAATCCGGCCCGTTTTGACAATTTTCGATTGGAGGTGTACCTAAGTATCTAGATATAACTCCTAAATCGGCTTGTTTTCCTTGTTGCGGGATTTTAGTATATTTGGACAGAAATTGGTTGCCGTAATATTGCGGGGCCACCACTTTGTTTGTGATGTATATAGTTATTTTATATTAAATATTTATATGTTGCTGGAACAATTATCCCGCAAAAAATACTTACGGACTCGTGTGAGTCCGGATAAAAATAAAGACAAATCAATGAATTTAAAACAAAGGACAATTACTGCATGTATTAAAAAAGTATTTGTATGTATACACAATTTTAACGAAAATAATTTAAAAAAAAAAAAAACCCTAGAAAACAATAAAACTAACTATAAGAATGTACTTAAATTTTGGTGTGTGAAATAAGCGTATGCGATAGACATGTGTGCTTCTGTGAGAGAGTTCCAAAGTCAACAGAGAACCAAGGTAGTGAACCCCCCCCCACGTCGGTAGCGTTCTTATTCTATGTTTGATTGCATGAGAAATCAAATGCAAGACTTAAAGAGCGCCACCTGAGAGTTTTGGGCGAAGCGAAGTGTATTAACTTCATTCTTCAGCATAAATAATAAAGAAAAAAACACTCATCGTCCTCCCATAAACAGTGCTTTTAGCTCACATGCCCAAATGTTTAAAGACAGGCAACTGTCAAGTAAATATGTGTTAATGAATGGGATATTAAATTGAGCCTCTGTTAATTGACCACGATAAAACGTAATAAAAAAAGTTGGCACCTCGATTCTTTAAGATCAAAGGACATGACAGACGTTTCATCAGCATCAGAATATTTAATAATAATAATAATAGTAATAATAATAATAATTTTACTTCTTTTGAGCATCCGATTCCCTTATGTCATATGATTTTCGTCAAAACCAAAATCTACTCATCCTTCTACTGTTTGCGTGCAAACAGACACAAACATTTAAGCTTGGGATTTGCTAATCAGGTTTCAGACTTATTTGTTGTTAACTCGTAAGTTGATAGTAGAACTGCCGACAACAGCTGCGGCATCTTCAAACACAGTATGTCTAGCAATGCTCTCTGACAGGTGTTCACATGCTACTGTTGTAATGGAAGTGCAGTCACTTAAAAGTGTAGCATAATTCAGCGATTACTGAAAAAGGAGATAATCCGTCGAAAGTCTCAGTTCATGAAATATTCACGATAAACCTCTATAAAGGAGGATATTAACGAGTGAAATAGTACGATAAAAAAAAATTCAGCGATTTTAATAGTAATGTATTTAGCGTCAAATATCATTGTTTTCATAAATTAGGAAAACAAATTAATACGCTTGAAACTGTTTATATAAAAGTGTTTTGAAAAATTACCAGCTTGAGCTACTTCCCAAAATCTGACCAATCACTAGAATTTTATTTAGAGCTTCTTGGACGAAGAATGTTTCTGCACACATATATTAATATTATTGATTTGGTGACAACTTACTTGAGCGTAATGCCGGTTAGTGTTAAGGAATGCTGGATAATCGCTCTCTTGTAGGATTATATATAGCTGTTGAAATCTATACATTTTTGTTTTCTAGTCACTGTATCTGCACCTCATGTGTAACCTAGACCTTGGTATGAAGATGCATCCAGTAACAAACCCGCTGATCGGTAAAATGGTCTTGCGGACAGTGGAACCACTTCTTAATTGCTGCTGTTCCCAGGTCTACCCTGAACCGTGGTGCTCGTACCTGTTAGTGTCCCACTAACGGGGAAAATAGTGAATATCCAAACAAAAAAGAAACACTATGAAAGCATAAAAATATTTTTTTATGGTAAAAATACTAGCCATATAATTTTATATTAAAAATTTACCATTAATGCCTTGGCATAATCTATCTCCCCCATTAATAGATCTGTCCTGACCATATATTCAGGAGAACTCTGCTGATATGCAGAGCATATCAAAGATCACCTTCTTGGACTATCTGGTTTCGGGCGGAGACGAATTCAGACGAGGCTGTACCTAGGGGCAGAATATTGTTTGGGGTAAAGTAGACAGCAGCTCGGCCCTGTGTATGCAGGTTCCACGGAAATCTTTATCCAAGTGTACGCGCTCTGAAAGCCTCACGTTAAAAACCGACCTTGTGCCAGCCTCCTTGTGAGGAGATCGGGTAAATACCGGTTATATCAAAGCTTACTAATAAGCAATACGTATTGTCGAGAACAGTTCTCCTACAATAAATATTTATAGTAAAATTACCAACGGTACCTATTTGTAATAAAATTATCACCAATACACTTTATCTGGAGGTGAAGGCACACAACTGTATTCAAAATATATTTAGATTAAGCCATATTGTTTACAAAATATTTAGATTTCGTCATCAAATAACCCATAGAAGTTGATATGCCGCTAAACAAAATCATCCAACATGGAATAACTGTTTGACAACCATTATCCATAAAATATCCTACAATTTCTTAAAGAAATCACTGTATTCCAAAATATGACTTCAACAAAACTACAACATAAAACACACATATCAACGCTTCTAAAAATTATGTTCGCTCAAACATGTATATGCACAAATGCTGAGTGTCATCTACCATGTATTCAATTGTGAAAACAGAATAACATATATTTTTATTACTTCAAATCTCCCATGAAAATTAAATTACCCATAAGGAGTTAAGGTGCCGTTAAACATACAGATTGAATCATGTCTAATCATATTTTTTACAGCTTGGGGTTGCTGAGTTTTCAATTTAGAGTAGTCTTTCTGCTAAACTGGTTTCAACCATGGCTAGATATTTCTGTATGCTCTATTATTTAACCGAACTCTGATGAGCCGAGTGCGTAGAGGTGGATTCTCGAGTTATTGAAAGTAATGACATCGGCCGGAATTCATCTCGATTTATAGATTATGAATAGTCAGGTTCGTTGGCAAATGATGGATTGCCTTTGTTTCCGTTTTTGATATATGACGTAAAAAGAGCGAAAACTCAGAGAGGGCTTTACAAAGTTGAAAGGTCAGCATGTCTCCCACACCTTACTGATGCGAGCCAGCACGTGTCGTTAAAATGCTGGCTTGGTGTTGTCATGCATTTTACTGATCATCTTCATCTCGCTTCCCGCTAGAAACGATGCCACAACTACTGCCACTCATAATAAGGTGTTCGTCTTTGATGCACCGTATGAGGTAGCGTTAGGATCTGAAGAATTGAACCCAGAGACGACATGAAACGCAATATTTTTAATTTTCTCCTTCCGAGCCGCTATTGATTTTCTATTGTAATATTTAGAATTCGAAGATGTATTTCCTTATATGTTCAAAGTTTTTTTTTAGTTTTTTTTTCTTGCGGGAGTCTGTGAGGAAGAAATCTTCATTTTGCTTGTTATTAATATCACCTAGATCCAATGAGATGATGAAAAGCCTTGCACATTGCGCGAAATCAGTATTTCAATAATCAATCATCAGAATAGAAGTAGAACACATTGAAGATATTTCAGCAACTCTTCGTATATTCCCAATTGTGTTAGCTCTATCCTACCACTCAAAATGAACCATTTTCCAAGTATAACTATATATGAAAATATACCTTTTCAAATCAAACATAAGAGATGCAAAATGACTACTTGATTACTTCCTTTCTTCTACTTTGTGTCTTATCACTTCACAACGTTTGTGATAATGGCTCTTCACAATATTCTGTTTTTGTTACTATAAGAAAATTTTGACTCTTTATTTGCCCTCGTTCTGTCATCTGTTCACACAAGCGTGTCCAATAGGTTACTTGATATTTCCTTCCGTTTCTTTTTGCCTTCTGTGAGGGTTAAATTCTCTAAGAACCATTTCCTCATTATATGTCACCAAAATTCTAACAGTCTCTTTAAAATTGTCAGTACATAAGCACTACTGAATTTATTCTATATGTACTTTTCTGTGAGACGCCATATTGGGCACCTCAGTGTGTCGACCACGAAACAATATAAAAAAATATGTTCAATAGTGAGTATAATCCTAAAAACTTCTTAAATTCCCATCACTTTGCTGTTGAAATAGCTAAACACAACCAGCATTTCTACTCTAACAGCTTCTTTTCTTGCACTTCCCAACTGTGTGGAACTCTCTTCTGTTTATTTGCTTTCCTGATAACTACAATATTCAAAAATATAAATACAACATCAATTTCCATCTTCTGTCATCTTGAATCTCGTTCATCTTTTGTCCGAGAGATTCTTCTTGAACCCCGTTCATCTTTTCTCCTTATTGATAGAAAAATGGTTGAAGAGAAAGTAATCAACTATGATCCATTGATGTCTGGACTCGCAAGTATTTGGGAGTTGAACGAAGGTCACAATCATACAAATTGGCATTACTGTGCTTGAAACGGTGACTGACAGAATGGAGAAACGGATAAAGTCAATTGGCATTCATTGCCCTTTGGAACTGTTGCAGAAAAGAAGCATCTTAGGAATGGTAAGAATAAAGTGATTTACATTTAGAGTTAGAGGAAAATAGCATGATAACTAAGGCTTCTGATTGTGGCCCTTTATTATGTATTAATCTCATATCCGAGAAAACATTGAATAATAATAATAATAATAATAATAATAATAATAATAATAATAATAATAATAATAAAACTATAAAGGTCTTGATGAGGACAGAATGTTCTTTCTTACATGACAGACCCTGCAGATTGTAATGTATATTTGAAGATCTACAAAAAACTACCAAAATACAAGGATCTTGAAGTGTAAATCTAAAAAATGTGGCGGACTTGTTTATTACATGACCAAATAAGGTAGAGATTGATAAATAAAATGTAATACAGTTAGTTTTATGGCGTATCAGTTCTTTGTTGGTTATTTAACGCCGAAGCATCTTTCGGATAGGAAGAATAATTAGTAAATTTTGATTATAGGATTCATGAATTATTTTACCATCAAATATTGCATTAACATATTTTTAGAATAAAAATGACTTTTTTTAATATGTCATACTATTTAACCCATAGCTGGAGAGTAGACGGAAAGGAAGTAAAGAAATATATAAAATACTGCTGAACCAGTCTTTTAAGTGTAATAACAATACCTGACTACATTGAAAATCAGCATTAAAATCTATAAATTTATCTGTGCAGCATGGCCAGTAATTGGCCACTAACAAAATGAAGATGTTGACATTCCACATTACTTCAACTAAAAGGTTAGGAAGGAAACCTTCATCAATACTGAAAAGAACTATAACAGCTACTGGACATGAGAAACGTATTTTCCTAAAAAAAATTGTCACAGTAGAATGATTTGATAAATTTCAACTGAAAGCAGTACTGGCTGATCTTTCAAAGAATGTCAAATGTTCCCTTATATATATTATATATAATATTACCATTAACGATCAGTAATGACACCGTATCTATTTTTTTCTTTTTTTTTAAGTCAAATGTTAATTTTGGGCATTGTCATGTTGGCGGGGCTTGTAATACACATTCTGTACCTCCCCATGCCGAAAGATAAGACCCCTGACGCAAAGAAGAGGTCATCTTTCGGGCGGATGCTTGCAAGGAATAATTTTAACCAGGTCCACGTTTAAATTTTGACTCAAGTGTTAAACGGATCTGTATCTCTTTTTTTTCGCTCTGGTTAAAACCGGATCTATGTTGAACTTTTTGAATCGAGTGTTTACCACTCTATTAATCCATTGTGAGTTCTATTTTTGATAAGACTTATTTCAATATTAAACATTCCGTCAATGGGTTGATTTGTAGTTAAATTAATCAACCATTTTTTACAGTTTATTGGTTTTCACTAAGTAAGTTGCGTTCAACACCGTCACAACGCATACTTGATAATCGACTTCTAATATTCGTCTACGCTTACTGATAATCACATTATGCTTGACGCCATTTGCTGCATTTATTAATAAATATTTCTCAAGTTCTATTTAATGGTGCAAGCAATCATACAACGAATCAAAGGGAAACTCCTTCAGGCTCTTGCGTTCATATTTAGTGAAATTCTTAGTATGGCACGCAAACCTGTAGAAATTGACGAAAATTTGCTTCGTTTTATTTTTTTTTAACTTTTCACACGTTTCTCTGAAATAGTTTTATTTCATTTAATTTACTATCTTTTATTGCTTTTAGCAATGCGGTTTTATTTTCTCACGTATTTTTTCTTTCTTTTGTGGAAATGCACTCTTGATTCATTTCCCTCCCTTCCAGCCTCTGTCTCTCCTCTTTTTATCTATCGAGTCCGATTGCCTCAAAGTAACGCTCAACTCGACTGTCAATAGATTCGATATTGTTATCGGAGTCAGCTTTAATAAAACCCCGCGACGAGACCAAATAAACGTTCCACGCCAATAATCCTGCTGATTCATGCTCCTTTTTTTCTGGTTGACTGCGGCTCTCTAGACTTTCAATTTCATTGTCCTCTTCATTTCACTCTATTTCCACCCGAGTCCTTTTACTTAACCTTTTCTCTTCTTCTATCTTTTAGCCTTTGTCACGGTTATTTTTTCTCCACCCGTTGTTCCTTCAATAAACGACAGCCATCTTGAGGGAAATCGACTTGAAATTACAAACGATAAACACAAAAAAGACTCATTGTTATTCGTTAGAATTTACGACCTATCACGCAAACCTCACATGTAGATGCACATGTACGTACAAACACACTTTTTTTTAATCATTTCACCCTAAGCAAGGGGATAGTTTCATTAAGATACAAAAGGTAACTGAAAGAGAAAGGAAATAAAAAAAAAAAAAACTTTAGTGAAATGAAAGAACGAAGAAAGATCGAGGTTTAGAAAGGTAGAATATGCCCATTGATGTTGTATTTAAATTTTTGTAAATTGTAATTGGCAGTAAAGTATGAAGCTGGAAGAGAGATCCACTGGCGGTAAGTGCAAGATGTGATGGTAGAGATTACTGAGAGTGGAAGAGAATGAGAAGGCGTTAGTAAGGACAATAAAAGAACAAGTTGGTAGGAAGGCAGAAGATGACGATTGTCGTTGCATATAATTTTCTGAAGATCGTCGGTAGCAGGGAAGCAAGAAGCCGATATGGAGTTCCGTAGATGAGAATTGCTGGAAAAGAAACTATTGGAGGAGAACTTCTGTTCATATCAAGATATTTTAACAGTAAAGCGATGAGACATATTTGCCAATCTAGTACTATGCCTAAATTAGTGATGTCTAGGTACAAAGAGGAAAGCTCATTATAACAATTAACAAGAAAATGTATATAAAAAGATAAAGGGAAGCCATGATTTCATTGTCGGGTTTTTCACTTTTTAGGATTCTGATTACATCTAATGTTGACTTAACACTATATTTACTAGGAAGATAGGGAGTAATAAGTTGGTTGATGTATTTTGTTAGATGATATACAGGAGTTGGAATTTGCGATATGATAGAACGGAGAGGATAGTTAGGTTTATGTGTTTTTGTAGTGCCGTATATGTAGCCAGGTCTATAATCACCAACAATTTTAGGGAGTTTTAAAGAGTTCTGCTCAGCATTATTAGCATTATTAAGTTTATTAAACTTTGATTTTAGTTGGTTGGTCGGGTTCTTGTTAAGTTTTTTAAACTTTATGTGCTGAACATGCTGGATGATTTCCTCACGGATTGAAAATAGTTTTGAAGCGACAGAGATGTTGGAAGTACCGATGTATTCTAAGAATTCCTTGAACAGAATCTGTGAGCAACGGGAGGTGTTAAATAACATAGGAACAACAGAGAAAACAATGTTTATGATAAGAAAGAGACATTTGAAATTACTGAAACGCGTTACGACAAAAGAGAGCCTTGGGAATTCTAAACGCACAGGATGTACTTACCGAATGCAAAGTAGGTTGCGGGGAAACGAATAAGCTATTTTGGGAACGGGTGACAGAGCATAAAGAAAGTGCTATCATAAAGAAGCCAATATAATTAGAGCAACAAAAGAGAGGAAGCTGTGGAGAGCCACTATCACCCACGTCTTGAAGAAATTAAGGAATTTAGCGAGTAAATGAAGAACGCATTATGTTGAAATTTTGCTATGTCTAGTAAAAGGTTTTTCATCTAACTGATGTATATAGATATCCAATGTATATGTGTAGATGTGTACCTGCGAATATATATATATATATATATATATATATATATATATATATATATATATATATATGTATGTATGCACCGAGTGTAACAGCAAAACTGTCCAAATCGTGTAACAGCAGAATTGTCCTATTGTTAGATTAAAATCTGAACCGTTGGATATCAGAAATGATATCTTTCTGGAATTCTCCGTAGTTTTTATAACTCTCATGGACTCTACTTTGAGTAATAATAATGCATAATTAATCTCCAAGCTTAACAGAAGAATCGTGATGAAATCGATCATAAACAAAAATGACATGTTCATCATTAACTAATCATAGCTAAGGATTGAAAGGATTGAAAGTCCATATATATATATATATATATATATATATATATATATATATATATATATCCAGGATCATTTTGCAACTTATTCAAGATGGTCTTCGCCCTCTCTAACCTTCTAACTTTATTTCTTAAAGTAACTACATGCCTCACATGTTTCACATACGATTTCGTTTTCAATTTTTTTTTTCACTGCTCTTTGGAGTGTTATAACTGAAACTCTTCTCTCACGTGCCAAACGTCTAATGAATTTTGCTGTTACACCCAGTATAAATATATAAATATATATATATATATATATATATATATATATATATATATATATAGAGAGAGAGAGAGAGAGAGAGAGAGAGAGAATGAGAGAGAGCTCAACTTGGTTGGAAGTTTGGATCCTTATGGTAATTGGTTGGAAGTTTGGATCCTTATGGTAATTTTTCATTTCAACATTTGTAAGTAAAGTTTGATGATCCAGAACCCTGTTAAAGGGGTTATGGTGAAATAACTTATTACATGGAATCTTAACGTGGTCTGTTTTTTATTCAATATATATATATATATATATATATATATATATATATGTGTGTTTGTAGGGGGGGTGTATTAGTCGCGACTCTAGGTCATCGATATTTGTCGGGTTCATTACAATCTTTAGCTAAGTATACTATTGGTATAACTTAGACGCTAAAATGATTCTTTCAGTCTAACTAAAACATATAATTTTCAAATTTAAATTTTAAAAAATCTCGATGCATGAATTTAAAAAAATAACATTTTGGAATTTTAATATTAATTGCAATAATTCTATAAAAATAAAAATACGTTTTTAAAAAAATTGCAGACATGTAAGAAAAAAGCGTGAGGACAAAGTCTTTAATATGTTTCTCTGTTTATTGCCCCCTTTCCATTTTTTAGCTTAGTTATCAAGTCACTGATGGTAGACATAGGAATATTTATTGAAAGATCAGAAAGTAGAATATATATTTTATTCACTGAGGTTAAGGGTGTGGATAGATGTGTCTTCCTTTTTTTAAGTCCGGAAAATTGTGTTTGTGTCAGTTTGCGTGCGTATGTGTGTCTGTGGATGCGTACATAACCCTAATTAGTGTGTTGATGTATCTCTCTGTCTATGAATGTTTAGTTTAATTCATTGTACATACATGATTAATACTGCTGCCTTATATCATATTTCCTCAACACAACCCCAAGCACACTCTACACCCAAACCCGGCCAATATTTTGAAGCAGAGAATTAAATATTAACTTTGAATCAAGCTGAAACAACGCAGCATGAAAGATTGTTTTGCTTTGAAATACATATACTTGAATGTTGAGCATGAGAAGACCTACCCCCCCAAAGCCGCCACTGATATATATGTATCTGTGAATTTTCTCATATAGTTTGTAATATAATTAGTTTTCGCATTTTATATTTTCCCAATATTAATACGATTTTATATTTGTTGATATTATATTATTACTCTGTCCTGGACACTGTGTTCTACCTGGATTCTATCCTCTTAGAATATATATATATATATATATATATATATATATATATATATATATATATATATATATGAAGCAACAATTTTCCCCAAAGAAAAGGTTGAAGAGAAAAAGATATACATTGGAATATCAGCAGGAGATTGGAAACACCGACTATACAACCGTCGCCAATCCTTCAAAAATAAATGTAAAAAAACAAACAGCACTATCAAATCATTATTGGTTTTTGTTGGAGAGTGGCCTAACACCACAAATAAAGTGGAGAATAATATCAAGAGCCAGAACTCCCAAAAACTTCAGAGACAGATGCAACTTATGTTTGAAGGAGAAAATCTTCATAATCAAACATAAAGACCCAGACATACTACTAAATAGACACAATGAACTAGTTTTTAAATGCCGGCACAAAAACAACCTAAACCGAAGCAAGTACACTAAGAAATAATCATATAGGAACAGCAATTTTGAATGTTTTATATTCCCTTTGTTTTTAGAAATATTACTATGCACACGTGAACGCTAACACATGACTATATGTATACAACTATGATAATGTATTTGCACACTGAGACACCTGTTGATATGTACATGTATATGTTTTTATACGGAAAAAGAAGCATACCAGTTTGTTTGTTTTTTGTTTTTTTCTGTTTTTTTTTGTGAGTGTGGAGATGTACAATTAGATAGGTACTTATATATTTTGCCATAAATATGAAAGATCGGGTAATATTATATGTGTAAAGATATAGATAATGTAATTAAATACTGAGATAGTCTTCAAACGCAGGCATAAGTGGATGCACGGGTGGACATGAGGATAGGGACAAATACGTGGGTAGATATATGTAAGTGCAAATTAACGCATATGTGGGTATGTAGATATTCTGCATATTGCGTATGCATATATGTATGTATGTATGCATATATGGGTGTGTGTATGTATGTGTATATGTGTATACGTATGGATGTGTAAATATATATATGTGCGTATGAGTATATATGGATATTCAGATGTCCTTGTGTGTATATGTATATATGTAAGTATAAGTATACATGGAGATAGGTATGGAGACATGTGGATGTGCGTTTTCTCTGCAGGTGTATATGTGTAAAGATGGAAATATACATATATCGTTTCGTGTGAATGTGTGTGTAGGTGTATATAGGAACTCATAGGCATATAAGAAGATATAGGTATGTGGTTACAAATAGGGGTTTAAGACATGTGTAGATAAGAAATTGTAAAAGAAGGGCCTAATTTTCGGCTAGTGTCATCTCTTCCAAATTTCTCCTCTAATATTCTCCAATTGGAAGTGAATTTTAAATAGCACGAAGGGAAAGTTTAGATTAGTATTTTAATTGAGATTAAAAGATACTACCCCAATGTGGAAAATAAAATTATTTAAATGGGAATAACTGTTGATAATTGGGTACATAAAACAACCACGAGTTTCATTTTAATGAACAAAAATCAAAAACAATCACGAGTTTACTTAATGAACAAAAAATCAAACGAATAAATGTCAAGCTAACAAGCTATAAGATAAAAGTTTTAGTGGAAAAAAAGTACTAAATATAAATTGATTGCTCTTTCAATGTTCTGTCTATAGATTTTTCCAATCGACTGCTTCATAGAAAATACCCAAAACTCCACCGAATTTCAAATTAATTTCTTCGTAGATTGTTTTAAAATTTAGATATTTATCAAAACTTAACCTCCCAAATATGCACGTTAAAGTAACGCGAACTGACAGCGTCTAAGAATTTGAATGAAACCTGTCGTGTAATTTATTGGGGTTGTTGTAACGTCTTCCGTTAATGTAGTTCTTATCGCTCACCCCTTAACCACCTTTATCTAGAGACGAGACGCGTTAAATTTGAGCAACATCCAGCCGACACACTGGGGTTAAAATAGGAAACTAAAATGATACATATGACACACTCATATCCTCTCTCCCACCTCACTTCCTCACTTCGTTAACTTTGCGTATACTTGATGAGGTCCGTAAAAACGTGTGAATTTCTTTTTCATTTTTCATTTCAGCTTTTGGAAGTAAAGTTTGATGATCCAGAACCCTGTTAAAGGGGTTATGGTGAAATAGCTTATTACATGGAATCTTAACCTGGCCTGTCTTTTATTCAAACATATCTGCTCTGAATTTTACATTGAGCTCTCTGGATATCATCCTCCTCAGGTCTACCCATACGGATTACCTAAATTTGCATAAATATATATATATATATATATATATATATATATATATATATATATATATATATATATGAGAGAGAGGAGATACTGAAAAGATCTTGGGCTGACCTAGAAAATACCCCATCTCTAAGAAAACAGTCTGATTAACTAAGTTTTCTGAAGTGTCTTTTATTCAAACATATCTGCTCTGAATTTTACATTGAGCTCTCTGGATATCATCCTCCTCAGGTCTACCCATACGGTTTACCTAAATTTGCATAAACTATATATATATATATATATATATATAAGAGAGGAGATACTGAAAAGGTCTTGGGCTGACCTAGAAAATACCCCATCTCTAAGAAAACAGTCTGATTAACTAAGTTTTCGGAAGTGGATCGTCCTGATAACTTTTTCAATGATCTCTACTTCGCGCATCTAGAGATGGTCTTCAAACATTTTTTTTTTTCATGTCAAGTCAAAATCGACCCTAAATGTTTGTGCGTGTGTTTCACGTGCTTAGATGTAGTCTCCATCAAGTCAATGTATTTACATTGAATGCGAGTGTTTCCATTACGAATGATGGGCCAGAATATATAAATTTTTGCGGATGCAATTCCGATTTATTTGGTACAACCATTTTAATACATTACATCTGATTTCCGTTGTTTCGCATTAGTAAGAAATGGGCTTAATGCCTTCTTAACCCTTGTTGCCCGCGAAAATGAAGCAAATCGAAAATATACGATGGATCTTATTAAGATTTATCAAACGCCTTGCAGCATGAATTTGAACAAAACTTTCCGCATCTGTAAGCAGAATGATATCCACCTTATGATTTAAAGATATCACTTTCCTTTTTCCTGTTTTTCTGCTATCGTTCTTAATCTAGGTTAGGCTTACTTTTCAATTATTATATTATTATATCACAAAAACCAAACCTATCAATTGGACTGTTGATATTTTTTCGCAGAAAAATGTTGCGTCTCATTCTTCCTTTTATAAATTTATTAAAAAAAATGAGTTGTCGTATTTCTCGCAAAAGCTTACAAAAGTGATTGACAAATCAGCACTGAATGTTGACTCTTAGTTTTACACACTGAGAGATCGTCGGTCTATGTGTTGTCCTCTTTATGTAGGCCACTGGTCACTTATGTGGAGCGCGGGATAGAGGAAACCGCTTTTCCCCAGTCTTCACGTGATAACTTAACAAATATTAACTAGTGAAGAGAGTGAATTTTGGCTATTTATGCTAGGGGATACTTTTAAGCATTACTCAGATGCCTATTAAAATGTATTGAGATGTTAAACAACAGAACTGAATTAGGCAAGATATTGCAGGCATTTATCACGTGATCCTACGAGCGTCATAGCCAACGGAAAAATCAAGTTTCCCTTCAAGATTTTCTAAACCCATCCCTAAACACTATATGTCATGTGACTCTTCAAGCGTCAGACAAATGGAGATATACTCTACAGTTTAAAAATTAGAGTATATCTTGATTTGTTGAAATATTGTTGGTATATTTCTTAATTTGGAGTCCAATTTTTAGTAATGATTACGGTCTAAATTGAACCTCCACTTCAGAGCCAGTTCACTTGCTTTCACTTTAAAAGTTAGTATTTATCAGAAATGAAAACTTCCAGAACGAACATCAGATTCAGTCAAAGTAGATCACTAATTAAAGTGTCCATCAGGACGACCCATGTGTCATCATAGGGTTTTCAGTTACGTCAATATTAGAAGACACAAAGCGCTACTCTATATCTTCGTGAAGTTTCGACCAAATTCGGAATAATTAGTTATCATCCATTGTCCAGTATGAAGGAAATCTTTCCATGAGTAGTTCAATGCCACAAATCTGGCCAGTTACATTCGACCATTGACCAGTGCCATGAAACCAGTGATTTGGCCTCAGGGTCACATACGGTTCTGATTTAAGAATTGTCCTTCTTCTAGACGGCTTGACTCACGGTTAGAGATTTCAGTCTGCGTTGCTATTTACTCCATAGCTACGAGTAGTAGAGATGGATTCATACCATTTCCACGAGTATTTTCGCGTAGGTTAATGTAACGAGCTCGACTAGAATACGTCTCTCCGATGTTATATTCCAAACAGCTACGCATTACATCTTTCATATATCCTAAAGGAGACCAAACAAAACAGGACGACAAAAAACAACAAACGGCAAAATATAAACTACTTTAATATTTACATGAAAATGGATAGTACAAATGCTTTTAAGTAAGATGTTTTAATAAGATATTTTTTCTAATTCATAAAACCTGTATAAATAGATACACGTATTTGAGTAAATATACCAATATTTTTTTTTATTTTACTTCCATTGAAACTAACGTCTACTGTCGGAGATATCGACAAGTCCTACTAAAGAAAATGGAGGCCTACTTTTAAATGTAATAGCAAGAGTAATAACAGTTTGTAGATAATAAAACTACTGCAATTACTGAAACATACACACTAAAAATTATATAATATTTAAATATAATCAACTATATTATACTATTTTACATTTGTACATTAATTTACTACTTTCAAATGACAGACTAAATGATAAAAAGGTGGATTGCTAACATAAAGACATCATTAATTTAAAAAATATCCGACTAGCATTAAACATTCTTACAGACGGAGATTAAAGACTTTATTAAAAAAAATAAGGAAAGACACTGAACTCGTTGCCGGCCATTTCTGTGTCGGATTTTCGATAATCACTTGAGCCATAAATAATATATTATCAGGAGATTTTTCATTCATGTTAAATTTTACGGGATTAATTTAAACTATTTTTTTTTCTAGAAATCTATGTTATTTTAAAATAAATAATTTAGTAGTTTAGTTTATTCGTATTATGTTCGTCGGATAATGTTAGGTGAGGAAAATAAATATAAACTAAACATTGTTGTGTATTTTTATTTTATTTTAATTTTTTTTTTGTAATCACTTATGCGATTAGTTGCTTAAATATTTACTCATGTGACCGTGGGTTATCCCAGTTGATTTTGCGAAAAAACCGTCGCTAGGAGTCGCTCCTTAAGCCTATAAAAAGATATGCATTTTTCTACCTAGTTTCTCTCATCTTTTACAGCTTTTCAAATCTGGTTTTAAGATATAGTAGTACTGGAGTAAACTGATTCCCACTGTGGCATGTTTATTTTCATGGTTTTCTCTCTTGACGTTTGTACTCTCTCACACACGGTTGTTACACAAACACACACAGACACACACGGTTGTTACACAAACACACACGCAACACATACGGTTGTTACACACACACATACGCACGCACGTATACACACACAGATACACACGGTTGTTACACAAACACACACGCAACACATACGGTTGTTACACACACACATACGCACGCACGTATACACACACAAACAAGAACATTCTTTTTCAACTAGTTAATTTTTTTCTTTCGTCACATTTATTTCCATTTGTAAATACATGCATTGTCGTTTGTCTTATATTTATTGTTTTGTGTTAGTCATTTTACTTGGACTCGCATTGAGTTTGTGGACTCTTCTAATTTTCTAACCTTCTCCAACCTTAAAAAAAGCATAATCCATATTATACGCCTACGCGCAGATAACGCTCAACCAATAAAAATGCAAAGAATCGAATCAAGCAATTCTATTGGTAGATCGCCTCCCAAAGCAAGAATTGCGCCAAAATATCTTGAGCCACTTTCGAAAACCCAAAAGGTTATAAAAAGGAGAAAAGACAACCCCAGTCAGTCAGTCCAGCTCACTTTTTGAGCGACTGCACGGTTCAACTCTCTGTCTCCGGACGGAGAGGAACCCGAAGGAGGCTACGCCGAAGGGCGAAGTCTCCTTCGGGAGGTTCGCTGGCCCTGAACCCGTTTATACGGGTTCAAATGGGCTATTTTTTGGCTGAGCCTAATGGCTCGGGAATGCCCACATTAAAAAAGGCCTTGTGCCGCATGACACCCTCGTGGGTGGGTGACTGAATATCTCAGTCTAGCTCACTTTTTGAGCGACTGCACGGTTCAACTCTCTGTCTCCGGATTTGAGGAACCCGAAGGAGGCTACGCCGAAGGGCGAAGTCTCCTTCGGGAGGTTAAATCGGCCCTGAACCCGTTTATACGGGGTTCAAATGGGCTATTTTTTGGCTGAGCCTAATGGCTCGGGAATGCCCACATTAAAAAAAGGCCTTGTGCCGCATGACACCCTCGTGGGTGGGTGACTGAATATCTCAGTCCAGCTCACTTTTGAGCGACTGCACGGTTCAACTCTCTGTCTCCGGACGGAGAGGAACCCGAAGGAGGCTACGCCGAAGGGCGAAGTCTCCTTCGGGAGGTTAAACTGGCCCTGAACCCGTTTATACGGGTTCAAATGGGCTATTTTTGGCTGAGCCTAATGGCTCGGGAATGCCCACATTAAAAAAAAGGCCTTGTGCCGCATGACACCCTCGTGGGTGGGTGACTGAATATCTCAGTCCAGCTCACTTTTGAGCGACTGCACGGTTCAACTCTCTGTCTCCGGACGGAGAGGAACCTGAAGGAGGCTACGCCGAACGGGTTCAAAGTCTCCTTCAGGGGAGGTTAAAAAAGGCCTTGTGCGGCCCTGAACCCGTTTATACGGGTTCAAATGGCCTATTTTTTGGCTGAGCCTAATGGCTCGGGAATGCCCACATTAAAAAGGCCTTGTGCCGCATGACACCCTCGTGGGTGGGTGACTGAATATCTCAGTCCAGCTCACTTTTTGAGCGACTGCACGGTTCAACTCTCTGTCTCCGGACGGAGAGGAACCCGAAGGAGGCTACGCCGAAGGGCGAAGTCTCCTTTCGGGAGGTTAGTGGCGGCCCCTGAACCCGTTTATACGGGTTCAAATGGGCTATTTTTTGGCTGAGCCTAATGGCTCGGGAATGCCCACATTAAAAAGGCCTTGTGCCGCATGACACCCTCGTGGGTGGGTGACTGAATATCTCAGTCCAGCTCACTTTTTGAGCGACTGCACGGTTCAACTCTCTGTCTCCGGACGGAGAGGAACCTGAAGGAGGCTACGCCGAAGGGCGAAGTCTCCTTCGGGGAGGTTAAATTGGCCCTGAACCCGTTTATACGGGTTCAAATGGGCTATTTTTGGCTGAGCCTAATGGCTCGGGAATGCCCACATTAAAAAAAGGCCTTGTGCCGCATGACACCCCTCGTGGGTGGGTGACTGAATATCTCAGTCCAGCTCACTTTCTGAGCGACTGCACGGTTCAACTCTCTGTCTCCGGACGGAGGAACCCGAAGGAGGCTACGCCGAAGGGCGAAGTCTCCTTCGGGAGGTTAAGCTCGGCCCTGAACCCGTTTATACGGGTTCAAATGGGCTATTTTTTTGGCTGAGCCTAATGGCTCGGGAATGCCCACATTAAAAAGGCCTTGTGCCGCATGACACCCTCGTGGGTGGGTGACTGAATATCTCAGTCCAGCTCACTTTCTGAGCGACTGCACGGTTCAACTCTCTGTCTCCGGATTTGGAGGAACCCGAAGGAGGCTACGCCGAAGGGCGAAGTCTCCTTCGGGAGGTTAATTCGGCCCTGAACCCGTTTATACGGGTTCAAATGGGCTATTTTTTGGCTGAGCCTAATGGCTCGGGAATGCCCACATTAAAAAAGGCCTTGTGCCGCATGACACCCTCGTGGGTGGGTGACTGAATATCTCAGTCCAGCTCACTTTCTGAGCGACTGTTCGGTTCAACTCTCTTCCTCCGGGGAGAGGAACCCGAAGGAGGCTACGCCGAAGGGCGGAGTCTCCTTCGGGGAGGTTAAACTGGCCCCTGAACCCGTTTATACGGGTTCAAATGGGCTATTTTTGGCTGAGCCTAATGGCTCGGGAATGCCCACATTAAAAAAGGCCTTGTGCCGCATGACAAGGAATACCCTCGTGGGTGGGTGACTGAATATCTCAGTCCAGCTCACTTTCTGAGCGACTGTTCGGTTCAACTCTCTTCCTACGGGCGGAGGAGAGGAACCCGAAGGAGGCTACGCCGAAGGGCGGAGTCTCCTTCGGGAGGTTAAACTGGCCCTGAACCCGTTTATACGGGTTCAAATGGGCTATTTTTGGCTGAGCCTAATGGCTCGGGAATGCCCACATTAAAAAAGGCCTTGTGCCGCATGACACCCTCGTGGGTGGGTGACTGAATATCTCAGTCCAGCTCACTTTTTGAGCGACTGCACGGTTCAACTCTCTGTCTCCGGACGGAGAGGAACCCGAAGGAGGCTACGCCGAAGGGCGAAGTCTCCTTCGGGGAGGTTATCCCGGCCCCCTGAACCCGTTTATACGGGTTCAAATGGGCTATTTTTGGCTGAGCCTAATGGCTCGGGAATGCCCACATTAAAAAGGCCTTGTGCCGCATGACACCCTCGTGGGTGGGTGACTGAATATCTCAGTCCAGCTCACTTTCTGAGCGACTGCACGGTTCAACTCTCTGTCTCCGGACGGAGAGGAACCCGAAGGAGGCTACGCCGAAGGGCGAAGTCTCCTTCGGGGAGGTTAACTGGTCTCTCAGTCCAGCTGGGGCCCTGAACCCGTTTATACGGGTTCAAATGGGCTATTTTTTTGGCTGAGCCTAATGGCTCGGGAATGCCCACATTAAAAAAGGCCTTGTGCCGCATGACACCCTCGTGGGTGGGTGACTGAATATCTCAGTCCAGCTCACTTTTTGAGCGACTGCACGGTTCAACTCTCTGTCTCCGGGCGGAGAGGAACCCGAAGGAGGCTACGCCGAAGGGCGAAGTCTCCTTCGGGGAGGTTAAACTGGCCCTGGGCCCGTTTATACGGGTTCAAATGGGCTATTTTTTGGCTGAGCCTAATGGCTCGGGAATGCCCACATTAAAAAAAGGCCTTGTGCCGCATGACACCCTCGTGGGTGGGTGACTGAATATCTCAGTCCAGCTCACTTTTTGAGCGACTGCACGGTTCAACTCTCTGTCTCCGGACGGAGAGGAACCCGAAGGGAGGCTACGCCGAAGGGCGAAGTCTCCTTCGGGAGGTTAAACTGGCCCTGAACCCGTTTATACGGGTTCAAATGGGCTATTTTTTGGCTGAGCCTAATGGCTCGGGAATGCCCACATTAAAAAAGGCCTTGTGCCGCATGACACCCTCGTGGGTGGGTGACTGAATATCTCAGTCCAGCTCACTTTTTTGAGCGACTGCACGGTTCAACTCTCTGTCTCCGGATTTGAGGAACCCGAAGGAGGCTACGCCGAAGGGCGAAGTCTCCTTCGGGGGGAGGTTAAATCGGCCCTGAACCCGTTTATACGGGTTCAAATGGGCTATTTTTGGCTGAGCCTAATGGCTCGGGAATGCCCACATTAAAAAAGGCCTTGTGCCGCATGACACCCTCGTGGGTGGGTGACTGAATATCTCAGTCCAGCTCACTTTTGAGCGACTGCACGGTTCAACTCTCTGTCTCCGGACGGAGAGGAACCCGAAGGAGGCTACGCCGAAGGGCGAAGTCTCCTTCGGGAGGTTAACCGGCCCCTGAACCCGTTTATACGGGTTCAAATGGGCTATTTTTGGCTGAGCCTAATGGCTCGGGAATGCCCACATTAAAAAAGGCCTTGTGCCGCATGACACCCCTCGTGGGTGGGTGACTGAATATCTCAGTCCAGCTCACTTTCTGAGCGACTGCACGGTTCAACTCTCTCTGTCTCCGGACGGAGAGGAACCTGAAGGAGGCTACGTCGAAGGGCGAAGTCTCCTTCGGGAGGTTAACTCGGCCCTGAACCCGTTTATACGGGTTCAAATGGGCTATTTTTGGCTGAGCCTAATGGCTCGGGAATGCCCACATTAAAAAGGCCTTGTGCCGCATGACACCCTCGTGGGTGGGTGACTGAATATCTCAGTCCAGCTCACTTTCTGAGCGACTGCACGGTTCAACTCTCTGTCTCCGGACGGAGAAGGAACCCGGGGGAGGAAGGCCCTGAACCCCGTTTACGCCGAAGGGCGGGAAGTCTCCTTCGTGGGTGGGGAGGTTCACTTTTTGAGCGACTGCACGGCCCTGAACCCGTTTATACGGGGGGTTCAAATGGGCTGAACCCGTTTTTTTGGCTGAGCCTAATGGCTCGGGAATGCCCACATTAAAAAAGGCCTTGTGCCGCATGACACCCTCGTGGGTGGGTGACTGAATATCTCAGTCCAGCTCACTTTTTTGAGCGACTGCACGGTTCAACTCTCTGTCTCCGGACGGAGAGGAACCCGAAAGGAGGCTACGCCGAAGGGCGAAGTCTCCTTCGGGGAGGTTAAACCGGCCCTGGGCCCGTTTATACGGGGTTCAAATGGGCTATTTTTTGGCTGAGCCTAATGGCTCCGGGAATGCCCACATTAAAAAGGCCTTGTGCCGCATGACACCCTCGTGGGTGGGTGACTGAATATCTCAGTCCAGCTCACTTTTTGAGCGACTGCACGGTTCAACTCTCTGTCTCCGGACGGAGAGGAACCCGAAGGAGGCTACGCCGAAGGGCGAAGTCTCCTTCGGGAGGTTAACTCTCTGTCTCCGGACGGAGAGGAACCTTTCGAAGGGCCCTGAACCCGTTTATACGGGTTCAAATGGGCTATTTTTTGGCTGAGCCTAATGGCTCGGGAATGCCCACATTAAAAAAGGCCTTGTGCCGCATGACACCCTCGTGGGTGGGTGACTGAATATCTCAGTCCAGCTCACTTTTTGAGCGACTGCACGGTTCAACTCTCTGTCTCCGGACGGAGAGGAACCCCGAAGGAGGCTACGCCGAAGGGCGAAGTCTCCTTCGGGGAGGTTAACTCGGCCCTGAAACCCGTTTATACGGGTTCAAATGGGCTATTTTTGGCTGAGCCTAATGGCTCGGGAATGCCCACATTAAAAAAGGCCTTGTGCCGCATGACACCCTCGTGGGTGGGTGACTGAATATCTCAGTCTAGCTCACTTTCTGAGCGACTGCACGGTTCAACTCTCTGTCTCCGGACGGAGAGGAACCCGAAGGAGGCTACGCCGAAGGGCGAAGTCTCCTTCGGGAGGTTAAACTGGCCCTGAACCCGTTTATACGGGTTCAAATGGGCTATTTTTTTGGCTGAGCCTAATGGCTCGGGAATGCCCACATTAAAAAAGGCCTTGTGCCGCATGACACCCTCGTGGGTGGGTGACTGAATATCTCAGTCTAGCTCACTTTTTGAGCGACTGCACGGTTCAACTCTCTGTCTCCGGACGGAGAGGAACCCGAAGGAGGCTACGCCGAAGGGCGAAGTCTCCTTCGGGAGGTTAAATTGGCCCTGAACCCGTTTATACGGGTTCAAATGGGCTATTTTTTGGCTGAGCCTAATGGCTCGGGAATGCCCACATTAAAAAGGCCTTGTGCCGCATGACACCCTCGTGGGTGGGTGACTGAATATCTCAGTCTAGCTCACTTTCTGAGCGACTGCACGGTTCAACTCTCTGTCTCCGGACGGAGAGGAACCCGAAGGAGGCTACGCCGAAGGGCGAAGTCTCCTTCGGGGAGGTTAACCGGCCCTGAACCCGTTTATACGGGTTCAAATGGGCTATTTTTTGGCTGAGCCTAATGGCTCGGGAATGCCCACATTAAAAAAAGGCCTTGTGCCGCATGACACCCTCATGGGTGGGTGACTGAATATCTCAGTTCAGCTCACTTTCTGAGCGACTGCACGGTTCAACTCTCTGTCTCCGGACGGAGAGGAACCCGAAGGAGGCTACGCCGAAGGGCGAAGTCTCCTTCGGGGAGGTTAACTGGCCCTGAAACCCGTTTATACGGGTTCAAATGGGCTATTTTTTGGCTGAGCCTAATGGCTCGGGAATGCCCACATTAAAAAAGGCCTTGTGCCGCATGAGACCCTCGTGGGTGGGTGACTGAATATCTCAGTCTAGCTCACTTTCTGAGCGACTGCACGGTTCAACTCTCTGTCTCCGGACGGAGAGGAACCCGAAGGAGGCTACGCCGAAGGGCGAAGTCTCCTTCGGGAGGTTAACTGGCCCTGAACCCGTTTATACGGGTTCAAATGGGCTATTTTTGGCTGAGCCTAATGGCTCGGGAATGCCCACATTAAAAAAGGCCTTTGTGCCGCATGACACCCTCGTGGGTGGGTGACTGAATATCTCAGTCTAGCTCACTTTCTGAGCGACTGCACGGTTCAACTCTCTGTCTCCGGACGGAAGGAACCCGAAGGAGGCTACGCCGAAGGGCGAAGTCTCCTTCGGGAGGTTAAAGGGCGGCCCCTGAACCCGTTTATACGGGTTCAAATGGGCTATTTTTGGCTGAGCCTAATGGCTCGGGAATGCCCACATTAAAAAAGGCCTTGTGCCGCATGACACCCTCGTGGGTGGGTGACTGAATATCTCAGTCTAGCGAACTCGCCGATCGATTGCCTAATTAATCCACGACATTCAAAAAACAGAATTTTACCGCGCATTTTTGACGAACTTCAACTGACTCACCTGAAACACTCAACGAACAACTATCGAAACTTTGAACAATATTTTTATGCACATTGATTTATTCATTACTAAAAATAAGAAATACGAATCACGAAAACAAACACAGACACGTTCAAAGGTAGACTACTTTAGCAAACTTTACCAAAAAACTCTTATTATATATTTCAACACAAACACAAAGTAACAAAACATAACGACACAGAGACATCCAACATTTCAGCAACATATACAATTAACGCACGCAACAATACAAATATTAACCTTGTTTGTAAATATGTAATTGTATATAAATGTTTTATTTGTTTCGATCTATAAATGTCTCGTTTTTACTTTGTTTGAAATCTCATGTTTGTTATATATTTGTTTGGGACAAGGTTTAGACACACAACCGATCCGAACAAAATCCTTCTGATTAATTAAATGAACCAAAAGTCCCAACAAGTTCACCAATATTATTTGAGGGATAAATTTTCCAGGTGACCGTAAATATTTACTCTCCAAAATGTTGATTACCGCAACATAATAGTGACTAAATATTTACTCAAACATACCAGCATCTCACAATATGCCTGATGAAAAGTTATGACTATTTATCCATAACGCAGCAAGAAATACGATTATATGGCCATCGAGAATGACTTCAAGATTAACAACTCAATCCAACCGTACCAATAATATAAATACCTCCACTAGGTGGTGTAAAAAAGCAGCATATCACTATGAAGAAAGGCCCATAACTCAACGAAAACAAAGTTTTGTCATCAATATGTTTATGTTGTTATTAAGAGGAAAGACCAAAACATTTTTTTATTATTTTTTGAAATTTTTTACTCCTTTCTATCATGTAGATGATTTTGGTTAAACATTTTGTTTTGTTTATTAACGACGGCACAATATAGAGAAAAAAAAGGTTTGTTTATTTTGCGCTTTTCCCGAGGAAAACACACGTTGGTTTGGAAATTCTTGCAAAAATCAAATAATAATGCTTTTTCCTTTTTAAAAATTCATTTTAAAACTTAGGTATCGAAAAAGTGGATGGAGTAACCTACAATAATAAGTTCTGTATTTTGAAAATCGCCTGTGTGTTTTGAAGATTAAGAAAAATTCATTAACATACAATGAGTTCGCCAACAGTTTCGTTCGGTTTATAAAGTACAATTTCGAATTAATAAACGAACGAACTTTTTAGCCAATTTCGTAAAATCTAACAAAAACGATTGAGTTTCCTTTTAACTGAGCCAAACACGTAAATCATGTTCATCTATGGAAAATAGTAACAGGTCTGATTTTCTTTTTCTCTCGGTAGATACATCAAAATATATTCTGTTATTTTAAATTAAATCTAGGATTAATTAAATTTACATATATGAAAATATTTTGTGAACTAGTCGAGTCATGCTTTGGACATTTCGTAAACATACACATGTAGATGATATAACGACTGTTGCTCCTGAAAGGTACCTGTCCACACATGTTGGTATATACATATTTGATTTTCTCAGAGTTTTGATAGTCACTTCAGACATTATCACTTCGCTGCATTATCCCGAGATTTTTCATTCGCCCTAAAGCTTTCATATTTAACGCAAGACAACAGAAAAATAAATTAATCGTGTTTAATGACATGGCAAGACGGAGAGGGGGGAAGCAGGTTTTGGATAAATGGATGGTAGAACAGTGTTTTGGAGACATAACAAAAAGAAAAAAAAATATATTATGAATTGCATGCAACAGAAAAATGTGAAAGGCCATGATCGCCTATATTATGTAGGGACACGGGACATAAAAAAAGATATAAAAATTCCACCTTAGGTTTGAGACATAATATACGTTCCAGACGAGGATCCCCATTGTGTGTACAACCGCTCATAATGGCTGTAGAAAACTCAGGGTTTGTTCCGTAATGATGTTCCGTTACTAGCTTGGTTTTGAAGGTAGTGTATGTTACAAGGTATTCTTCGCTCATTGAGCTGTACGAGCAAAATCTGTGTAGAGATCAGTTGCTATATTCTGGTCATCTCGATATTTGGTAATGCTCAAATATACCGTAACGTTGTTGGCATATATATATATATATATATATATATATATATATATGTGTGTGTGTGTGTGTGTGTGTGTGTGTGTGTGTGTGAGTGCAGGTATGTAGAAAAATAGGAAAGAACACGTTGGGTAAATAATGCAGGGTTCTTTAGTAGTTTTGTTTTATATTTTTTAAAAAACAGTGCTCCATACAGATGTAGAGCTTAGATTATAATTTTTTTTTTAAATATGATTCCTTCGCTACATAAGAGTTCTCATGTTTCAAAAACGAGTTGAGGATGAAGCAGGGCTTGTTACTTTAATTCAATTTAATTTTAATAATTATATTGATCGTTTCGGCTCTCGTTTTTGAAACATGAGAACTCTTATGTAGCGAAGGAATCATATTTTTTTAAAAATAATTAATATATATATATATATATATATATAATTACTAGGGATCTGAGAATGTTCCTAGGCAGCTCGTTAGTATATCTTAAAATATATGTAAATCTCACGAAAGTTGTTATTTAAATTTAACAAAATACAATGGTGTGTATTAACTAAATATGTGGCAAGGGCAATAAATCAGCAGAAAGATGCATAGAGTAATTTGTACTATCACGTTTCCTGGCCATCCTTGTAAAATCCATCTTTCAAGGAACAATACTAAGACTTCGCAGACGAGGAAAACAAATAAAAAGATGGAAAGCTAAATAAAGTCTGAGGACAAACAGTTATAACCCTGGTAGTCCCAAAGCGTGTGAAATACTGCGATAAATAGTGGTAAGCATATCATCGACGGTATCGTAACAAGTTAAACTGAGATCAAGAGAAAAGCGAATAAAGAGTTTTGTACAATGCACATTTTAAGAGTAGTTAAGAAGACAGTATTGCGCCACACATGTCTCTGGAACTGAGGAAAAACATGAGCCAGGCTGTTATTCTTTTAACAGATAGGTTATCTCATTTTTGCCGGCAGAGAAATTGCATATTTATCAACAGGCGAAATATTTCACCTATCGTTCAAGGATCGACATGTGTACCTGATAATTCTGCCATTGTTTTCTTTTCGACGCACCTACATTATTGCTTGAGAGTTGATGTCAAAGGTCATCGCTTGATCGGCATATGTCTTTTCTGCTTAGCGGGCTTATCGCATATGCGTCAATGTATCCCACCTGCAGGGCCCGTTTCGCACGCCAAGTGATTGCTTCGAAAATGATGAATTATTTTGACTAAGCTCCGTGCAAATGTAAAAGTGCAATTTATGCGGCAAGCAAAGCGTGTCTTGATAAAAATCACCCCCCCCCCCATAATCATTTATACGGTCAGTTGCTTAAGTGGTTAGTCATGTGTCCGGTGAAAAGTTACAACAATTTATCCATAACGCTGCAAGAAATATGGTTTCCTGGACAAAGGATGACGTCGTGAATAACGACATCTCAATCCAACCGTATCGATAACAAATTTGCCCAACAACAGGATTCTCCACTCTAGAATTTCATTTAATTTCCGTTCGAATGCAAAAATAAAACAAAAGAAACTTAGTAATTATATCCATATCTCTATTTCCCAAGTGTACATGTGTTGCTGCTTAATTTTATTTTTCTATTGTCTATGTTGACACTCCTGACAGCTAGAGGCTTAGGGTCATATCACGTTGAAATACCGGTTCTCGTACGGTCACTGAAGTTAAGCAATCTCAAGCCTGTTATGTACCTAAATGAGTAACCGCTTTGAAATGACATATACTGTAAGCTAGGATGTGTGAGTTGTCTATTCGATAACGGCTCCGAATTGGGAATCGGAGAGTCGAGTTTCGATTCCAGTCGGTTTCGTTATATCCACTTAAGCGCAAATATCATTGGAAAAGTATGAATCCACAACCCCCCCACTTTATCTATGAGCTAATTAGTAGGACTTGTATAAGTAAATTAATATCTCCCAAAAATTCTTACAATGCAAAAACATTTTTCTGGCTTTAATTAAACTGAAAAAAAGTTGATAACCCGTAAAAAACAAATCAGTCCATCCTGACTGCTAGAGGTTTACGGACATATCACGTAAGGTCACTGAAGTTGAGTAATCTCAAGCTTGGTATGTACCTAAATGGGTGACCGCTTGGAAATGAAATATGCTGTTAGCTAGGATGTGTGGGTTGTCTATTCGATAACGGCTCCGAATTGGGAATCAGAGAGTCGAGTTTCGATTCCAGTCGTTTTCGTTATATCCACTTAAGCGCAAATATCCTTGGAAAAGTATGAATCCACAACTCCCCTTTAACAATGGGTAAGACTTGTATAAGTAAATTATTATCTCCAAAAAATTCTTACAATGCAAAAACATTTTTCTGGCTTTAATTAAACTGAAAAAAAGGTTGATAACCCGTAAAAAGACAAATCAGTCCATCCAGACTGCTGAAAACTTTATGCTTATATATAAGTTTAAATATGTAAGTTGTATTTGCGTTTGTGGCAGATGTTTCTGTCGCTGTTTGCATATTTGGCGTCTGGTAGAGATTAAGGCGATCGGTTGTTGGATCTTAAAACATATCAACCCTTTCATTTTAATTGAAATCGTATTCATTTTTATTTTACTTGAGTCTATATGTGAATATTACTCGTGTTTGTACTTAAAACTAGTAGAAAAAAATTGGTAATGTTAGTACTCAAGCCTTTAGTTAAAACTTTGTCTGTGTTTATACCTGACTTTATAGGTAAAAATTGGTCGCCTTTGTAATTGCATCCATAGGTAAATTTTAGTCATATTTCTGCTTGAAACTATATGCAAACACTGATAGTGCTTATCGTTGAAACTGATGTAGATATTTCCCATGCTTCTATGTGAAACTAGAATTAAAATCGTATTGGTCGTATTAATCCTTGAGTTTATAGGAAAAATTGTTCGCCTATATACTTGAGTCTATAAGTAAACATTTGTGATATATTTGAATCTAGAGGTAAACATATTTGTAATTGAATGTAGCTTTAAATATAGATCGTGTCTTTAATTTAGAGTGAAAGCTTCCATCCAGGTGGTGTCATTTATGGGGGTCTTACTCCTCATCAGGAAATGCAACCGGGGTATTTTGTCACGACAATTGTTTTAAAGCCATACAAATATAAATTTATGGCGGTAAGAATGTGTTCTTGCTTCCGTGCAAATAACCATAGGGATGGTATGAATGCATTTCTTCACCGCCTCGCTATAGGTCAAATAACAGCGCATACTAGACTTTATCGACTTATGAAGCAACTGATTTGATAATAGATCTTTGGGAGTACTTACCTAATAATTATTTTTATGCAGATTAGGAAACTATTGTTTAGCTAAATATTTCATTGATATATTACAAGCGTATGTTAATATTAAAGGTATTACGGCGATATTAAGTTGAAACACCGGTTCTCGTTCTATCACTAAAGTTAAACAACGTCGAGCCCAATCAGTAACTGGATGGGTGTGTGCTCGGCAATGACAGGGGCTGTAAGCTTGGATGTGTGGTTGGTGTCGTCGATAATAGCTCGAGATTTGGAAATCTAGGAGCCGATTTCAAATTCCAGTCGGGTAATGCAAATCCCATTGGACGAACATGAATCGAAAAGAGACATGATCGGCCATGAGTGTCACATACGCTGCTGCCAACACAACTTGAGAAAGTGCAGTAGGTCAATGGCCCATCCTTCCTCATGAACCTGGGAAACGCCTGCGTCTAGCAAAGAAGCTTTACTGGACGAGAAGAAAGAATGAAACAAAGAAAAAGAAAAGAAAAGAAAGAAATATTAATATTAATATCGCGTTATATTTGTTTAGGATAGTAAAAGAATTAATGATCTCCTTAAAACGGGACACTTTGTTTCTTTGGATATAGTTTATTCCCCATTATTCTACTAGATGAGACTATAAACTTAGCAGCATATACATTTAAAGAATTTTCAAAAAAGCAATATATATATATATATATATATATATATATATATATATATATATATATATATATATATATATATATATGTATGTATGTATGTATGTATGTAATTGTAATCAAATACAGATAAAATATGGATCGGAAACGATTATTTTAAATACAAAAGTTTTTAAAGAATTTACAAAAATAGTTATCTCCGTATAATATATGGGCTACGCCAACATTGCATTAAACAGATATATTTATTAAAATTTTAATAATTTAACGGTCAATCTCAATTCCGCACCTGAAGATTCCGTTGTGCATGAATCTTCGAGATGCGCTACCATTGAGGAAAATGCATATATATATATATATATATATATATATATATATATATATATAGCCTGCAATAGTCTTCAATCTGTTTCAGTTTCTATGAACGATGCTGGTATTCTATTGGTCCAATATATCCGAATTAAACGCGGAACTCTCCGTGACAATCCTGTAAAATGAGAAGCACCTGCTATTGTGCCATTCTGAAGAAGCTGATTTCACAAAGCATTAATAGTTGACTTTGTTAAGCTCGCATTGAATATCCCAATTTTGTGGCCCTGTGCCAGAAAATGGTAATCTCTTATCACGCAACAGTAAACTCACCTTGAACTTTGACTTATTGTCTTCGAAATACTTAATAGCAGTATTATTACTCACCAAATATTTAATATTTATTTAATATTAAGTATTCTCGCATGGGAAAGCAAATTATCAGATACTGTCTCACAATACAGGCTAATTTTAATCTATTAATAAACATCGACTATTTTAATCAATTAATAAGCATAGACTAATTACATTCTGTCTGGGCCCTCTTTGAAGTAAATGTTGGACAAAGTCTAAAAAAAGCAACCCCAGTTTATAGACATTAGCTTCAATAGGAGATATATTTTAAAGATTGATTCAGATTTAATTTTCATTATATAATTTTTGGAGGTCTGTACCGATTAAAGTATTTCGTAACAAAATAGTCATCTTTGATGTTATTATCACAACGTTTCAGGTATTGTGTCGCTGCACTTTTTTCAGTTATTTATTGATCCCGTTAAGCTTCAAGGTATTTCGTAATGAAACCTTAATTTAATCTACGAGCAATCATTGTTTTACTTCCGCTCTCCATGTCTTGGCATAACTTGTCTTTTTCCCTTTTTAGCAACACTCAAATATTAGCTCTGTTTACTGTTAGTCTGGACATTTGCTAACCAGCACTTCAAAAGCTAGTCATTAAAAATGTAATAGAGAAAACTATCGAAGTTTAATAGAAATGTTTCTGCCACAACAGTAGAAAAAAAGCCGGAGGCAAAGAGGTTAAGCGTAAAATCAAGGTAACAGTATGCAAGCAACAATTAAGTCTTTGGTTTGTCAATTTGGCAACGTAGTAATGGTTACACGAATCAACAGGCTCCTGTCTGGAGGGAATGTCAAGATACCGTATTACGCTGGTTATAAGATGCATAAGACGTTCCCTACAAATTTTAAAGGCAGATATTTATGTACTTCATAGCTCTCCTGCCTATCCCAACTTTTACGTACTGAATAAAATATTTCAATATGAAAACGAGATAAATTCATCAGAGACTGAGAAGATTAACCAACTTCATAGTAACTATTTAGAATGTAATAATTAGAAGAGAAATTAGAGTGCATAATACTACTAAAATCTAACGTTTTGCAGTAAGAAGTCCTCACAATTTCATCACAAACCAGAATGGAGCGCTAATCTAAATTAGATGCATGTACATTTAGATAAAGAAATAAGGTTACATTTGATTTATGTGTAGGTTGAAATATATGATAGTGCTTACCGTGCGGCTGAATCATTATAGCCTGGAATCCTTATTATCGGTAATCTTGACAAGTTTATCCCAACTACATATAGCTTTTCTCATTTGAAGCCCTAGATTGTGTGATCTCAAGATGTGTGATGTATTGATGGGTGGCATTACGCTTTTATTATGAGGTGTCTTCAGGTAAACACTTCCAGTTGTCCCACGTAGAAACCCCACTGACACACTCAATGATTGCATTAAATTATCATATTTGTGGAAGGACATCAAGAGAGTAACGTTAAATACTAACATGAGAGTGTCGGAGTTAGCTCCTCCTTAGCTAATTAACCTTCAACAGGGGTCTCTCTCCCCTGGCTATAAATACTCGCTGACCCTTCGCATCGACCTCTTTTTGCCTCAGGCGTTCATCCTTACCACCTCGCAGATGTGAGCGCTCATAGATACAGCGTTTCCCAAATGCTAGGAACACGCTAAGAACAATACACGTACGTACGAACACTCACCACAACACACACACAAACACATATTCACCACACACACTCTGTCCATGTAACTTGTAAGCTTTCTTGTTATTAATACACATATTTGTTTACATATATTTATCGGTCTTGTGTTTGTTTTTCTTTGCCTTCTTTGGAGTTAATTAAAGACCAACTTTCTCTTGTAATTGAACCGGATAGCAGGAAATCTTAACTCAGGTGTGTTCTTCTACTTCTAATCAACATCACCACTCCGACGGTCCTCTACAAGAGTCTATCTTAATAAAGACCCAATAATTGCGAGTTTGCATCTCTACTTCTGAGAATAGGAGATGGCAAGATTGCTAAGATCACTATGGCAACATTGTAACTCCTCCAGAATTAGTATCAATAGTTTCTTTAGTTGAAGAACTGAGGAACAACTTGTACCAAATATAGCAGAAAACTATGCAAACTATGAATGGCTAACTGAGAGAGCAACTCTAGTACCTAAAAACGACGTGGTGCATGTTATCAATCAACAACTGCTCAATGAAATTCGAGGTGAGGAAAGAAAATCTATTCTGTGGAATCAACTTTGGATGATGAACAGGCTGGGCAGTAACCTAGAGAAGTTTTAAATTCCTTAGAATTTGATTTAAATTCCTTGGGCACACAAGTTGTGCCTAAAAGTTGGATGCCATATTATGTTGCTCCGGAATCTTGATGCTCCAAGATTATGTAAAGGAACAAGACTCTATGTCAAGCGCATATAACCTCACGTCATAGAAGCTGTCATACTAAACTGGTAGGGCAGAAGGAGAACTGACATTCATTACTAGAATACCCCTTATTCCATCAGATTCTACAATTAGATTTAAAACGCTTCAATTCCCAAATAGAGTCTGTTTCGGCCTGACTATTAATAAGTTCCACGGACAATCACTGGCGGTTGTTGGTCTCAACCTAATTTCACCTTGTTTTAGCCATGGGCAGTTTTCTGTAGGATGTTCTAGGGTAGGATCGGCAGAATCTCTCTAGATCATAGAGACAAAACATCAAACATTGTGTATACAAGGGCTTTGCAGTAATCTTATATGCAGGCTAAAAGTGAAACTCGGAATAAAAATTGTTAACTGATAGTTTGAACTGTTACACCCGGAAAAACGGTTTGGTATAGTCAACAACGAAAACCTACTAAATCTATTTTTGCCCCTGAAAAGTCCAATCTCTGCTCCATGCCCTGGTAGCCGGGAAATGGGAAAAGAAGTGGAATTGCTGGGTATGTTCAACATATTTGACACCCAGGCAATGCCGGTTAGGCCCTGCTAGTAGATTAATAACTTTGACCACCAACGAATAAAGAATTAGAAAATTACACAAAAGTGTAAATGATGAGCGACATTATAAAATATGTGACTACTTTTTTTTAGCAAATTTTATTGCTCCTATGCGTGCCTCAATCTCTCCCGCTCCCTCTCTCTTTATCAATATGGTCTGGAGACCCCGCTGTTGAC
The DNA here is from genome assembly GCA_903632075.3 of Acanthosepion pharaonis. Taxonomy (NCBI): domain Eukaryota; kingdom Metazoa; phylum Mollusca; class Cephalopoda; order Sepiida; family Sepiidae; genus Acanthosepion; species Acanthosepion pharaonis. The sequence goes on from CAHIKZ030005447.1 coordinate 2,412,773, forward strand.
ATTAAGGTCCTCGACAAGATCCAGAGACAGATAAGCGATATGGTTGGTCCAGATCTGGCATCTCGTCAAAAGTCGCTCTTTCACAGACGTGCCGTCGCCTCCCTCTGTTTTTTCTACAAGTGCGTTCACGGTAACTACTCCGACGAGCTACTTTCTCTAGTTCTGGATTTAAACGTGCTACTAGGCTGGCATCACGGTCCCAACCTTTCACTGTCGAAAAGGATAAACATGGCCGTCTCTTCTACTCCAATAGCTTCATGTCTCGCACCTCCCGTCTGTGGAATTTCTTTCCTATTACTTGTTTCCCCTGATAGCTATAATCTCCAACTGTTCAAATGTAATGTCAATCGACATCTCCAGATGCCTTAATCTATTCCCCGTCTTTCTCTTCATCCTTTACTCCATCACGACAATTTACTCTCGTTCCCACTCTGTAACCCCATGCGTACTAGTGGCATCCCGCCTTTCTTAGGGTGAAATGCTTAATATATATATATATATATATATATATATATATATATATATATATATATATATATATATATAAAAGGAAGAGGATATAGTAGTTTCAACGAGAGAAAAGTGTGTATATTAAAGAGAAGAGAGGAACCACAAATATTTTTGGTTGTAATTTGGATTTTTTAAATATATTATGCTTTATTTTCCATAATTTTTCTACACGTGATTCCGGTCTCGACCCCTTTATCAGACAAAGCGTCGATATTTCCACATATTATTAAAAATAATTAATTTCTCCTTTTTTTTTTTCGATGTTAAATATTCTCGATATGAGACATTCACTTTTTTGTGTGTTAGTGACCCAAATGTCTTCCTGAATTGGCAGTGTAAATGTTCTGCGTGAAGGGTTATAAAACAATTAAGATTGGTCCGAGAAAGGGTGAAGGAAAGGCATTTTTATCTTTTAATGAGCCCTGTGTTTATAGATATAATTCCGTTTTTTTTTTGTTTTTTCGTCAGCATGCTTTGTATACGTATATTCCCTCTCCATACATACACACTGTCTTATTACGAGGAAATACTAAACATATTTGTACGCATATACACTCACACAAGCATACACACAGACACACACTTCCTATGTTGTATAGTGTTCGGGTGTGTACCCGTAAGAAGATTTGATTTTACCAATATGTGTATGTATATATCAGCATGTGCATGTATACGCGCACTTCCTCTCTGCTACACATACTGTCTTATTACAAGGAATCAGTATACACACACATACATACATATGTACATATATATACATATACTTCCTACGTTGTGTGGTACCCGTGAGTAGTCCCCTGCTTTTGTCAATATGTGTATATATATTCGTGTTCCACAGACAGCATGTGAGTGTGTGTGCATGCATGCATGCGAGTGGTTTGATTACTGCATTTGGTCATTATGATTCATTCGTTAGGTTTCGTGTTATTAGCAATTGTTAAATTCGGCGTTTTAATGTTAAACCAAAGATTAATAATCAATAATTAAAGAAAGTACATTATTAAATTATTTTAATTGATTTTTCAGCCTCTTTACTGTTAGTTTGAATCTGATTTCAGTAGGAGGCAATGTTAATTTTACTATATATATATACATATATATATATTATGAAATGGACAAAATCCGATAATTATTTTAAGACTTTTTTATGTTCATACGTTCTTTTTATATATACAAATATTTAAGTAAATGTTCTGTTTATATTAAACAGAATTAACGACATTTACCGGACTGAATATCCGAGAAATTTTCATAGAAAATATGCGTCCTCCGACATTAATCGAACCTGTATCCTATACGGAACCGTAATATAGCCTGAATTTAGAGAATTGTATTTTAAAAACAGTAAAATCACCTTTGCTAACCGAAATTCTCCTCTGTGGCTCAATCGGTGAAAGCACATCAGGCTATATGACAGTTCCATATAGGATACAGGTTGGATTCTCGTCGGAGAACGCATATATATATGTATATATATAGGATCCTCTTTTGTATACGGTCTTTGAAAATCCTGATAACATACCCAATCCAGCTGTCGTTGGAAGATAAGAGCTTCAATGTTCTTTCTTGTACGCTGGAGAATATTGTTATGTGGCACTGGATCTTGCCATGTCAATCCTATATAGAGAACTCTCCGGAAGTCAGCGCGATGGTGAAGGATGGGTAGAAAAATATTTTTCTATGACTATCTTAAATGCTAAAACATTGCGGGATTAATCCTGCGGAAATTGAAGAGCCAATCGTAACAGTTTGAGGAAACTATACCGTCAGGCCGCTGAAAGATTTGAAACAAGCCGAACTCAAGACCAGGAAGTTCGTCAGCAACAAGGTTATAATCGCGTGATGTATGGGTTACGGTCACGGCCACCTTGGCAGCATTCATTGTCAAACCTATAGACTGCAATGAGCGTCTGAGTTTGGTCCTCGCAGCCGTCAAGGTCGATATAATGTCATCAGAGATTTCTTCAATTCTCACTTGATGGAGCAGACGTCGTTGTCCTCATCAACGGGGTTCATTAATATATATATATATATATATATATATATATATATATATATATATATATATATATATATATATTAATAGTTTTAAGTTATGCTGTATTTATGGGTTAATGTGCTCAATTTCAGTGATAGAGTGTACATAAATATATATGTGAACATTGAATTCAACACTCAGAGGCGACAGTCTGTTTCATGATATATGCGACCGTCAGGCCTGACAAGAAACAAACTGCCACCTCTGTGTTCTGAATTCAATGTACCCTTTATATATATATATATATATATATATATATATATATATATATATATATATATACACACAGAGAAATATTTGATAAGTATTTTGATGAATATAGTTATATGATTCAGCTTTAAATATCAAGTTTTTTATTTATCATAATTAACTTTGCTCAGATGAAACGAAAAAACGTTTATTTCAAGATCCAAGTTAAGATCCACAATACCCGTGCTTATAAATACTAAAAAATATTTACAGTTTTGGAGATATCTTTTTGTCATACTTAATTGAATAAAATGAAAAAAAAAACCCAAAAACGACGGATCTCAGCAGATTAATTACCAGCTTAGAAATGAAGTCGCAATGATTTAAATCATTTTCCTGCCTCTGTTCAAAGGTAAAACAATGACAAACACGGTCTGTTGGCAATCTCCCGTCTCTATGATGAACTGTAATTGAATATTAAGAATTATATATTTATTTGTATTGAAGTTTAATCTTTGAAGATTAAATGTAATTCTAAATTATCGCGTTCGAAAAGCATATATTGTACACGTAAACCCTTCATCAACTCATACGCAATTATGTTGACATTGATTTATTTAATCACAAACAATTATCTTGGAAATTATATAAATTCATATATTGCTATTTTTCGGGAATTTTCACATTAGTATCAGGTAGATATTAAATAACAGAAAAGCTTATCATTATTTAAAAATTTCCACTTTATATCAAGTGAGACTTTTAATACTGCAACTAAGAGGAAAGCTTCACGTAATCCTGTTATGCACGAGTAACGAACATAATAATACTGCTATGTACAAAGGACGATCATGATAATGCCATTATGTGCCACAAACGGTCACGATACTGATGTTATGTACGAGAGGTGATCATGGTAATGCGTTGAAACAGCTCCCAGAGTAATATCATTGCAACCTCATCGTGTCCCATAATTTTACTACGTTTGGTAAACAATAGAAAAACGTTTTGTATATTTACTCTTAGACAATTTCTTGTTCGTACGTACATCATTGGCCTACATAACACAATCGATGATTTTGGACAATTCCCTGAGTAAAACCATTCCTGTCAATTATCAATGTTTTTTGTTTATCCAACTGGGATATCGAGTAATATTTATTTCAGATGTGATTACACGCTTATTTGAAGCTGCGTAATAGAAATCCTTACAATTTCCTTGCGATTTCTCTCATTTGATTTTGATTAATATGGTCGAATAAAAGTTGTCAGCGCTTCTATTACTGGGGATTCCGGTTTGTCTTACCGATTTAGTCATTTTGTTTTCAATTCTTTTATTTGTCCTTTGAATTCTTGTGATATATTCAGCGACGGGATTTAATAAAAATAAAAGATATTGCTAGCGTGTGCAGAGGAACATGACACGTAAATCACGCGAATTAAGTACACATCATGATGACGTGACTTTGACGGGAGTACGTATATATAAAGGAACCAGTAATTATCCAATGAATAACATTCGTACACACCACCACGCATCACCTACGTTTCTGTCTTTTCATGCAGTCGGAAATTTTCAAATATATATATATATATATATATATATATATATATATATATATATATCAGTAGGCATTGAAGTCAAAACCCAGCGGTGACAGACTGTTTTATCCTTACACAAAATCCCCAAGCCATAAGAAAGAATAAGACTGTCGCCCTTGGGTATTGACTTCAATGCCCACTTTCATATTTACATAAGTTCTATATCTGATACTGAACACTTTGACCCATAAACATAACATGCATATATATATATATATATATATATATATATATATATATATATATATATATATATATATATATATATTACACTTCAACACACCCGGTCACAGCATCGAAGATGTCAGGTGGGTGCCTTTAGTGTGTGGATTCGACAGCCAGGAAAATAGAAGCAGGTCAGTGTTGAAATACATATTAAAAAATAAACTTCCACATAAAAGGTCTAAACAGAGATTTGGATTTACATAAAGAGTATACCTTCCAGAAGGAAACTCGTTACCAGTGATACCATCCACAAATGAGGAGCCGCTTGATGTTCCCGATTTAAAGACTTCTATTGAGTCGTACGCCTTTAGTTGATGCATGGTGCGTGCTCTGCACTGAGCCCAAATCCTGCGATGGACATCAGCAGGCTTGATCCCCCACTTCCCACAGAAAACGAACTAGTAAAGCGGCCATACTCTCTCTCTCTCTCTCTCTCTCTATATATATATATATATATATATATATATATATATATATATATATATATAAAAGTGGTTAGATCATTGATTTTCTGATCAAGAAACTTCACAATGATCGGTTTTAAGCGATATTATCGAGCTTGGACGGCGTTCCCATCGTACGGTTCCATTGGAAAATGCCTAAAAACATAACATGGTTTGGCTCAAGGCTTTCGATTAAAAAATGAGTAGACAAAAAATATATATATATGTGTGTGTGTGTGTGCGCGCGCGTATATATATATATATATATATATATATATATATATATATATAATGTGGGGGAGACACATAACAATTTTAAGTTATTGTATTTCCAGTTAATGAATAAACATACTTTTCATATAATTAACTGTACACAGATGCATAAGTAAATATGCATATATATATATAGAAAACAGGCAAACATTGACTTATTAAAAATAAATCACATTTATTCATTTAATGGGTGAAAAATATTAGCACAATGTACATTTAAGATTTTAAATCTTTTAATCTGCTTTAAATTAAATTGAAGAGTCATTAGAAAACATAGATGTGATTCTCAGAGTAGGATGCAGAGAATTTCATGACCCGATTTTGTAAATAACGAGGAGGTTTACAGGGAAAATGAAAAGAAAGGGACACTGAGGATTAGATGTAAAACTATTCATAAAGATCGCACCCTGATTCATATAAATGAACTATTTTATTCTATTTGATATATATATATATATATATATATATATATATATATATATATATATATATATATATATATATGTGTGTGTGTGTGTGTGTGTGTGTATAAAACTGAACATTGCGCTTAAGGAAGTAACAGAATGTCGCCACTGGGTATTGACATCATTGTCCACTTATATTTACATACGCACTGCCCTGGATATTGATCACTTTAACCCCAAACTATAACATACCCTAAAGCTATCTATCTATCTATCTATCTATCTATCTATCTATCTATATATATATATATATATATATATATATATATATATATCAAGGAACGCTCAAGTGACTTATCAGGTTAGCTGACTCAGTTGTTTCACGTTGGAATTCTCACCATGGAGTGATTGTCGATATATATAATATATATATATATATATATATATATATATATATATATATATATATATATATATATAGGTATCAGCCAACAACTGAAGAATGAAGAACAAGGTCTCCTTGCACAAAAGCACCATAAAATTACCAGACAAAAGGAAGCTTTTTGTATCACAACCCATCTTCAAATGTAACCAGGTAAATTTAATATAATGCCAATATATGAAACAGACAATAAATCTTACCTACAAATACAAGAAAAAAAAAAAACTTCATAAACAAATTTAAACCAGAACTAAATATATCATAACCCCACACGCAAAAGCACACAACATGCACACATGATGACCAAATACCGTGATCAAACCACTCACATACATGCACGCACGCTCACATGCAGGTATCTGTGGAGCACGAAATATATATATATATATATATATATATATATATATATATATATATATATATATATATATATATATATACGTAGGTTGACAAAAGTAAGGAACTACTGACATGCACGCACACAAATCCCACACAATTTAGGAAGTACGTGTGTATATATGTACGTATATACGTATATATGTGTGTATGTGTGTATGTGTATACTGGTTCCATGCAACTTGGGAACTATGTGTGTGTACGTATATGTGTATGTATGTGTGTGTATGTACTGATTCCTTGTAGTAGGACGGTGTGTGTGTGTGTATGTGTGCATGTGTACAAATGCGTTTACTAATTCCTCGTATTGAAACGTTGTGTATGTATGGAGAGGGCATATACACACATATACACGCATGCTGACAGAGACACACGAAAATGTAAATAGATATAAGAACACACAGGTGTCAGTAAAACATTAAAACATAAGATACCGATAAATAATTCATCATTTCTCTCGGACCAACCTTAATTGTTTTATGACCCTTCGCGCCAGTTCAAGAAAGAAATTCGGATTACTAACACATAAAAAGAGAATGTCCCATACTGAGAATATTTAACATCGAAAAACATAAAGTAGAAAAAATTAATTATTTTTAATAATATGTGGAAATTTCCACCCTTTACCTGCTGATGGTCGCGATATATATATATATATATATATATATATATATATATATATATATATATATACACCAATACAGAATGCATCGAAAATACTTTTACTATCTTTGAGAGCAAGTTCCTCACACCAAATATATGGATACAAGTCCATATAAACATATGTCTACAAATCCTTCGTTTTTGAGTCATTTCATTAAGTTTACGATAGACGCTATTAAATGCCCAATCTAGGATACAATTTCAAACTACTATGACAAAATTTGGATGTGGGTTCTTGACACCAAAACAAGGTCAAATTTTCCTATAAACATATGTCTAAAAGGCCATCATTGCACCTCATAAGTGTTTAAAATGTCCCCACTTGCCTTTACATACGCATGCACCTGTTGGATAATTCACTGGCGGATACTTTCAAATACTCCCACACGGTGTTGAATGGTTTCGCTGGCCAGCATGTCACGCTGATGAAGCCTCTCTGTATTATTAATGTCTGCTGTATAAACTAATTGTTTTAGGCAGCCCCAAAGATAAAAAATACAAAGTTTTGAGTTTCGAAGGAGCGTGCATTTCATGAAATAGCAGCCAGTGCATCGTAAACAATGTGACTAAAATGTGCTAGAACCCCATTATGCATGAACCACATGTGTCTTCGTATTAGCAGGTTTACATCCTCTAGCAGATCCGGTTTCTGTTTGAAATGAATTCCCTGTAGAAATATCCTGTAAGACGTGCTGGGAGAACATATGAACCTACCCAGCAATAACCTATACTTCCAGTCCACACATTAATCTTAAACAGATGCTGGTGTCTAACTTGTAACATGGGAATTCCGATCCGCCCACGAAAGTTGGTTGTGTAAATTTGTTATTTCATCTCTTCCAAATGTTGTCTCGTCTGTAAACAAGAGACAAACAACTGCTCGGCAGTTTGTGCAATAAACCATCGACAAAAGTCCTCCCGTGGTGAGTGATCAGAAGGCGAAAGACCCTGTACACGTTGCAAATCATACGGATAGAGGAACTGCTTTTGAATTACCCTCCATGCGGTGCTATGAAATGTACGATATGCTAGTGACACTTGACGTGTGCTGACACCTGGATCGTCTCCGACATACTTTAGAGTGTGCTCGTCGTGGTCAGGCGTACGGACGGATGTTATTCTTCATCGATTCATAGTTCCTGGTGCCACAAATCTTATCTCATCATTGCGACAATAAACAGAAGCAAAGACTGTATGGCTCATCTGGAAACGCAATCTGATACAGCCGTGCAACCTCGCATCCATTACCATTCGCGCGACCTTATGTAAAAATCATATCTAGCTGCTCCCGATAAGAATATCCAGCCATTGTTAAACGGAACATTTCTCAGTAAACTCACTACTACATAAGTTAAACGATGAGTATAGTCTAACCACAAATTTCCACGAATGACAAATGTGACCGAGTCCTCATGGCAATAAAGCACCATCTACCGTAAATTTTCTTCAAATCTACACATAAACACACACATATGTATATTGTTAAAACTAACTGAGAACATTTCAATAACTTTTAGACTATTTACAATATCAATGACACATCATTTGCCATGTTGCAACTAGGTATTTACTCCGTCTCTCCCCTAAGACGAGTTGTGGCACAGGGTCGGTTTAATGTGGGGAGCCCGAGCACGTACACACGGGCAAAGAACAAAAATTCTCCGAGCCCCAGCAACCGTCGAACACCGATCCCTCTCTCTAGTGCAATGAGAGGGCGCGGCCTCAGGCAGTATAATTTTCCTCAGTTGCACCTCTCAGTATAATTTTTCTCAGTTGCGAAGGAATTGCCCCTGAGTGCACTCTGCCCAAGGACAGAGACGCAACTGAGAGATGATAAATAGACGTGTTACAAAGTACTTTATAGTAATTTGCCATGTTGCAACTAATATACTTGTAATTTAGCTGAAAGCACCCGGAACATACAATCATTTTAGAGAATTTCTACACTTTCCAATTACAAAATATTCGCGCTTTTCTTTGCATACAAGAAAAAAACTGATGAGAAGTATCTGTTTAGTCATTTTAACGAAAAATATGAGAAGTATTGCTTCTCAAATATGCATCTCTCTCTCTCTCTCTCTCTCTCTCTCTCCCTCTCTCTCTCACTATATATATATATATATATATATATATATATATATATATAGCGATGGAATCATATTTTAAAAAATAATAATTTAGGCTCTAATTATGTATTTAGCACTGTTTTTTTTTTTTTTTTTGAATTACTAAAGAACTTCGGATTATTCATTTAACGTGTTCTTTCCTATATATTTGAACACACACACACACACACACACATATATATATATATATATATATATATATATATATATATATATATATATATAAATAGAAATTTTGGAGATTTGAATAATTTCTCCTAAATTCAATGCTCTCTGAACAAAATGCAGAAACTTCTTCAGTAGTGCACACTCAATGCCGAGAATCGCACCCGAGCCCTTATGATACAACGCAAACATCTTACCACTGTGCCAGCGAGCCTGCTCGCGGAAAGAGCAACTAACTAGGGTCATTATAGCGCTGCCTACTCCTAATTCCGGTGGTGATACTGATACAAACATATAGTGATTTTCCAAACGTAGCTTAGAGGTGGCACAAGGCGGAGAGTAGGGAGCACACAATATTCTCTATCTTGATCGCTTGATATAGCACAGTAATTATAAATTCTTCTTCTATGTGTCACGTCCCTTCAGGACATGAGCGGTTGTAGATTTGCAAAACATCTTAATACTTATTTCCCTTAGCAGTATTTCTACGTTTGCTGAGGGTCCACAATCCCCGTTGTATTAAAACAATTATTTATTTACTTTTTTAATCGATTTCATCTCAAGTAAGACAGTAAAGACACAAGTGGTTACTGGGTGCGTAAGAATTAAAAAAACAGAAACATTCCTAAGGAGCGAAAACAATAGAAGTGTAATCATGAAGGCAGTAGATAGCGATTAACGTAGCATTTAAATTTTTGAAAATCAAATTTGGCCGGGAAGCATAGAGGCGGAAGCGAGTTCCACAAGCAATAAGCGCGAAAAAAGAAACTGTTAGCATAAACCTTACGATTATATCCAGCCAACTCAACTGTAAATTGATCTGCCTGAATTACTATGGACTTTTTTTTCCTAAATGTAATTTTGTGATTTTTATTATGAGAAATATTAATGTTTTTTAAGTATTCTTTTCAAAATCTGAATAACCGTATGTTTTGTGTAAGTACGTCAAGAATTTCTGACTCATACACAGAAAAGAAGCAATTAAACTGACCGCCCTTTCAGTAAATGATGCAAATAGGGTAAAATAAATTCGGAGTTCAAAAGTTATTCTAGGTACATCCACGAGATCGCTAAAAAAGAGCATATTTTAAATAAACATTATAATTTCTGTTTTTCTTAAAATAAATTTTGAAAAAATGATAATTGATATTTAAAAGAATTTTAGACTGAGATTTTCGTTTTTTTTTAAATGGAAAAAAAATGGTTGCCATCTGTCAATTTTGCTGACTCAAAAAAAAAACAAAAAAAAAAAACAAGATATTAAACGACGTGCTAGGAACGATTAAATAATGTAAAAAAAAATGCCCCCAAAATACTTTGATCTTTCCTCTTAATAATAACATAAACATTTAGACGATAAAATTTTGTTTTCGTCAATGGCGTCTTTTTCATCTTGCAATGCTCGTTTTTTAGCGATCTCGTGAAGGTACCTAAGATAAACTCATATAATCTAGATCAATTTCTGAATTCAGATCTTAAAAAAATCGATATTTTATTGAAAACATTAAAACAAATCTGCCTTTCAAATTGAATTCAGTAATTTGTATAAAAGTGTTATATTTCGTGTTAATAGGAATATATACTTGAAAAACACGGTGGATAAAATAAGTAAAAGTTTATCGTAAAAATCAATACAATAAGAATAAAGATAACAGTTATGCACAAGGTCGTCACTAGTCAATCCAGTAGTGAGTGTTACTATTGGAAGATCGGTAGTTCTCGCCTATCTAAGCCGTAGGCTCAGCCCCAAAAGTCGACAAATTATTTGCAAATAAACATGATGCACTTACGTTCACCTTTCGAAATTTGATGATTGAAACTTCCAGGAACAGCATAGAAAATTATATTTACTTCTTCACTTGAAAAAAAAAATCGCCGTTCTATTTTCGAAAACTTCTGGCATATTTCGTGATATTTTTTTTTTTTAAATAACGATCTTCTAAACATCTGAATTCCAAAACGCAGTCCCAAAAGAAAAAGAAAAAAAATCTCGGCTTTTCAGTAGTCTTCTATCCCGTCGGATCGGAAGAAAAATTTTTTTTTTAAAATTGACACGGGAGCTATCTCAAACGGAGGCAGCTGGCATTTCAGATTAGAAATTCTGATGTCTTAAAATCCACGACAGTTTAAATGTCAATTATTCAAGTTAGAATAAAACAAACATCAACAAAAAGGGGGAAAAAAATTTCTAATGTTGACTTCGAAATACGCAGCTGCACGAACTTGTACATTTTCTGCAGTTCGTCTTTCATTTGAAAAATTGTGAATTTATCGTTTTCAGCAACATTGAAGACACACATTTCCGATCGTAATGTTGCAACAAAAAAACAAAAAAAAATCACCCAGTATCCTACATATAGCGATAGCCAAACCTAATTATTAAAACCTTGCGAAAGAACATATTATTTCATTCACTACTATCTTCACTGGATGGAAATGAAAACAAATTTCCTTGTAAACGAAAAAATAAATTATAACTTCATTTTTTTTTTTGCTTATTACAATTCATATTTAATTCTTGTTTTAATTAATTTAATTTATTAAAATGTCATCGAAGAAACATCTTTCTAATGCTCAAAATGCCGTCATATCTGATGAGGAATTTTCCCTCCCCTTTCTTCCATTAAATACAGCTATACATTTTAATTGTTCTGTGCATTTTGTCGTCAATATCTATAACATCCGCGCATATATACATCGTTAAATGCTAAGGGCGTAGGCGATCATGGCTCCCAACATGTTCTCATTCCGT
>CAHIKZ030005447.1:2430000-2450000 GCA_903632075.3 Acanthosepion pharaonis
CCTTTGTAAATCACTATCGGGTCTTAAATGCCACTTAAGATTATCGCACAAAATTTCATAACTGAATCAATAAACTGTCAGATCATCATACGTCGAAACCGACGGGAGAGTCCATTATTATTATTATTATTATTATTATTATTATTATATAAAGTTGCGATGGGTAAATAATCGCCATTTATATTACTAATTTCACGCATGCCCGTAGGGTCAGTTGTGCATCATCTATGAGAATAAGAACCCTACGATGCAATTCACTCCGCCAAAAACTCGGAAACTATAGGTATTCACGCCGGAAGCTCCAATACGAACATTTCAAACTATTTAGGGGTCACCCTGAGGACAGTGCAGAAGATTCGGTAAGAGTTGGATGAGTCTAATTGTGATTACGAATGTACGGAATGTTGGAAAATTCACTTTGATTGTTATGATAAAAAAGGACTTCAGGATTTGTTGGTGAAGTCTTCAATCCCAATAAGGAAGTCAACATAAAATGCCTTGAGAAGGTAATGCTGCCCTGGTTTAAGAGGGTGACATCTGGAAGACGGTATGTCTGGCAACAGGACACTGTACTATGTCACACAAGTAGGAGGACCCAGTCATGGTTGTCAGACAATTTCTGCGACCACATCACCACTTACATCTGACCTCCTAACTTCCCAGACTCCTCCAAATCCCTTGATTATTAAGTGTGAGATGCTGTTGAGAGAGAAACCAATATAACTCCTTAATGAACTGAAGGCAAGTATTATGGCGGGATTCACCAACTTAGACAAGGATGAGACGCAGGAGATTCCAAAGTGTTCTGAAGGTCGTGACTGAAGGCAATGGCGCTTTTATTGAATAAATTTAGATGTTTTTGTTTTGTGTAATTTTGGTAAATATATCTGTTAAAATTAAATGTCAGAGTTATTTTCAAATTCGCATAATTTAGACGACAATTTATCCATCGCACCATATATATATATATATATATATATATATATATATATATATATATATATATATATATATTATTGTCTGCTGAACATTGTAGTTTTAGCTAAAATTTTAGTAAATTTGCACTCTTTCCGAAATGAACAATGTGTTCCACAGTGCTAACTTAGCATGTATGTATGTGAGGTAAAAGAGAAGTAGATAGATAGATAGATAGATAGATAGATAGATAGATAGATAGATAGATCTATTTCTCTTTTGAAGTGTGAACGTTTTCGGTGAAAATCAACCATTTCTCCTTGCACTATGCTCATGTTTTCTCTTCAATTGTTCTTATTTCTTCTACCTAGTACACCTAACTGTCTCTTCAGAATCCACTTCAGAAGCCATCTGAAAGATCCTACGAAACCATTCAGCTATAGGAACTTTTTATTTCACTGCACAATGCGTTCTTATCGCTGCAGGCATTTCATGATTTAACCTTTTAGTGTTCATCGCCTTTAGTGCTTTGTCACACAATTTTCATTAAGATTTCAATTTCGAGTGCTCCAGTGCAATTGCATGTCTTTCCTTTAGTGTGCACGAACTAAACGTGTGCGTACGTTAGCCGATCGTCATATAATGACTTTTTATTTGCTACTTGTTGTCATGGTGACACGAACAGTTACATCGCTTGGATTTTAAATGGTTGTGCAACAAAGATATTAATAAATGTCTTTAACTCGTCTTCATAGATACGGGAGAGCTGCGTTCTTCGTACGAGGTGTTGCAAACATTCAGGGACATTCTTTTTCATTAATCTGAGCTGTTCACATGAGGTGTAAATGTTCAGTTACTGTTTTGCAAATTTTGTACGTTTGAAAGTTGTTTTGCTTTACCAAACACCGGTTAGTTGTCTGAAAGAAACAAAAGATTGATCTAATTGAAACGATATATAAAAACGCTTGTTACTAATGTCGTCAAAATGAAGATTTCTTTGTTAAATCCTTACTGTTTTTAGTTTTTCAGTCTTTAAATATATCAGGTCATTCCATAAGTTCTGTCCGAATTTTGAATAAAGAAAACAAGTGACCAATTGTTTCATTTAATTACAGATTCAATCAACAATGTATTTTCTCTGATTATCTATGACTTCCTTCCATCTATTAACAAGCTTACTAATTCCATTACTGTAAAATTCTTTTGGCTTTGATTCGAAGAACTCACAAATGACAGTTTTAACCTCTTCCTGTGTTACAAAAGCTGTTTCTTCCAAATGATTCTGTAAGCTACGAAACAAATGGTAGTCTGAAGAAGCAAGATCGAGAGAATAAGGTGGATGAGAAATTTTCTCCCAACCAAGTTCTTCGATCTTTTGTGACGTGATTCTTGCTGTGTCGGATCGCGCGTTGTCCTGATGAAACATCACCTCTTTTCGATTCATTAGAGTAGGTCTTTTTTTCCTCAAAGCTTGGTTCAAACGCTCTAATTGCTGACAGTATATTTGAGCATTAATTGTTGCATTAGGTGGTAAGAATTTAAAGTGGATTATTCCTTGGCGATCCCACCAGATTGAAAGCAGAACCTTTTGCCCATGAAGTTCCCTTCTCGGCTGTGGCTGGGTCCTTCCCCTTTACCAAGCCACTGTCTACGACGCTTAACATTTCGATAAAAGATCCATTTTTCGTTGCTAGTCACAAGTCTATCCAAAAAAGGTGTAACAAGTTGGCAAGAATGAAGAGAAGAGCAGATGTCAACTCGGGATTTGAGGTTGTTTTCAGACAATTCATGAGGCACCCATTTTCCAAGGTTAGAAACTTTTCCAAATTGTTGAAGATGACGATGAACAGTTGTATGGTTTGAACTGAGAACCACTGCTAATTCCTCAACTGATAAAGCAGGATTTTCTTCAAGGGCTTCTTCAAGAACCATTTCATCAAACTCAACTAGACGTCTGGTTCGATCTTCATCTTCAAGGGTGAAATCTCCACCTCTGAATTTTGCAAACCATCTTCTGCAAGTTCTTTCCCTCACACACTCCTCTCCATAAACTGAGTGAATGTTTCTAGCCGCTTCTGCTGCTGAGTTTCCTTTTTTGAACTCATAAAGCATTGTATGCTTCAAATGATTCTTGGGTACTTCCATGTTAGCAGGGTTTTAATCAAACAAAATTTAATTTTATTGTCCTCTGAAATAAAATTTGATCAGTTTAAATACATCTAAACATAAATATAATGTTCAGCTCCATTAGACATTATAAAATACTCTTTAAATTTCGTTCATTTTAACAAAAAGTTAAAACTCGGACAGAACTTATTGGATGATCTGATATTTTCCAATTATAATAAACATTCAGGGATACTCTCCGTCCATATATTTGTTTATCTAAAATACACATAAGTATTCATGTCTTCGTAATATTGATTCCAACAATACGATATTGTCATCAAAACGACAGTCAGTTTTGCGAGGTAGTTGAACCAGCTATCTCTCTTGTACTAACAGAATACAAGGTTACATTGCACACTAAATATACAATTAGATTCGGCGTATTAGATAGTTATATGGGTACGTATTCGAGTGGTGAAAACGTCTATTTCTGACTATGAGAACCGGGTTCGAATCTCAACATGATTGATTTGTCAGGAAGGAGATTTCTTGATGTTTTCGGTCTGGAATAAGGTGATTCCGTTGTACCGCACCTTTTCGAAAGTGCCTGAAAACCATACATAGCACAAGACTTGTGTGTGTGAAATTGAGTAGACTAAACCCTTTGGAGAGAAATTCATGGTTGTTCTAGCATCGTGGTCGAAGGTGTGAGTGTGCTGGCCTTGTTCAGAATGTTGATGACGCGAGATACATCACTTTCTCTCTCTCCCAGAAATTTGAACTAATGTCCGCTCAGCATAGTTGTAGTATAAACTCTAGGTGAACTCTGTGAGTGTCGAACAAACACAAATGTGCCTGAGCAGATGTCTGGAATGGATAGTAGACGGGCATCCTCGTATACGAGTGGCCAGCCATTTTATTTATTTATTGTTAAAAAATAAGATAATGTTGAAGAATGTCTCCCAAACCTTAAAGACGTATTACGTTGATGCCAATATTCCAAACTCTATCGGCCGCATATTTTAATGATTTTCTGTGTAGTATTTTTTTTTAAATTGCTCACTTCTTTAATGTCGGTATAATTAAGCGCATGTCGCCGATTGTTGAAGAACCTGAAAAAGAATTTTCCTCGAGAAAATCAACAAAAATACATTTGCGACAATTTTGAATATTTTGGATCTTCACTTCCTAACATAGAAATATAATTATTATTGGCAACAGATATAGACTGATAGATTGATATCATAGAAGAATTAAGAACAATGAAAATTCAAAACAAAGAAAATACTAAGTACTTGAGAGTCTGCAAAATCTTAACTTGAACAGAACCTTCCGGGGAAAGTCATTTTTTTTATTTCTGTTTATTTAGAGATACTTAAAAATTATAAAACTTATTAAAAACCTTAATCTTATTAAAAAAATAATATTTTGATCTATTCAACAGAAATTAAAACAAATTCTTCCAAGAGATTATCAAAATAGAAACAGACTGGTTTTCTTCTGGAATATGGAATTTAGATGAAATATTGCTTTAATATTCTAGAAATTAATAAATATAATGTTATGAATTGATATTTATAAAGATTTTCGTAATAAATTCTGGTAACTTTTCTATTAAAATAAAACAATGTTTGCTGTCTATTTTTCAAACTGATGGGCCAAAAAAAAAAAAAAAAATGAAAAAAGCTTTGGAAATGTCTGAAAGTATTCGCAGTTTTCCCCTCTTCTCTCAAATTAAGAAAAATGTAATAACCGACAAATTATGTCACTATTTGTGTTTATTGTTGATAAGACGATCAAACTGATAAAGTGAACACCTATCATCACTTACAATCAGCTTTCTTAACAAACAGGGAATTAGATTTAGAAAAGATAAATTTCTCATCAGAATGATTGTCCACAACACTAAAAGTAACAAGATAAATAAGTAAGCAGAAGTCGGATTTTAAAGGATTGCTAGAAATAACGCTGAAAACATTGTAAACTTTTATATCTCCTTAATTCACAGCATTTAGTAGATTTCATTCTCTAATGCTCAAAAATAATCGTTGCATGTGGTAAATATTGACATAATAATATTCGTCGAGGCACTCAGTTCCCTCTTTTTATCGCATTCTCTATCTCTCTCTTTCTCTCTATTGAAGAATCGTTACGCCAAACTTGGAGAATTGAGTCAAAATGAAATAACTGAGACACCAGGAAGAGGCATGGCACGTGGAACCAGAATAATTTAACCCGGTGGACGAAATAAAATGTTCGGTTCGAAATTCCAATCATCTGAAGAAGGCCGGGGTGTACAATGGCTGAAACGTTGAGAAAATGGCAATTAAGATGAGGATAACAGACCGAATAATTTAGACAATGTAAATAATCTTAATACCGAGATATAGACAGTTATATCTATGAAGATCAACTGTAAAGATCATCAGAATAATTACCGTGAAAATATTCATAGATGAAGCACAGGGGCACGACGTCACTGAAGCTGAGATGTTAATGTCACGAATAAGAAAATATTTAACATGTATCATGTAAAGTATGCAGATCTTTTATATTGTGTATTTTATCTAGCTTCTGAAAGATTCTATTAAGGTAAACAGTGGTTCATATAAATTCAAAAGAAGCTTGAATTGTGAAACAAAACTTGATGATCGTTATCCTTTTACATGCGCTTTACGTATAACATTCGTTATACAGCAGTGTTCCCCATAGATACCACACGTGAAAGAGACTTGAAGCAACAGAAATATGCTAAGAATACCGTGAACCGAACATTTGAACAAAGATGAAGTTTTAGAGAAAATAGAAATATTTATAATTAATATTAGGAAGGGATAGTTGAGATTTCCAGGGCACATAATGAGGAAAGAGGGCTTGGAAATTTTTATATTCGCAACACGGAGATGAAGAAAAGATGGTAAACAACGCATACCGTACATAGCAAATTTGAGTAAATGGATGGCGGAGCAAGCTTTAGGAGAGATAAAAAATATTAACAGCTGCAAATGATAGGAAAATGTGGGGAGCCATCAGCGACAACATCCTGAAGAAATATTGAAGTGATGATTTCAGAAAACCTAGATGGCATATAGATTGAGCTATCAAAAAAAAACGAATATTGTCCTAAAAATTAAGATGTGAGAATTAATAAAAAAAATATTCGAAAGAGAGCGGAATTTTCGATCCGATTGTATTCTTCAGATCGACAATGCTCAACCAAAGTCCGCCAAAGTCTCGCAAGGTAGAAGGTAATTAAATGAGGTTGGTGTAAACTCGTACCTGGCGGGAATAGAAGCGCATATTTTGAGGACATGTAGAATCGATGATAGTTGACCGTAGGTTAAGCTTGAAATAATCGGAGAAAACATTCTCTAGGTAGTTTGTTGCGTAGCATTACAGTTCTGGGAGACGAATCTGTCAAAATAGAAATTCTTCTTTACCAATGCCACATAAAGGGACTGGGTCTGAGTCGAGCCAGTGTACGTGACATGCCGGTCCTGTCTGAACGTCTGCCATGAAAATACTAATAGAATAGCAGGAGGCAAGTAACGTTTCATCTAACGGATAGGCGTTATGCGTTATAGTGGGAAACAGTTCATCAACCACAAGGCTACGCATACGCTTTTAAACTGTGTCAAACCTGGAAATTGAAGATTAATTAGCTCCAGCCCAGACAGGTCAGTAATGCACTATTTTTGGGATCTTGATTTGGGATTTGACTCTTGTACAGTTAGGTCATGGTCGAAAGCTCTAGGTAATTTCTGAAAGCCGTGCAAGGTAGAATATTGTATATTTAGTGTAATGTACCATTTTAGCATATTCGACCAATTTTCAAAATTGATATGTGGATTCTTTCATTTCCTAATCAGCATTGGAACCCATGTATTTCTACCTGTAGTCAACTATCAACTTTTCTCGTCAAATGACAATAGTCAGCTATCTCAGTTACGTCGGAGGCCTTACATGTCTTCGATCATCAAATTGGTAATTGGCTCTTTCTGACGACAGCAAGAAATTAATTTAATTGCGATTTTATTTATGCCTTTTATACTTTATTTGCTGTGTCACTTCAGGACGTAGACAATCATTATTCTCCCTCAATTCCTATCCTTTGCTGCCGTAAGTAAATTTTTTTATCCCTTACCATCTTTCTCTGTTCATGTCCTGCTGTCCATTTATGGAAGCACATTAGGAGGGTTACCTGCTGCTTCATTCCACCTCATCTACCATTCAATATGCCCTGTAAGTGTCAATTTCGCCAGGCCGGTTTTCTTGATTTATGTATCTCATAATGTTCAGCTGTTTCTCATGTTAACCAAAAGTGTAATAAACGTTGACACTAACTTCTTACCGATTATGACCACAAGGATTTGAAGAAGGCAGATTTGTAAAATGGTCGAAATGCTGTGATTATGCTACTCCTGCTAGAAAGGTATATAATAGAAAAATGGACTAAAGTAAATAGTCTAGGTTCCAGGCTAAAAACAATTGGTTCAATAAAAAAAAATAAAAGGATAACATTTTAGCGCATTGCTTAATGAGACAATATAAATAATCTGAAAAAAAAAAACTAAGCACGATTATCTATCTATTATAATATGTTTATCTATGTGTTTGAGTTTTTTTCTTTCTATTTCAGTCATTTTATGTCTATCTCGGTCTTTTCATAAATATAAATCTTAGCTTATTCTTATCTATTTCAGTCTTTTTCTATCTATCTATATATGTATCGCAATCTTTTTATACCTATAAATCTTAATTTATACTTATCTATCTATCTATCTATCTATCTATCTATCTATCTATCTATCAGACTATGTGCCTATCTATGTCTTTCAGTCTTTTTCTATTTCAGTCATTTTATGTTTATCTCGTTCTTTTCATATATCAATCTTAGCTTATATCTATCTATCTATCTATCTATCTATCTATCTGTCTGTCTGCATATCTATCTGTCTATCTATCTATCTATCTATCTATTTCAGTCTTTTTATATCTATCTTTCTATCTCAGTCTTTTCTGACCTATAAATCTTCATTTATTTTTAATTATTTATTTATCTATCTATTTATTTCACTCTGTTTCTATCTATCTATCTCATATTCTGTGTATGTTGTTCTCTATATTCTTCAATAGAACCACATTTCTGTTACCTCAAAACTCTTCTTTTTCTTTAAGAAGATTATCCATCAGTCACTGCCATAAAGGATTATAGATATTGCATAGCAGTTGAACATTCTTATTTTTGTTTGCAACGAGATGTTCTTGTTACTTAATACTGTAATTAGATTTTTG
Source organism: Acanthosepion pharaonis (assembly GCA_903632075.3). Classification (NCBI taxonomy): domain Eukaryota; kingdom Metazoa; phylum Mollusca; class Cephalopoda; order Sepiida; family Sepiidae; genus Acanthosepion; species Acanthosepion pharaonis. The sequence goes on from CAHIKZ030005447.1 coordinate 2,438,320, forward strand.
AAACCATCTTTCGATATCCCAATGCATCTTCGGAGGTTGGTCTTACATAACGCTTACAATTACTGATAAAATGTGTGGAACTATAAAACAGAACGAGCTGGCAGCGAGATATTGTCGCGTATTCCTGAATTAAGAGTTTGTCTCTCATAGCCGATGCATTAACCAACTGTGTAACGAAAACCAGTGCCTAGATAGATTAGACATACTTATGACTTTCTTTTCACTTAGAAGTTGAAAAATGTTCGATCAAAATAACTGGGATCAAAATTATCGAATATATATCTAAAATCCTCTCTTTATGTCGTGCCCATTAAGGACGTGAGAGATTATGGTTCTCCACAGACTTCTGTCCTTTTAGGTTTTAATAGTTTTGTTTTGCTATCTTTTCTAATCCATGTTCTGTCAGCCATTTTTAGAAGTTCGTTGGTTAGGTTATACGCTGACTTTCTCTATCCCGCTCGTATACAATATGTCTGGTGAGCGTCGAATTTGCTCATCTCTCCTTCCTCATTTTGTATTCTATAAATTTCCACTGCCTTTTTCTCATTCTAAGTATGTGTCCTATTTCGTTCCATTTTTCCCAAATCTTAACATGTTCAGTTCACTGTATAATTAGCATCCTTCTGTAGAACCAGATTTATGTTGCCTTACGTCGCTTCTTCATCTGTGATAAGATTGATCACCAATCTCTACCATATAAAAGGACCGATATAGCATAACAGTCCAGTACTCTTTTCTTTGATTCTAACGAACTTTTAGCCGATTCTTAATACTTTTTCTTAATACATAGACATTTTTTTCGCTATTCCAATGCGCCTGCTGATTTCGGTGTCGCGTTTTCCGTTCTCTGCTAAAAAAAACTTCTTAGATATTTTTTATACCCGCTTGATTTTGTTGACCCCAAATCACGGTTCGCATCTTAGGCTGTTCCTTTTGCTGACAACTATACATTCTCTCTTCTTACAATCGATGTTCAATCATTTATTATCGTTTTACTTTACTGCTTTCTGTATGAGGTCCTGTAGTTTAATTTCTGTTTCATCTATTTACACTGTCTCACCCGCATATCTTATGTTGTTAAGACTGCAGGCACAATGAATGAATCTTGATATTTCTAATTCTCTAAAGATCAACACACTGCAATGGTTGAACGAGTACACCGAAAAGACTCATCCTTTTCTATTTATTCGTATGTCTTGAATATTAGTAGTGAATATAAATCATCTATGAAATCATAGTGTGTTATAAGCAAATAATAATAAATATTGTGTAATGTGCAACCACGCAATGACTTTATTTATATTTTTAAATGCAAGTAACTACAGGATGGCGATTTACAAAGACAACTAATTGGATGATATTTGTTAAAATTTTCATAAAAGTTAGTTGAATGGGTGAGAAGAAAATTCAAGACGAAACGCGTTAAAATTTATGATTTATGATAATAGAATGAAATAAAAGAAAATTCCAAGGAGAATCGAATCCAGATTTAACTAGATAAGATTCAGTAAGACTGAACAACACCAAGAATCCTAACCCTATCTTTTTCTGCCAATAAGAAATAGATTAATGTATTGTCCGAATTGCCTGGGTCCTGGGAAACTAGAAAATGGACGTTTGTTTGAAATATGCTATATATAGTGAATGTGTCTGGCCACAGAAAATAAATATCTCAGTAATTCTAGATAAGGAACGAGGGAACGTCTGGTTTATATACGAAACAACTATCTAAAGAAAGATAATTAGGATGACTTTGAATATACTATTGAAATACTAGCAATTAGCAAGAACACCTAAGATTAAGATGTGCCTTTTTCTTCGGCAATCATCTGCAATTTCTATAGTTAACAATATTTTGGATTTCCGATGCTGGTGAAAAAAAACAAAAAAAAAAAAAAAACAGTTGCTCAATTTGCTGGAATATGGAGATAATTAAATTGGATATTATAAATTGTCATTTTCTGTCGCCTGTCTAGGAAAAGAAATTCATCCATCATTATGGGAAGTGATTTCTCTATATAAAGGCAGCGCGCATTTCCATTGGTGGTCATTTTCCCCGAGCGTCGAGAGACGTCTGACACGAAAGGCACCGTATATAAGACTTGGACGTCAATCCCTGTATCATAAAATTTTGTGAATCCCGAATGAACCCGACCGAGATGACACACTGGCCCAAACCGAGGAGGGAAAAGAAAAACGGATGACTGTAAGGTCGGTATTGCTAACTAGTAATGGCAGTGATGCTAAAAATTCGTGGCTGCGAGAGAAAGAGCAGAGACACAGTTAGGATCATGGGAGAGTGGTCCCGTGAGGTGAGAAGGGATGGGTGTGTTGATAAACATGAAAACGATCAACAGTTTTCAACGTGGGTAGGTTACACTTGATGATGTCAAAATATGGATATTATACTGTATATACAGGGAAACATTTTATGAAAAATATGGTTTGTCGTTTTTGAAAGCCGAACTAAGAACGCGGGACTGGATTCCAGGTTGTGACAAAAACTCATTCTTTATTCTTATGTCAAGGTACTTAGATTAAATCTCCGAGAGATTTCAGTCTAGATATTTGTTCCAAAATGCATCAATTAGATGTCAGAATTAATAAAGAAAATACTTCGTCTCGTAATTCAAAGTAATCGCTTAAACATGTACAGTAACGTGCTAATACCCTTGGAAAAGTTATTGAATCCTTTTCTTCTCCCCCCCCAGCTATGGGTAAATTGCAGAACACACCTGGTTTTATAGCCTTGAATGGCAACTTATCTATCGCAGAAAGAAATGGTTACCTACTGCGGAAAAAAAAATCTACCTCGTCAGTCATGTATCGAAAGATACATGATCGCCTAAGCGTGTATAACACATGGTACATAAATGACTGAATATATGATACACATTTCCCCGGCTATTTGGATCTAATATTTTCATATTATAAACAAAAACTAAATATTAATATCTTCCAACCACGAACAACGCCACAGCTTGTAGTGAATTTCCAAGCGTAGTTTAAATGTGACACAAGGCCGAAAATATGGGGTACCCAGTGAGAGTCGAACTCACTACTCTGTCGTAATTGTTCTAGCGAGACAAGCTTGCTAATCATTACACCACCTCGGGGGGGGGGCGTGCCCAAACGCCATATTTTGTACGGTATGACTGAAAGTGACGTATACTTGTCCGAGCAAATCTATATGTAACAAAGAGTTTAACGCTCTAAAAAAAAAAAACTTAGAATGTATTTTTTTTAAAATTATTCACTTATATACTAAACCCATTTTAATCAACTTTGCTTCAGACTGTATCAAAAAAATAGAAGGAATAGCAGTTTCATTTATGATCTCAATATAGTAGATAATTTAGGTAATTTTTATGACGTTGTCGACGTTCACAGAGTCATATTGTCGTTCTTCCTCAAAAGATAAGTAGTAGTTATGTTCACATCTGTTTCCCGATACTGAAGTGTACGTTGATTCGCCTGGTGCGAGCTTATTTTTACCGGGTTGCATTTTGGTGAGAACATATCAGTTTGTTTGCTTTAAATTCTGCATAAATACCATTTTTCAAAACATACTGTAAACTATAATTTTATTTGAAGAGCTTGATATAAAACTGAACAAACGTTAAATGCAGCTGCTACAAATTATAAATGTCACAGCGTATTATGCACGAGACATTTCCCAGAGTTTTGCAAAGTAAACGGTGCGTTTTACACCCGAATAATTCCTCCGTGTGAGGCTAAAAGGGCGTAAAAGTATTTCTTTGTGAAATGACAAAATGAAAACTTAATGATAAAAATGCTTAATGCAATAGTTGAAAAAAAAAACTGAAGTTAATCTTCCCTCAAATATATTTTGTCAGAATATTGTCTACGTCAAATTATAGATATATTTGCTCATTTCAAAAATGAAAAAAAAAACATGCAAAAAAGTCTTATGTTCACTTAGGTCATTTTAAAATCACACCGATAATTTGTTTTATATTAAATGTTATCTAAGATCTGAATGAAGCCTGGGGGTCTTGACAATGATCATCCTTCTCTGAGCATTGTGGACCGGCCATATAGAATCACAAACAAAAATCCGTTTTAAATAGCAGAAATCACATCACTTGAGGGAGAGAAAATAATCACATAATCACGATGTCGACCTTCCACACTATTTTAAATATAAGTTTAGCAAGGCAATACTGAAAAGAGCGATGACAGCTACTGGACTTGAAAAAGCTATTTTCTTCATAAATCATTTTAAGAGAAAGATTTTATAAATGTCAAACGAAATCAGTCCAATTTGCTCGGTCACTGAATGCCAAATGTTTCCTTGTAGTGAAACAGTAAATATTCCTATTACCATTATCATGTAAGTTTGTTTAAAAATAAAATAAAATAAAAGACAATAAGGCATAGTACCTTGACAAACGATATACTTCGTTGAGTGGTCAACGTTATGTCTTTAATATTCTGTAAAATGAAAGACAGAAATATTGCCTGTTGCAGATCACACGAAAAATAATTACTGTAATTCCCCATGTATAATACGTATTTTTTCTAAAAAATAATAAGCAAAATCAGGGGAGCGTATTATGCACAGATACAAACGATTCTTTAAAAATTGCCGTAAACTAAAGTCAGAATTATCGTAATACTTAATTAGAATAATATTATTCAATATTTAAAAAGATTTTTTTAAATAACAATAGGAAACCCTGTCCGTAATAAAATTGAAGAGGTACAATTTATAGCGTTCGATTACCAAACAAGGGGTGCGCATTATGCATGAGGAGAGGCATTCTCCCACATTTTTAGGACAATTTTAGGTGTGCGTATTATGGATGAAGGTGTAATATACATGGGGAATTACGGTATTTCTTCTCAAAGGGATTGGCGATAAAATGTATGCAGAAATCAAGTATAAGCATTATGGAAACGGATGAATATACAAATAAAGCGTGCAATGAATATTTTTCGTCTAAATTACACAAAAATGAAAAGAACATATTTTAACATATTACACCAAAATATCTTGAAAAGGCAAAGAGTAAATATATTTCATAAAATCGCTATTGGCTTCAACCACGGCTTCTAATCTCCTGCATCTCTTCAAGACGATCTCCTTGTTTAAGTTGGTGAATGTTGTCATAATTGTGCCGCAAACATAATAAGTCCGGGGAGTTAGGTGACCAAATGTAAGGGGTAATGTGTTCGCAGAAATTAGAGGACAGCCATGGCTGAGTTCTCTTGCTTGTATGCCATGGTGCAAAGGTGTGTTGCCAGACAGAGTGTTTTCCAACAGTTATCCCCTTCATCCAGGGCAACACTACCTCCTCAAAGACCCTTGATTTAGACCTCCGTGTTGAGTCTGAATCACTGTGGGAAGATGAATAGAAATATAACGTTGACATAACTAATTATCATCCCAGGCACCTTCGTTATCACCGTTAGACTCGTCTAAATCTTTCCGAATCGTCTGCACTGTTCTCAGATTAGCACCCAGTCACTCTGAAATGTTCATATTAGAGCTTCTGGCACGAATGCTAAGCAGTACAGCATGCCGTTTTGAAATTTCTGGCGAAGTGAATTGCATCATGGTGCTCTTTTCCGCACAGACGGTGCACAACTGACCCTACTATACTGTGCACCCGACAAAATCAAGAACGAACAAAGTGTATGCAAGAAATTAAAGATAAAATGACGAAAATTTACCCCTGTTGATGATATTATGTTGACCCTGATGGTTGCGAAGACGAAGCTCAGATGCTCATTACTGTCAACAGGATGGACACTGAACGCCGACACCTGGTGGCCGTGGCTCACACAACAGGCGATCATAACGTTACCGGAGAAATTCCTGGTCTTGAGTTCGGCTAGTTTCAAATCTTTCAGTGGCCTGACGTCATATTCTCCCACTGTCATGATTGGCTCTTTTAACTTCCAGTTTCACATGGTTAATCCTACACTGTTTTAACATTTAAGATAGTCTCAGAAAAAAAATTCTGTCCGTTCTCCAGCATAGAGTTCACCATATAGGATTGTCATGCTGAGATCGAATACCGCATGTCAATATTCCCCAACATACCAAGAGCATAGCACCGAGGCTCGTATAATCCAACGACAGCTTAGGTAGTTTTGTTATGTGATAAGGATGTTCGAAGACCATCTCCTAACATCGACTCTATTATACTGTGAAGTCGACAAAATCAAAAACAAACAACGCGCATGCGCTAAATTTAAAATATAAAATGGCGAAAATTTACCGATGGTATTTATCAATCCACCCACAGGGATCGAGTGTGGCACAAGGCCTTTTTAATGTGGGTATCTCTGAGTCCGTAGGCCCAGCCAAAAATAAATAACCATCCAAACCCGCCGAGGCGGGCCAGTTCCGTCAACCTCCCCCAACGAAACCCTACCCTTCGGCGGAGCTTCGTCCGGGTTCCTCTCTGCAAGCAGATAGTTCGACCGACAGACACCTGACCCGGCAGCTCACAAAGCGCAGATACTACACTTTGATCCTAGCCACCGGGCCGAGCGGGTATTCTTTTTTATAGATACGAAAATTTTACCGATGTCACCCTGTAAAATTTGCAGGTAGGTATACCTGTTGTTTTTTTCATTTGGTGAATAGTGCATTGAAGCCTCAATTTCTAAAGTGGACAGTCGATTTGAAATATAAAAAAAAACTGACCTTTGTTCGACACCAATATCGACGCAATGATTAAAATTTATCCTTTACGCAAATCCTCTTTCTCCTTCTATTTTACCTTCAATATCCTGAATAAAGCGAAGTCTCTCAATCACCAAACAGCGTGTTGTGTTGTATTTTCTACACCATGGTACAATCAAATTCGTTTTATTACATCTAATCTCATATGAATAAGAGCTACACTAAAATGCCTTTTTTCTTCCAGACAATCTCTTCTTATGTTAATTAGTGAAGTCCGCCTCTGGAATACCTCTCATAGTTGCTTTTAATTATATTGAGAATATTTCAGATAATATCCGATACAAAATATAATGTCAAATATTTTTATATCAATAAATTACTTATATTACTGTGTAAACTGTAGACTTATAGAGGGAATATTACAAATTCTCCGAAATATATATGTGACTGCCTTGAAAATTATTCTTGAAAACAAGTGTTAAAATATGCTTATACGTGTCACTGTTTGAATTGTATCGTAATGTAGCTCTAAATTTGCACGGAGGGAAATGGTTAGCGACACGAAATGAGAGACCGGCGATCCGTGTTCGAATTCAGGTTGTGTTGTTGTAATCACTTTCACACAAATACAGTTGTGAAACCATCTATTCTCTCCTCATGTATGTGTTGCATAATAGTGCACACAAGGCTCTCTAGTCGTAGATCGCCAACATTCTAGGAGAAGAGAGACGCACATACTATGTAACTATGGACAGGATCACGGAGTTTTCAAATAATGGAGTTGTAGACCCGCCGATTCCAACTGAGGTCGAGTTGTGTTGTTCTATACGAACGAATGCGCAATCAATATAATACCGGTTCCTAGATGCAGAAACGCAGCTTTGTGCGTTCAGTCTCCTATTCATAATACCAGAATATTAAACGCAGTATCATAGACGGAAACCGTTTTTGAAAAAAGATGACCTTATAATTCGTGATCACAAGGGAACATCAGGTGCTGTAAGCTTTAATATGTGTCTGATATCATGTATAACGTAATTGTAATTCAGAGAGATTTCCAATTCCAATATAGCCTGTTATATTCACTTACGCGCAAATAACCCTTGGGAAAGGTATAGATCTAACACTTTACCCTCTAGATATGGGTTAATTAGTAGAACTTCTAACAGTAAAAAATCATTATTATCTGGCAAATCTTCTTACAATTTAAAAATATTTTCTGGCTTTAAATAACCAGCAATAGGTTGATGAGCCGTAAAAAAACATCAATCTATCTATCTATCGGCGAGTAAATTAGGAAATCACAATCATCCTTGTCTTTTTCAGAGATTAATTGAAACGAAAGAAAACTTGGATTGCATGAAAAATAATGAAAATGCCGGGAAATAAAATGGCTGAAGTCAGAATGTAAAGTCTGGAAATGTGGACACATTAATAAAAATGTTTCCTTGTTTTTAAAAACGTTTCTATGAAAAGAATTCCTTTAATTGAAAGAAGTAAAATCAAAATGCATTCATGGGGATTCGATTTAATTCTGAATTCATATTGAACTCACAAATAGTCTTACGCACACACAAACACCTACAAACATACACAACACGTGCACAGACATAAATATATATATATACACGTACATATATATGTAAATAATGTACATGAAAATGTATATATTGATTTACTTCACATTGCCTAATGCAAATCGAGAGATTGAGAGATAAAACAATGTAAAACAATGAATCAATCTTCCTATAAATAAACAACAGAAATGCAAATTAATCTGAACCAACGTTACATTTTTATGTTCGTCATTAAAAGAAAAGGAAAATAATTGAACAGTTTAATTTCTAATTTATTAAATGCTTTTTAATATTTTCCTCAAAATTTAGTAACGTTGTCTAGATAATGTATATACGACGAAGGCGTGTGTGCATGTGTTTACATACACACGCACAAAATAATACACACACACACACATATATATATATATATATATATATATATAACGACATTTTATGTTTATACATTCTTTTTATAGATACAAATATTTAAGTAAATTCTCTGTTTTATAATAAACATTATTTATAATATTTACTGGTCTGAATGTCCGAGAAATTTTGAGTAGAGGTTCTGTTTTTATATATATATATATATATATATATATATATATATATATATTTTAGAAATATATGCGCTCTCCGGCAAGATCTGAACCTGCGTCCTCCAGGGGAAACCGTCATTATATCTTACGTGCCTGTTCGATTTTTTTTTTTTTATCAGGATGTCCTAAGTGGGCGTGTCGTCAAAAGCACGTCAGTTTTAATGAGTTTTCCCTAGGGGACGCAACTTGAATCCTGCCGGAGGGCTTTATATATATATATATATATATATATATATATATATATATATATATATATATATATATATGGAGGAAAAATGTATGATAAAAGCGAAAAAGTGTTCGTGTGACGCATTTCGTCCTTTAAGGCTACATCGGGCTAAATTCATTAAGTTGACGATTCATCTCCCGTCAACAAATTGGGGAGATATTTTCTTACCAGAACGATCAGAGTGTTTTTTCCAGGCTGTCGTCCATTCAGGGGAAGCCGTCGTTAGATCTGCCTTGCTTTAACAGACTAGGCTCTGATAAAACATCGATAATCTATGACGAGAAGTATTTCACTTGAAGGCACTTTTCTCCGTTGCTTCCGTATATTTACAGGCAAAAGAAATAGAGCGTATATAGATATAAAAATATAAAAATTAAAAATGAGGTCAGCAACAGGCGGTGAGAGTCTTTTTCATGCTTGAATGTAATCATGTCATGTATTTTGTGTTTTTGCTTGACTCCTTATGCATGCAAGTCAATAGTAAATTATGTCTAGCAAAGTCTTTTGTATTATCCTAACGGTTATTGGCTAAACGTTTTGTTTCAAAATATTCTAGCGTCGACTGAGGACTAATAATGGCGGATACACATGCGGTGGTTGTATATATTTTATAGTGGTATTTGTCATTAGTCATTACTTATTATTTATTACTTAATTATTTACTCTTGACTATTATTATTATTATTTTTATTTTCTTTGATTTTTGGTGTTTACACATTTCTTTCCGGGTCCCGCCCAGGGACCTAAGGTTAGAAATAGCGTCATGACACTTTCCACTGACAAAAAAAAAAAAAAAAAAATACATAGATAAAGCCCATCGTAAAGGGTGGGCTGTACTTGTCAGAAGAATTTTTTGTATCTCCTTGAGGCATGGACTTCCAGGAATCCCTTCAATTAGTTTACTGCAATCTTTTCCAACCAGTCCTAGGGCTCCAACTACAACAGGGATTGTTGATGTTCTCATATGCCACATTTTCGAAATATCTATTTCATTTTATTCATTCATTCATTATTATTATTATTATTATTATTATTATTATTATTATTATTCTGATTTCTGCTTTGATCATACCATCTAACAAGTCTGCTGCGGCTAGTGATGAGTTGTTATGGCTACATCTCATGATTTTTTCTAACTTCCTTAACGTCACTAGCGTTACATGGACAAAGTTCTTATTGTGTGGGCTGAGCTTATGAAGACAGTTCTTTGTATTTCTCTGAATCTTTAATTTCCAGGATTCTTTCAATGTGTTGTTGTGTTCCTTTTTTATCATTCCAAGCGCACCTACTATGACTGGTACCATTCTTGTTTTCAATTTCCACAATTTTTCTATTTTGCTTCCCAGGTTTTTATACTTCGATAGTTTTACAAATTTATTGCTTACCCTGTTTCAGTCCGCTGGGCAAGCCATGTCAATGAATAGACACGTTTTCTTTCGGTTTTTGACATTTATGTCTGGTCGATTTACTTCAATCTCCTTTTTCTGTAGAGATGGTGTAATAGAATTGCGATGTCTTCTATTTCTGTAACCTATGCTGGGTGATTCTGTTCATACCAATGTTTAACATATTTTCCAAAGTGCTTGCACATTGTCCAGTGTAAATATTGCCTCAACCTATCCTGACGATTTTCATATTCATTTGGTGCAAGTATAGAATATCCTGAGATTAGATGTTCTATGGTTTCCTGATATTTTTCACAGAATCTGCACATTGGATCCACATTATTATGTATGATATTTCTCTGAAAGTTCCTAGTGAAAAGACTCAGGTCTAGCGCTGTAAGAATAAAGGATTCTGTTTCTGCATTTAATCCAGATGCTCGTAACCATCGATAAGTGTTAACTTTATCAACATCGGCTTTATTAGCCTCGTTCTGGATATTGGCCATGACGAGATTTGTCTTGTTATTGTTGTTTCATCTGTTCAAGAGCTTTATCCTTGGCTTTGTTTTTCATATTTTTGCTGCCATATTTGGTTCTTGGGTTTTGTTTTGTTTTGCTTTTCTACAGAATCTATCAAATGTAAATCTCATTGGTAATTACAATCTCCAGTCATGATTAAATATTTTTCTTTCTATTTTCATGTTGTTTGACTAATTCTATCATCTAGTCTTTTGTTGTTTCCATAATTGTTAGCAACCCAGTAGTTGTTGTGTTGTATGACAATTCTAGCTGAATAAGACTTCTTCCACCGACGTATGCATAGACGGTCTGCATCAGTCTTTGGATGATGCATGTTATGCTTAGAAAGAAGATTTCTAGTATTAGAATCCAGTCGTCTGATGTTGAGAGTCCATTTCAAGCAGTTGAAACTATATTGAACCACTGGGAGGGCAATGCTATTAATGGCGATAAATTATGTTCTGAGACTAGTTCTTAATATCAGTCGCACTATTCTATATTACATATTTTTCACTATTTCGTTAATTATTTTTGGTAAATTCTTTCACCCTCATTTACACGGGGTTACTTATAAGCTTCTTCCTGCTATAAATCGTTGATTGTTAAACCAAGTGTCTAAGCTAATAGTGGATATTTTTGTAGTGATCCTCGTAAATTTTGCACATTTATCCAAGCCGAATTCCATTCCAATGTCATCAATGAAATATTTACTGTTTCAGAAGACCTTCCAGC
>CAHIKZ030005447.1:2457500-2460000 GCA_903632075.3 Acanthosepion pharaonis
CACCTATGAGGCGATCTACACCTATGGGGCGATCTGCATCTATGAGGGGATCTGCACCTATGGCGCGATCTGCACCTTTTGGGAACTACTGGTTTTGATAGTTCTATTTCTTCCTCTAGTTTCACGTTCTTTTATTCACTTACCTTGATCCATTTCCGTACTCTGAAAACCACTGGAATGACGGTCACCTTCATGCACCACCCTTCTTCAGCTGCTTATATATCACCACTTTTATTAATTCCCGCATTATGACTTCCTGTTAGGCGTGAAAGGAGATCATATAACAGCAAGTTGTTTCAAATGGGCAGCACTTACCTAAAATAACTCTCCGATATTCTTTTATTTATATACTAAATGTTTTAGTGGTTATGACAAAGGCACCATGCCACAGTGAAGCACTTTACTTCTTAGGCCTGAGATCAAGCGTTTTTTTGACCCAGAAATGTTGTATGAGTTTAAGCAAATCCTATCACACAATGGCATTGGCCAATCAAAGATCAACGCAGTAAAAACACATTATCTAACCAATCAGATTTCAGTGTATTAACTGAAATCCAAATGCATATTTCGATAGAGAAAGATACCTTCCAAAAGCTAAGAAAATATTAAGAATCAAGAAAATCTCGTTAGAAACTCAAAATAGAGTACTGAACTGTTGCGTAATATCAGTTCTACTATATTAATGATTGCTGGACAATCTCGTAACTGATGGGGAAGAGACGTGAAGCTACAAAAATATGGTTGTACAGAAGAATGGATTTTAGAGAATTTGAAAATAAAAAATCACTTCAGTATCTGTCTATATTTCTAAGATGGGGTATTATGTAATATCACTTATACTTAAAAATAAAAACAAAAAGATTGCTGAAATTTCTAGCGCATATAATGAGGAAAGTAGGCTTGGAAAATATGACATTCACAAGAAAGATTGACCAAGTTTTTGAGCATCCTGGCCAAATTCCACTATAGATCAGAGCGGATTTTACATTCCCTCCCAGAAAATAAGATCCATTCACAATAATTGCAATATGATACCTAGAATTTATGAATTTAAACGCAGTACTAGGTCTGACACGATGTATCATCAATTTACAGTTGAATGGGCTAGATGCAACTGTAATTTATTTGCTAAAATTTTCTTCTCTCGCACCTCGCTTTCAGCTTTTTGCTTTCCAGGTTGCTACGAAAATTTAAATGCAATGTCAATCGTTATCTACTGTTTTATTGATTCCTTTACTTTTATTGTTCTCGCTCTTTAATATTGTTTTTCTCTTGCTAGTTCTTCCACACTCAGTAACCCCTTGTATCATATTGGCTTTACTGCTTGCTTGGGAGAAATGACTAATAAAAAAAAGGCTCTCTTTGTGTTGAACAAGGACTGTTTGTGCCTGAACGGGCAACACATATTAGGAAGCATTCCATTCCAACAGATTTTAGATACATTTTGTAAAAAAAAAAAAAGAATTAGTATTGGGTAGTTGTGATTCTAAACTTTCTTTTTTATCTTTGGGTATCAGTCACGAAGCAGATAGGTATCCACTGTCAATACAATGATTATCAGAAATGGTTAAAAAGGATTTGAGAGAGTGAATCCTGAGAGACTTGGCAATGGTCATCCTTCTTTGAACATTATGGACTGGCGACACCTAATCACAAATAATGAACTGCATCAATTGAAAGAAACCACATCACTTAAGGACTGCCAAGAGCAAGGACAACGATAGGGGATATCGAATGAAATTAGAAGAAAAAATAATGACATAATCAAGATGTTAACTTTCCACACTACTTCAAATAAAATTTCAATAAGAAAACACTATCATTTCTGGAAAGAGCGATAACAAGATTATTTACATTGTTCGGACTGTTGTCCTCATATTTATTGCCATATTCACGGTTTTTCGTCCGTTGTACGCAACGAACGTCTTCAGGTAATTGTAATTTCGAACTGAACCATTTATTTAGTCCACCCTGGTTGATTGTCCTAGTTCCACATACTAGGCCTGTTCCGAGTGTCTCAATTATCTCCGTTTAACTCAATTGTCCAGGTTTTTGTTCACCATGATAGTAGCCAGGTATTGAACTTACAACTCTTTGGGGCAAGTCACTTGATCCAACCAAAGCTTTTATCCACTGAGCCATGTGTGTTTGAGGGCATCAGTGTATGAAGAAACGACATGAATATGACACTAAAGATGAGGACAACAGTTTGAACAATGTAAATAATGTAAATAATTACAATACCTCATCTCAGAAATATTAATAGAATCTGTTAATAGACTTGAAAAAAACGATTTTCCTGAAAATTGTTTTTTTACAAATTTAACCCAAAACAGTACTGGATGCTTAGTTAATAAATTTCAAACCTAACCTTAACTAATCAATAAATTATAACCCTAACCAACATAAAGAACTGGATAATAATGTCATTACCTTCCGCACCCACATTGAAGAGAAATCAGTTCCAATGCGTATTTTATATTCAATTTACCAAAAGAAA
>CAHIKZ030005447.1:2465000-2577500 GCA_903632075.3 Acanthosepion pharaonis
TCTAAAAAAAAAAAAACAATTTTCAGTTACTATGGAATGTTTTAGCGCACTACTCTAGTAGTCAGTAATCCAATTTTCGTACATAAAAACTTTAGCGCACTATTTGAAAACGCATTAATCGAGGGATACCTGTAATTAATTTTTATATTGCATTTATTTATTTCTTTTGTATAGTCTTATTTGAATAGCGTTTATTAGATATAAGTTAGGAAAAGGAAAGTGTCATATAAGAATAAAGTGTCGCTACCGACACTTGGGTCTGAACATGGATCGGCAGAGTGCAAGCACAGTCGACCTCATCTTGAAATAATTAGATCACTTGACGGATAAGAGAAAATATATATATATGGGAATTGGCGGCGTCTGACCGAGTATTGTTCAATGGCGTTAATTTTATTGTATCTGTGATTTACAAAGTCTTTCCTACAAACGGCGGTTACAAAAGAAAGGTCGGGTTCTCTTGTTTCTTCTTCAAACAGTTCGTAATTACTTAGTGGTCTGTACACATAAGACATTTTCTCTCTCTCTTTCTCTCTCTCTATCTCTCTCTCTCTCTCACACACACACACACTACACACACACACACACCCACACCCACATATATATATATATATGTATGTATGTGTGTGTGTGTGCGTGTGTGTGTGTAAAATAGATAGGTTATTTAATCAAACAGCGTTAAACGAAAGGGTACCAATATAATCAGTGAGATTAACATTTATTAAATATTAATTATTAACCGTATGACAGAAATAAAGCGTGGAGAGAAGGGTTTTTAGTTCGGAATTTTCGGACATGCCTGTGTCCTTCATCAACGGACCAAGGAATAAACAGAGAAATGATAATTACTCACCGACATGTTTTTGTAGATAGGATATTTTCCAGTGGAAATTGTATTATTAGCAAAAATACGATATCTGTCAGATTCCTCGATGTGCGAAACTCTTTATGAATATAAACTTAAATTTAAAATTTTGATCGGTGGAAAAGCGTTAGGTAAGTCAATTATTACTAGTCTGTGTCATTCGGGGAATGAGATGAAGGGAGCTTTAGGTTGTGTAAGGGGGAAAGACGTCTCGCGTGTCGCAAGTTGTAGAGAAAATTGTCGAACCAAGTTGACAAGTGTAGAAAGACGGGCTTGTAGTTAGAATATGATGTGATGAAAAAATAAAAAAAAATAAAATGACGAGGGAAAAAGGAATATCTAATGATAAAATAGCATTAAATGAAATAAAAAGAAAAGTGAAGGAAGAAAAAAATGGATAAAAATTCGAATAGAAATTTTGAAATCTATTGCTACCAAAAAAGCGGTACAGAAAAATAAAAATAAAGGAAAACCTGAGAGGAAACGCATATATATATATATATATATATATATATATATATATATATATATATATATATATATATGTGTGTGTGTGTGTGTGTGTGTGTGTGTGTGTGTATTTAGGCAGCAATCCTTCTTTCATGCACATTTCATTGAATACGACAGACAAGGTGCTTTTGTTTAGTTTTGTATACAATTTCTCATGCGTTGCAAAAAATTATTTTCTTTTCAATTGATAAATAATATAAAAACTGTCCGAATGTTCTTTTTAGCCGAGCGCTTTCGGCTATACATTAAGCCATTTTCATGGATTAAATATTTTCACTGTTAAATAAGAAATAGTTTGTTGCATGTATGTTTTATAAAATGTTTTCATTTTTCAAAACACGGTCAAGATATTTTGTCCATGTTCATAGTTGATATTATTAAGTGTTGTTTTATTTTGTTTTTATTAATAAGGCTTCCATTATCTTTAGCCTTTTTTGCATGTAGATGATGCTAATATATTTGTGTTGTCAACAAGTATGTTACGAATAGTGTCTGATAGGTCTCCATGAATATTTAAATGAGCTCTAATTGAGCTATGGCCAGAAAGGTGTACAGTGAGTCTGCGTGTTAAACATGTTGGAGTGTGGCCTGTATAATTATTTACGAATTTTGATTGATCAGGAATATAATTCCATAATGTGCATTTAAATTCGTAAATAATATTGGCCCTATTTAATTTAGTTCTAAGAGGTGAATTATTATTTTTAACTATGAGGTTAGCGGTTTAAAATTTTTTACAATAAATAATCAAATTTTTTTCCTATTATGTATATATTATATATGTAGAGAGAGAGAGAGAGAGAGAGAGAGAGAGATGCACATGCGTACATAAATGAGCACAAAACAATGTATCACAATCTCTACGGAGAATCGAAAACTAACGATCTCCCACGTTATCCTCACAAACGAAATTCTCGGATCAAGTAAGAAAACCAGTAAGCACAGAGTTTTAAAGAAACAAAAGAGACATTAACACTGAGAACATTTTTAATGATATATATATATATATATATATATATATATATAGAGAGAGAGAGAGAGAGAGAGAGAGGAGGGAGAGCGATTGATAGATATACTGTGTATGCGACCCCAAAATTTTCATTTATAAAATATGATTTTATCATATATCTTGTGTATCATGCGCGTTCCTTTTCTGAGAGACCAAATTACAATGGCCTGTCCCATCATCTATTTAAACAGGTTTAAAATGTCAAATAGAATGATAAAAGGATCGTTAGTAACACTATACTCGTTGCGTAAAAGCGTAAAACCATAAACAACAGAATGAGAAACAACTAGACATCTTATAAGCGCATGCGCTACATTTTAACCTTCTCATTTTACTTTCAGTTGTGTCGAGAACATTTACATGACAGCTTCCAGTCTAACGTAGAAAACTGAAAAAATCCTGCCGTGCTCGTGGTGTCAGCTGCCAAACGAAGCGTTTCGCAGATTTTGAGTGTGTCCAGACAAATAGAATGAAATCACAGGTTCTTTTGAGCGAACTCCAGTTAGTGTCGCATACACTGTTATCATGTCCTGTTATGTTCTCAGAAGTCATGCGCAATTAGGGTTACAATTAATACATGTTCTCATATAGAGATGATAGATAAGGTGGTGAATTTATGGCTCAGACGTAATTGTTTAAGCATTTCACCGCAAGCAAGGTGCGAGTGCCAATGGCACGCAAAGGGTTACAGTAAATAAAAATAAAAACGGGTCCTGGGGAAAAGATAAAAAGAAGGACAAAGATCAAGACCAAGGCATCAGAAGATGTCGATTGACATTACTTTTGAATATTTCAAGATTATAGCTATCAAGGAAGCAAGTAACAGGAAGTGAGTTCCACTGTCCGGAAGTCCGAGAGAAGAACTTATTGGAGTAAAAGAGGCTGTTACATTTAACTGTTTCGACAGAAACGGTTGGGACCGAAATGCCAACCTAGCAGCACGCTTAAATTCATGCAATTAGGGCAGCATTAAAAACAGATCGTCAGAGTATTTGCCATGAAAATGACGTCTTTTATAGCAATACATTATTATCAGCAATACATTTTTGAAGGAAAAAATATTACCAGCAATACAATTTTGTAAATAATTATTACCAGCAGTACATTATTAACAGGAATATATTTTTGAAGAAAAAAATGTTAACAACAAAAAAAAAAAAAATACTATTACCAGTATTATATTTTTTGAAAAAATATTACCAGCAATAAAGTCCTTGTCGACATTAAATAACCCGATGAGACTGATATGCTGTAAAACAAAACAAACCAAATCAAACCTAAAAAAAACAAACGTTCCACCACAAGCATAAGCGTAGTTAGGACAGGCGTCAGTAGAATCAGAAAACTAGAGTACCATTATTAAAATAAAAAAAAAAATGAGAAAAAAAAAATGAACACTAACAATGCATGACCATCGCTCCGGAAAATCGAAAACTGACGATCTCAAACGTTATCCTCACCAACGAAATTCTCGGAACAAGTAAGAAAACAAGTAAGCACAAACTTTAAAAGAAACAAAGGAGACAGTAACACTGAGAACATTTTTTTTTAACTCAAACCATACAAATATCTGTAATTCACATCACGGAAAAGAAAAAAATACACATTCTTGTTATTAATGTCAACACGAGTCTCGAATATTATTGTTTATGTTATTGTTGCACGGTCTAATTCATTTCGTTTTCAGTATAAAAAAAAAGTAAAAAGGATTTCTTCTATCAACTACTACTACAAATATATATGACAACAGCGTTATTACTTTAACTACTACATCAATACCAACGTACCGAACCAGTCGCACTCGAGATT
This sequence comes from Acanthosepion pharaonis, assembly GCA_903632075.3. NCBI lineage: Eukaryota > Metazoa > Mollusca > Cephalopoda > Sepiida > Sepiidae > Acanthosepion > Acanthosepion pharaonis. The sequence continues at coordinate 2,469,194 of CAHIKZ030005447.1, forward strand.
GGTGCTCTCTTAAATATACGATGTTAATTATGGAAGGTTACCTTTATAGATATATTTATATAATTTATATACATGTAAAAAAAGGGCTAAAAATAATTGAAGCATTAATAATAAAAACAAAAAACATACTCAATAATACCAACTATGAACATGGACACAATATCTTGACCGTGTTTTGAAAATTAAATTATTATATAAATTCATACATACAGCAATCTATTTCTTGTTAACAGTTAATATATTTGAACCTTGAAAATGGCTAAATGTATAGCCGAAAGCGCTGGGAAAGAAAGAACAATTGGACAGTTTTTATATAATTTATCTACCGAAAAGAAAATTTGTAAGATCACATGAGAAATTGTTTAAAAAAAACTAAATTAAAGCACCTTGTGTGTCATACTCAATGAAAGAAGTGTTGCTGCCTAAATACACACACACACACACACACACACACACACACACACACACACATATATATATATGCCTGCACGCGCACAAACGCACATACGAACACAAACAACAAACAATAAGGATGAAATTCTTCTTTTATGTTATGTGCCTGTCTCTTCAGGACGTAGGCGATCATGGCTCATCACATCCTTCTATCCCGCGTAGCTCTCAACATGTTTTGTTCTTTTGTTATTTCTCCCAGCCACTGTTCTTCCATCCGCTTATTTAAGCCCGTTAAGCATGTTGTCCGCCCTGTGAATATCAGATTTTCCAAGACCTTCAAAATTCATTTTGAATTTGTAGGTCTGATGAATTGGATCGCATTTACGATTCCAATGGAATAAATTATGACCATGGAATATTAGTGTTTAAGCCTTTTAATTATATATATATATATATATATGTTCTGTATTTAGGCAGAAATCATTATTTCATGGAAGCTTCATTACATATGACATACAATGTTCTTTAATTAAGATTTTAGATAATTTTTCATATGATCTCATACTTATTTTCTTTTCTGTAGATAAATTATACAGAAACTGTACAAATGTTTTATCTTTTCAAGCGCTTTCATCTATACCTTTAGCTATTCTCAACGCTGAATTATATTTACTGTTAACTGAAAATGGATTGTTGTATATATGTATTTAGCATTATAGAATGTTTTATTTTCAAAACACAGTCAACACAGTCAACTTATTGTTTCCATGTCGCTAGTTGATATTATTGAGTTTTTGTTTTTTTTATTAATAAGGCTTCCATTATTTCTAATATTTTTTTACATATAGACGATGCTGTTTTATTTGTATTATCAACAACTATGTTGCGAAAAGGTTCCGGTAGGTTCCCATGAATATTTAAATGAGATCTTATTGACCTATGGTCAGAAATATGTAGCTTGAGTCTTTTTGTTAAACATGTGGTGTAGCCAATATAATTGTTTACGAATTTTGATTGATCAGGAATACAATTCCTTAATGGACATTTACATTTCAAATAATATTTGTTCTATTTAATTTTGATCTAAGCGGTGAATTATTATTTTTAAGTATAAGATTGACGGTTTTAATTTTTTTGTAATAAATAAGAGTCTAATTTGTTTGCCCTAGTCTACAAACGTTGTGTATTTTTTACAATGTTCTTAAGTCTACTTTCATCTTGTTTGATTTTTATAAGAAATATTAATGCTATTGTTTATGTTTGTATAATCATTGCTATTAGTGATCTTAGAAAGAGCCTAATATGGAAATTCAACAACTGATTTGGAAATCTGTTATTGATAAGCGTTTGTTTAACGTTATTTAATTCTTTAAAGAAAAGCGTACGAGAGGATGAATTCTCGTGCGCTCTCTTTAAGAAATTTCTAATAACACCTATTTTATACCTAAGAGGGCATTCACAAGAGAAATTATGATGGCAAGATTCTTTTCTAGTGGGGTTTCTGAAGTTGTAAATGTATTATTACTAAACTCAGCAAGAATATCTAAGAATGGAAGTTATTTTTTTTCACTAAGTTCATATGTAAAATTGAGAACGGAGTTTTGTTGAAATGTAGTTTTCAGATTGTCAGTTTCATTTTTCTTATCAGCTAAAATAAATATATCGAACATATATTTTGGGTTTAATAACTTTAGTAAAAACATTGTTTTCAACGTAGGACATATAATACTTGGAGTAGCAAGGCCTGAGAGTGTTTTTCATACTTACGCCATCAGTTTGTTTATAAATAGTAGCATACTGTTGTGGTAAGATCTACCTAATTTGCATAGTGGAGTACCGACTATATAAATATGGTTGGTACCGGGAAGACGGGGGGGGAGAAAGGAATCAAGAGATTCAATCCAGAGACTCTGCCCGACTGCGACTAAGTCAACACATTCCAGGAACGGTCTTCCCAAGAATATACAAAAGACTATATGTAAATATTGTGTACACTTTCTTGTTTCAATACATTTTGTTCTAAGTACATTTTGTGTTGTATTATTATTCCATGCATTAGTCAAGTTTCAACAATGGCGACGAGGTAAAAAGAACTTTACGAAAAAAAAAAGAATTGATAATTGATAGCCTTCAACAATTGGGACAAGTTTGAAGAACCCAGGCTGAAGAAAAAAAAATTTTTTTTGGTTGCTCAACAATACTTTATAAAGCAAGACATAAAATTAAAAAGTCGTAAGTTGTTTCGATTTTTTTTTGTCAGCTTATGTTATATTCGTGGATACACAAATTAAAAGTATATTCTTTGTTGCATGAACACTATCAGCTAAAGATGGATTAATTATCCAAAGTCATATTTGAATTATTCAAATCCCAGTAATTGAGTCAGCAACGTCAAAGTGAACAGTTTGCCTTATTAATAAGGGAACAGCAAATAGCACAGCAGAAATATCAAGAAAAGCGAGAGAAAAGACAGTAAAAATATCAAGAAAAGCAAGAGGAGTTGAGTCAGCAACGGCAAAGTGAACAGTTTGCCTTATTAATAAGGGAACAACAGAAAAGACAGCAAGAATATCAAGAAAAACAGGAAGAAATGCAGATCAAGGTTTTAGAAATTCACAAGTTAACACTGGAGAAATTAAACAACAATCAGACAAATGAAGGAAATTCTTCATATTCTAATAACATCATATTTAATTCGCTGGAAACTTTCAACTATGTGCCAGACGAAGGAAAAACGTTTGAAGCGTACTTTAAACGATATGAAGATATTTTCTACACAGTGTGAAAACTAGTCGAATTCAAGAAAAGTCAGTCTATTACTAAGAAAGCTAGGTACAGCAGAACATAGCAAATTTGTAGATTTTATTCTACCGAGAAGAACAAATGAATTAGAATTCTCGGAAATAGTAAAATTGCTAAAGGAATTGTTTGGATCAAATATGTCGCTTTGGCATAAGCGATGGTTATGCATGAATGTCGCTAAATCCGACGATCAGGATTACTTAACATATGCATCTATAGTGAATAGACATTGTGACAATTTCAGATTGGCAGAGATTACGGTTGAAGAATTCAAGTGTTTAATTTTTACTCAAGGACTGGTATCCAGTAAGATTGCCGAAATAAGACGTAGAGTTTTGTCTAAACTCGAATCTGAACAAAACCTTACCCTGCAAAAGTTAGCACAGGAGTGTCAGCGGGCCGTAAGTTTAAAGAGAGAGTCTCAAAAAATCGAAGAAGCTGGCATTGCTTATATTAAAAAAACAAAAAAACAGTCAAAATTCGGCGTATTTTAAAAATAGACAAGAAAAATTAAATGAAAAGAATGAGGAGAAAAAAAAGGTTCCACCATATAATTGTAGACGGTGCAACGAAAGACACTGGGAGATAAATTGCCCATATAGAAATAAAAAATATTTCGTGTGCCACAAGAATGGTCACAAAGGGTCGTGTTGTAAAACGAAAAAAGTCATTAGCCGAATTAGACAAACAAATTCAAATATCAAATCAGATAGAGATTTGAGGAAGTATGTGACGACTGAAATATTTTAAAAAAATATCAAATTTCAACTCGATTCAGGTTCAGATTTAACAATAATGAACGATAAAACATGGAAAATGTTAAAAAGGCCTACAATAATGAAGTCAACGAAACGCGCTCGAACAGTAACTGGAAAGAAAATTAACTTCGAAGGCAAGGTTGTACTTCCCATGAAATTGAATGGGATAGTTAAAAAAATAAAAGTTTTCATTCTGAAAAATGGAGAAAACTTGATGGGTACAGATTTTATTGAAACATTCGAATTGTGGTATAAACCGTTAAACTCATTCTGCAGAAAAGTAGAAAGTAATACGCAAACAAGACAGGACATTAAAGAGGAATTAAAGAAAACGTTTCCGGAAACCTTCACACCTGGTCTTGGAAGATGTAACAAGTTTGAAGCCAAATTTGAATTAAAGGAAATTACTATGCCAATTTTTAAAAAGAAACGTAACGTGCCTTTCGCTAGTGTAGAGGAAATTAACGAAGAACTTGATAGGTTGGAAAAAATGGGAATTATTTCGAAAGTAGAATCTAATTCATGGGATGCGTCGATTGTGTGCATAAAAAAGAAATCAAACCAAGTCAGAGTCTGCGTTGATTTTTCGACAGGGTTGAACTCGGTAATTAAGGACTACCATTACCCGTAACCGAGTCCGGAGGAGATTTTTAATAAGCTAAATGGTGGAGTTATATTTTCAAAAATCGACTTATCAGATGCCTATCTCCAAATTCCCGTCGAAGAGGAATGTTCGAAGTTACTAGGGATAAACACGCATACAGGGTTATTCAAGTACAACAGGCTTCCTTTTGGTATTAATGTGGCACCAGCCATTTTCAACAAGCTATGGACGTCATGTTGAATGATTTAGACTTTGCGTGCGCTTACTTAGACGACATCATAGTAAGGAGCGAAACCGTCGACGAACATCGAGAGCATCTCAATCAAGTATTTAAAAAGATTCAGGACTTTGGTTTTAAAGTCAAAGAGTCAAAGTGCGAATTTGGTTTGGAGGAAATTAAGTATTTAGGACACATAATCAACAAAAATGGCAGATGTCCAGATCCGGAAAGGTCCACTGCGATTAGAAATATGCCGACGCCCACTAATGTGGCGATGCTACAGAGTTTTCTGGGGCTTGCAAATTATTATCAAGCGTTCATTAAAGGAATGTACAATTTAAGAGCTCCGTTGAATGAACTGCTAAAAAAAGACAAGGCATGGGAATGGATGGTAGAATTTCAGAAAGCCTTTGATGAAATAAAGAAAATGCTTACGTCCGACCTCTTTTTAACCCATTACAATCCAAAACTGGATATTGTAGTGGCAAGTGACGCTAGTTCATACGGGATAGGAGCGTGTATTCAACATAATGCCAGATGGTTCTAGAAAAACCAATTGCACATGCTTCGAGAACTTTGCTCCCAGGAGAAAAAGTTACTCCCAGATAGAAAAAGAGGCGCTGAGTATCATTTTTTGCCATAACAAAATTTCATAGATACATCCACGGCAGACATTTTATGCTTGAAACGGATCATAAACCTCTGATCACTATTTTTGGTTCAAAGAAAGAGTTACCCGTCTATACGGCAAATCGTCTGTTGAGATGGGGAACCATTCTTCTCAATTATGATTTTCACATAAAGCACCTATCATCCAAAAATATAATTCATGCGGATAGTTTATCAAGACTCGTACCGAGTCAAGAAGAAAGTTCGAAGAATCATTTATTGCAAATATCAGAGCAGATTATGAGGTGAAAAACATGGTAAACAACATTGTACGAGAACTACCGGTTACACTAAAGGAAATTAAAAAAGAAGCTGAAAGCGATGATTTCATTTTAGAAATAAAAAGCAACATGGTAGCAAATGACCAAAAAGTGCAGGAGATTTATTCAATAGGTGACGGAGTTTTATTATATGGTGAGAGAGTAGTAGTACACAAAAAGTTGCAGAAAAGAATACTTCGGGACTTTCATATGGGTCACCCGGGGATTAATAGAACAAAAGCTTAATGCGAAGCTTTGTGTATTGGAAAGAAATGGATGTGGATATCGAAAACATGGTTCATCGATGTAAAGGTGTGCGTTAGCAGCTAAGGCACCACCTATAGTACACAAACCATGGCCCAAGACGGATCATCCGTGGACAAGATTACACATTGATTTCGCTGGTCCAGTAGAAGATTTTTTTTCTACTTAATAGTGGTAGATAGTTTTACAAAATGGCCGGAAGTACTACGCTGCAAAAAGCCTACGTCCAATATCACAACAACTTTTTTGCATGAACTATTTGCACGGTTCGGTGTGCCAGAGTGTATTGTGAGTGACAATGGTACACAATTCACTTCTGAAGAATTTAAGGAATTTTGTGAGTTATATCAAATTAACCACATAACGACGCCGCCGTATCATCCGAGGTCCAATGGACTCGCAGAAAGATTTGTCGATACTTTAAAGCGCGCTCTGAAGAAAGCCGCAGGAGTTCTAACGAAAAAGGCGCTTCAGCAATTCCTACAAGTATACAGGATCACGCCAAATCAGAGAACACACGCAAACATGGCACCAGCTGAACTAATGTTCGCTAGGAAAGTTAAGTCAGTGTTTGACAAGCTTTTGCCAGGAAAAAATAGAGTAAAGAATACGATGTATACAGCGAGAAAAAGATACACCGCCGGAGAGAAGGTGTTTTTTAAGTGCTACAAAAACAACGTTGAGTTCTGGGAGCGACGCATAGTGGACAAGAGAATCGGTGACCTGATTTACATAATTAAAGGGCCGAAGAATACTCATAAAAGGCACCAGAACCAACTTAAAAAATGTTACGTTATAGAGCATGAAGAGAGTATACCGGATGAGGAGGAAGATCCCATTGATATAATGTATGATATGTTTCAGGTAGAACCTCCACAGAATGCTCCTGAACCAAGAAGATCCGGTAGGAAACGGAAGTTCACGGACCCATTGGACGTGAATCCAAAACGAAAAAAATATTAAAATTATGCAAATGGATCTACAAAGAAATAGCCATAATCATCAACCCATATAGGAAGCCAGTTTGAAATCCAAAAGGGATTCCAAGGCTTGGGAGGGGGGTGTTGTGGCAAGATCTACCTAATTTGCATAGTGGAGTACCGATCATATAAATATGGTTGGTACCGGGAAGACGGGGGGAAAAGGAATCAAGAGATTCAATCCAGAGACTCTGCCCGACTGCGACTAAGTCAACACATTCTAGGAACGGTCTTCCCAAGAATATACAAAAGACTATATGTAAATATTGTGTACACTTTCTTGTTTCAATACATTTTGTTCTAAGTACATTTTGTGTTGTATTATTATTCCATGCATTAGTCAAGTTTCAACACATACTGACTATAAAAATGAACTCTAGTGATGCAAGGGAGAAATAGTTTGTTTTTTTTTTAATATTGGAATGGATTGATGGAGGTCAAATTAAATTAAGGAGTATAATATCAATAGTTTCTGTAACAGAAACGTTAGAAAATAAATTCTCTCCATCAAGCGACGCCATGACGAAGAATGCCATGGTTTGGTTTTAATTTTTTACTTTTAAGTATTTATAGGAATTCATGGGTGGATTTAATGGCATAGTTAGTTGGAAGGTATAGGGTAATAATATCATTGAGAAATTTTGATAGTTGGTATATACATGTTGGAATATGAGAAATGATAGGTCGTAATGGGTATCACGGTTAGTGTATATTAATATTATCTTATAAGTATCCAGGGTGGTTAGGTTCCAGAGTTTTTCAAAAAATACGTTTAGTTCATTTGTATTATTTTTGTTTGGAAAGAATTTGGATTTATTTTGCAATAATGAGTCATCTGTAAAGTTTTCGTTATTATTAATGTTTTTTGTCTGAGTTCTCTGTTTCTGTTTTTCCGTGTCTTGTGGATTATTTTTTAACCGGAATTTCCTTGGAATAAATGTTTTCATCCATTTCTATAAAGGTTTTATATATTGCTGTAGTTTCTTTGGTTTGGATACTATGAAAAGATACTAATTTCCTTTGATTAATTAAGTTGTCCCACACCCAAATATTCTGTCTCTTCGTTTGTACGCTGCCTTCGTTTGTGCGATTTTCTGATATTTTTTTAGGTATTCACACTGAGATTTGAAATATTCCACCAATGTTTCTGTGTTTCAGTTTTGTTCCCAGGTTTGTTGGGATGTGAGATGTACAAATATAGTATTCATTCTTTTTTTTTTTTTTTGTTTAATTTCTGTATTTCTTCCTCCAGAAGTTCCTGTTTTCTGTTGGCAATTAAGGAAAATTCTAGTTCATTATCTGTCTATATATCTGAGATGAGATATTAAATACACTATTTAAATTATTCGGACTATTGCCCTCATCTTTGTCGCCATATTTATTACAGCTTTTCGGCCGTTGCACGCTCCGGTCTTCTTAGTTGGTTGGAATGTCGAACTGAACCCTCACTGGAGTAGACTGTTTATTGTTTTCAACGTAGGACATATACCATTTCTATGAAATTGAACGTGCTATGTACAATGGATGTCAGTTATCAGTTATCTCGTGTTAATTCACCTCTTCAAGTTCTCAACCGCCTTAACGAGGTATTGAACTCACACTCTTTGGGTCCTGTGACTGGATCTAACTAACGCCTTTATCCACTGTGCTAAGTGTCCTTCTAGTTCTTCCATGATTTTCTGGTGGTACTCGTCTGGAAAAACCTTGGGTATGTTGGCTTGTAGTTGAACAAACTATTACCCAAGGAAAAATGAGGAAGAAAAAAAGAAAGAGCTAAAAACATGAAATTGAGGCGAAAACAATCGTCCAGAGTTCAAGTTCAGAGTCCAAAGAAAAAACCCTTCAAAACGAGTAAAAGCCAGTACGTAAAGTGCTCACTACACGAAGGCCGGCATTTTCCTGACGATCCGTTTAGGTGAAACCTAGGTAGGTTTGCCTGGCTCTTTAGGTTTATATTATATTATATTAAATTATATATATATATATATATATATATATATATATATATATATATACAGAGGAGGAGCGAGAAGCAGGAAAGATGGATTGGAAGATATCATAAATGAATGTGATTATCCTGCCTGGGAAATATATTTACGTATGAGTTATAGAATCTATCTATCTATCTATCTATCTATCTATCTATCTATCTATCTATCTATTTCTGTTATACCTCACATACATACATGCACAGATAACACTGTGGGACAAAGTGTTCTTGGGAGTAAGTTATAATTTCCTACAATTTTAGCTTGAAATTCACTGTTCAAAATTTATTTTACAACGATGACTGCAACATTTTTAAATTTACAACTTTCCAAAGTGTGTATACATTTTATTCGCCTATATAAACAAAAACGTATGAATCAATATTAATATATATTTACAGTAATATCAGACACAATCAGAAAATAGTCAAAAGTGAGTGGCATTTTTATGATCATTTTCTTGTTATAAGTTTCTTTGTAGTGTCAATCAAATTCAGTATATTTTGGAGAAAAAGGCTCACTTTACCCATACAAGCACGGTTCCTATGTTATTTTAAAATTATTTACACTATTTATATTATTCGAATTGTTATCCTCTTCTCTGTTGCCTTATCCACGAGGTTTCGGCCGTTGTATGCTATGGCCTTCTTCAGATGATTGGAATTTCGAACTAAACTCTATATTCCGTCTACTGAAGTAGATTATTCTAGCTTCCCGTGCCATGCCTCTTTCGGATGTCTCAGTTACTGTACTGTACTGATGCGGCATTCACCCTGGGCGGATTGAGCCGGCTTCTTCCTGTTATGAGAAGAAGATTCTTGGGATAAATTACAGAAGTAGGGTACCCAGGCCTACTCGGATAACGTTCTTCTCCCACAGACGCAGAGACAGGAACGACCAGAAACCGCCGGTTACCGATGCAGACGCTCCTTGGATTTTCACCAGAGCCCTTGTTAGCCGGCGTGTGTGTCAGACCTGTCCGCCTTGGGTGGCCCTACCAGGAACGAAGTTCCGGGCGGCATAGCTCTGACACTACCGTTTACACCCCCCCACCGACTGTGAGGTAAGGGTTGGATTTTGGGGGCTTACAGTACCAGGTGTTCCCAAGCGGTCCCCCACCTAAGTACTGACCTGGCTCTACGCTGCTTAACTTCGGTGATCGTACGAGAACCGGTGTTTCAGCGTGATTTGACCGTAATTATGTCTCAGTTATCTTCCTTTAAATCAACTCTCCAAGATTTTGTTCACCACTGCAGTAACCAGGTATTGAACTCATAACAATTTTGGTCAAGTCAGGGATCCAGCGAACGCTTTTATCTACTGTCTTTGAGGAAGACCGGGGGTTACAATGGACGAAACGTCGTGAATATGGCAACAAAGATAAGGACAACAGTCCGAACAATGTGTTCTTTTTTAAATTTATCGAAATATTCTTCAGAATCGTAGATTTTGATTGATATCCTTCAGCCCACAAAACTTATTAATTTTTCGTAAATCTTGACGTGATTAGGATAAAACTTAAAACCTTTAATGCATGGTGGCCATCTTCCTCGGAAATTCCATCTTGAGCGAGTTTTATAAAATGTACAGTTGTAGTTATAAACCTATTTATTCAGATTTATTGGAACGGGAAGATAGGAATTCAAGGTAGATGTCATTCGAGTAGTCATGTTACATATTTTCAGTATAGAGTCAACAATCTTCTGACGCCCCACGAAGTCCTGGACAACAAATTTCACGCTACTTAGCTACCAGTAAAATGTGCACTAAGTTCTTACGCCGTACATCATCTTTCGTAAATCGTCCCATGGGACTCCGTGAAGACCTTAAACTTTACCATCAATAACCCGTTTTCTGTGTTTTCCTGACAGAAAATGTTGCACTTATTTTCTCATTTATTTCAAGATTTTGTTTTGTTTGTAAGTGTAACTCTTATCATCAGAGAAACAGAAAAGCGATACCGTCTTGTTTTAAACAAAACAATTGTCAGGCCTTTCCTCTTTTCTCTATGTTCCTCGTCGATCTTATCAACAGATTTGGTCAATGGTCTCTCGCTTATTTTGGCCTCACTTCGGTCAAATGAAATTTCTATAGACTAAGCTGAATTTAATGTCCCAAGCTTCTTGACTTTTAGCCGATTACGGCGAGAAGAATCGTTCCAAACGTAAAGTTTCCTCGGAAAAAAAAGAGAAAATACTGAAAAAAAGATTACATTCAGAAATGTCGGAAAGACTTTTTTTTTTCTTAAAAGTAATTTAAAGTTTTTTGTTGATTTTTTTTCCCGTACAATACGCACTAAACTACAGCGTCCAGCGGATTGAAGTTTGATGTGTTGTATTTATTTGCCATTGGGCTTTGAAAGCCAATCTGAATATTTTTTATCGTATAAGTACGTATTGCCACGCATTGTGATTTCTTTACTTGTTCTCTAAGTAAGAAATATAAAACGACGCACATACAAAGCCTAAGGAACGCCGAATTTTCTAAACAATTTCTCTATCAGTATATATATTGCAATCGCGATAATAATATATATTGCGATTTTTTACCTTACTTACCAGAAAGGTATTTAGTTGTTTCTGCTTTTTTCTCAATACACACACACACACATATATATATATATATATATATATATGCACATTTCATTGAATACGACAGACAAGGTGGTTTTATTTAGTTTTTATACAATTTCTCATGCAATCTAATATTTTTTTTTTCTTTTCGGATGATAAATTATATGAAAACTCTCCGAATGTTCTTTTTATCCGAGCGCTTTCGGCTATACATTTAGCCATTTTCAAGGATTAAATATTTTAACTGTTAAATAGTTTGTTGTATGCATGTTTGTAAAATGTTTTATAAAAATTTTTTCACACGCACACACACACACACACACACACACACACACACACATATATATATATATATATATATATATATATATATATGTGTGCGTGTGTGTGTCAAAGATTATCTTTCCTCTTTTGAAATGTCGACAAGACAATTTCTAGAGGATAGTGCTTTTCCTACAAGTAGACTGTGCAAATAGAGCATTCAAGATAAAGCAAATAAGATTAAATATTCTGACTTATCTATTTGACCCCAAGTTTTACAGAAATCTTATATTCTCATCAGTCGGTTATATAATAATGTAATTACCTAAAACCTTGACGAATGAATACCTGTTCTTGGAATGCCATAGTCGAGAAAATAATTCTAAATATTTTCCTTTATTTTATCTTATGTGTGTCTGTAAATGTGTGTGTTGCGGCAGTTAATTGCAAATAAATTATGAATGGAAAACAAAAATTAATTGAAAAAATATTTTTTTTTAATGAAACTGTACTCGTAGTTCCAACTACACCTCCATCAGATAATATATCTGGCATCAATTAATGTTTCAGGACATAAACATCTTTTTCAATGACATAGAGAATGTTAATATCTGATGATATAACCAAGAGTTAGACTTAAGTTATTTCGATTTCTCAGAGGCAGAGGTATCGTTACTAGTTTTAAAGTTGTTTATTTTACCCTTTGATTTCTGTTGGTTTCTATTGCAACGTTCCTCAGATAAAGAAAAAAAATCCTTTGACTAACACTGAATGACGTGCCATAGAAAAGAACGTGAAAATAAAAAATGCATCATGTCAAAAGCTAAAACGTTGTTTCCCACGTTATCTACTTACATAACGGTCATAGATTTTAAAAACGACCTGAACGTGTGGATGAAATGCAACGGAATAAGATGAAAAGAAAATTCAATCAAAAATGAATTCTCACCAGATTTCGCCCGTTCGCTGTCTCCTGAAATGACAAAAACGCATTTTATAAAGAAAAGCTTCTCTTGTATCGAGATCTCCTTAGAGATTAAGTCTCGACATATTTGATTAGAGGAAAACTACTGCGTCCTACTGACGGGAGAAAACCGCATTTAATATATTTTATTCCTCCGCGAGGTCAACATATTGTGAAACAACTCTTGGAAGAGATAAAAAGAATAGATTTGCTTTGAAGAAATAAGATAAAATATGCAGACTTATCATGTTGACTCCAACTTTCACAGAAATGGTATCTCCTCATCAGCAGCGAAGATAATAATTTAATTCTCTAAAATCATGAAGAACGGAAACCGGTTCTGAGAAACTCTGAGTCGATAAAATAATTCCGAACATTTTTTTTATAGAATATCTGAAAAGCATGTAGTAGTGTTAAATATCTAAATCGGTAACAATTGACGTGTGATTGGATTTACGTGATTTGGATGTAACTGAGAAGTTTCCATGTCTGCTGGATATCTTCGGAAGTCCCATTCTGAATGTGTTGATATGAATCCCCAACTGACTTTATAAAACTAGTATTTAGTTATTAGTATATGAAGAGAGAATATTTGTTACGTCACATTACATGTTGTATAATACTTCCTCTTCTTCTACTTTCCTTCAGAGAGTAAGGTATCATGGCCAATACCTTTCACTTATAGCTCTTTATAGTTTTGTCTATTTGCCCGCTTAGTGATCCCCCATTTAGTCATGCATCTAAAAATACACGCCCAGGTGATTTCTCTCGTCCCTTTGGCCGTCGATATGTCCTGTGAGTTCCAAAATCTCAAGCCTTCCTTTCTCATTATGCGTTCAATAGATATCAACTGATTCTTTTTGATTTGGGGTATAAGTGTCTTTTTCTTGTCCTTATTTCTCAAAAGTTATACATTACTTACGCGTTCCCTTCATAGTATTCTCAGCATCCTTCTGTAGAATTACATTTCTTTTGCCTATAATTATCTCTTCATTTGCGAGAAGACTGCTTAGCATTCGCTGTCATATAGGAGGACCGATATTACAAAATATTTCAGAAGATTTTTATTTGTTGCTGACGAGATTTTCGTATTTCTTAATATTTTGCTTAGCTTTTGGAAGACATATTTTTGATATTGCAATTATGGATTTCTGTTTAGCATTTCCCATCCTCGGTCAAAACATTTCTCAGATCTTTAAACGTCTGTACTTGTTTAAGGTTGACATCTCTAATTCGTAGCTCGCATCTTGGGATATTTCTCTTATCCAAAAAACAGCACTCGTGTTCTTACTTACTGTTGGTTTTGGAAATTAAGTCATACATTGTAGTCAAAATGTAGACCACAAGAATTTCTGTAATGTTACCTAATTGAGAAAAGACACATTGCATTATCACACAAATACTACCATAGCAGAATGTTATTTAAAATAAAATAACGAAGTTCTAATAGAATTTGGGTATAAAAGCTTTGTATTTTCGAATCCAAACGTATTCTGAAGTTTTCACCAACGGGGAAATGGTTCTGGAAGTGTGTTAGCAGGTACACATGTTAATTGTATTTATTGTCCACAAGTGGATGTTAATGTTGTAGAAGGTGAAACTATTCCCGTAGTTGTTGGTGTATCACTTACTACAGGTGCCTTAAGCGAGCACTCGTTCAGCTAATGTTTTTCACCCAAGTGGGATATTTTGCAGAACTAGAATGTAAAACTGACTCTATCGCGTACTTATATGCAATGTATGAACTTCTATTGGCAAAATATCTTGCCCATCTATCCTGGCGAATCATTTAATGCTTTCATTAATATCTGTTAATTATCCCCTAACAATAATTATCTGTCTGTGTAGGACAACTCAGCTTGATATGAAAGAAATAGCTGATCTCAAAAATTTATGCTGGGTCAGTTTTTGATGTTAAACTTCTTATTTAAATTCCAGAAAGTTTTCTTTACCGAAAGCAGAATAAAATATTTAAAATATATGCAACTGGACTATCTTGCCCAGAGTGTAGAATTGAAGTACACTATCCGTCAGTACATTGTAAGTACGTATATTATGTATAAATGCTTAACTTCATGTTGGCGAGATATCTCGTTGACAGGTCCAGAACAAAGAAATACGTCGCGTGACAACTAGTCGTTATTCTCCAGGTGTTGGATATTATCATTCACAATTGACTAAACATTTAATTAAAAAGAAAATAATAATCAAATTGTTTTTTTTTGTTTTTCATCCATTGAGAGAGTTTGCTTAGGGGGAGCCAGAAGCAGAAAAACAAACCTTAAATCTGAAAGCAGATGACTAGAAACAAGATTATTTCGACTTCCGCTTATGTGTAATTGAATTATGTTGTTTACTTTCTCTCTTAAAGAGTAAATTTATGTCTATAAAATAAGATAAAGCGTCGCATCGTTTTATGGACGGTTCCTATTAATAAATGAATCCATAAGATTATTCACGAGACTGCTTGCTTTTTATTAAATAAAACTTACATTTTCAGACTAGAAAGTAATTTCCTTTTTAATTGTGATTGCAACGTCATAAACTTTGTGTTCTTTCGACATTTTAAAAAGAATATGTTAATGTTAACCCAATACAAGCCCCAATAGCATCTCAAGGCAGAGTCATTGTGTGGTGTTGTGGGATCAAAACAAAAGTCAAAAGGTAAAGTTCATTAAGTAGGCATCTATGCGGTCGACACTACTATTTACTTCTACCTAAAAAACAAATCTAGTGTCACCGACAAAACTAACCTGGTCTTTTGTCTCTAAAAGGACTTCCAATCGCCTGTGGACTGGGGCAGGAATTGGCTGGTTAACTTTAATGCCTCAAAAACAAAACAGCTCTCTAATACTCAACAGGGAGAACCTTCTCTGCCTCCCATTAGAATGTCTGACGCTCAATTCCACGAGAGCACCTCTTTGTGACTGCTCGGTCTCACATTGTCTGCTGATCTGAGATGGAACGAATACATTGAGTCAATAGCTTCGTCCACCGCAAAGAATGTCAGCTCCCTGTGCCGTGCCAGGAAATTTTTCTCGCCGCATTTAATCCTTCAAATCTACAAATCAACCATTCGACCTTGCATGGAGTATTGTTGCCTTATATGGTCTGGAGCCCCTTCTGTTTGTCTCAAGGTCCTTGATAAAATCCAAAGACGGATATGCAATGTAACTGGCCCTGATCTGGCATCTCGCCTGCAGCCGAACTCTTACAGACGTGCCGTTTTCTCCCTCTGCCTTTTTACAAATATTTTCACGGTAACTGCTCCGATGATCTGCTTTCACTGGTTCCCAGACTTCATGAATTTAAGCGTTCAACTAGGCTGGCATCTCGCTCTCACCCTTTCACTGTCGAAACTGTTAAATATAGCCGTCTCTTCTACTCCAATAGCTTCATGTCTCGCACTTCTCGTCTGTGGAACTCTCTCCCCTTTTCCTGTTTTCCTGATAGCTATAATCTCCAGCTATTCAAATATAATGTCAATCGACGTCTCCAGATGCCCTGATCTATCAGCTAACCTTCTCTTCATCCTTTCCTCTATCACTCCTCTTTGCTCTCGCTCCAACACTCTGTAACCCTTTGCGTGCTAGTGGCTTCCCGCTTTTCTTGGGGTGGAATGCTTAAAAAATACTCACCATGACGTCCTGTCTGACAGAGTATACGAAGTACACTCAATGCAGTCGAATATGTGCGATATACTGATAGGTTTTGATAAACTTGCGCAGAACTTCAGGTCAGCAAACCTAGTCCGCTCAAAAGGTCGCTGGTTGATAGTGTTCGCTATTATCTAGATATTGCACACATATCACCTTAACTGTATTATCCTTCAAACTATCCTGTTCTGATGATCCCACCCACCCCCACTTATCCGGCCCATGAACACTAATGTACATTCCGTCAGTCCCTAGCGTATACACCAAATTAGTAAAGGTCGAGCAAGGGACAAAGTATTCTGTACTACTAAACGGGATATTGACTGCAGCTCATCTTAAATCACCAAGGCAGAAAATATGTGAACCATCCCTGCTTCCAATTAGAATGTCTGACGCCCAACTCCACGAGAGCACCTCTTTGCGATTGCGCGCTCTCACATTGTCTGCTGATCTGAGATGGAACGAATACATTAAGTCAATAGCTTCGTCCAACGCAAGTAACGTCGGCTCCCTGTGCTGCGCCAGGAAATTTTTTCTCGCCGGAGTCAATCCTTCAAATCTACAAATCAACCATTCGCCCTTACATGGAGTTTTGTTGCATTATATGGACTGGAGCCTTTTCTGATAAATGACAGGTTTTGATAAAATTGCACAGAACTTCAGGTCAGCAAATCTAGTCCGCTCAAAAGGTCGCTAACTCTAAACTGTACAAGATTAGGAGCCATAAAAACCAGACCTGGAAGAGCAACAGGATATTGATTATTATTATTATTATTATTATTATTATTATTATTATTATTATTATATTATATTTTTATTTTCTTTGATTTCTGGCGTTTACACATTTCTTTCCGGGTCCCGCCCAGGACCTAAGGTTAGAAATGGCGTCATGACACTTTACTGACAAAAAAAAAAAAAAAGAAAGAAAAAGATTACATAGATAAAGCCCTTGGCATCCAGTCGCTTAATTTCAGCTATGGTCCAGTTAAGGACATTAAAGCTGTATTGCACCACAGGGACAGCCAATGTGTTTATGGCTGATATCCTGTTTCTTGAGTTCAGCTCAGTATTTAGTACCAGACGTACACGCCTGTAGTATTCTTTTCTTATTTTTTCCTTCATTTGGGGGTGTTGTATGCCATCTCCTTCGCTAATTCCTAGGTACTTATAAGCTTCACCATGCTCCAGTTGCCTAATCTTTGTGACAAAATCTAAATCTATTAAGGGTGTTTCTGTAATTCTACCTTTCTTGAAAGTTACTTTTGCACATTTATCTAATCCGAAGTCCATACCTATGTCGTCACTGAAGTATTTTACAATATTGAGGAGGCCTTGTTATTATTATTATTATAATTATTATCATTATTATTATTATTATTATTAATATTATTTGTGGACGTTATTATTGGTACAGTCTCAGTTTTCATTCAGCACATCCTGTTACTCTCGATCTCAAGGTCCTCATATTTGCCCCATTTATTATTATTATTATTATTATTATTATTATTATTATTATTATTTGTTATGTTTCCTGCATTGTTACCTATAGAACTGGGGCCAAACTATGTTGCTTAGGCCCTATAGGAGAATTATCTTTTAACTGATAACACTTTTCTTAGTATATGGCATGTTCTTTTTAGGGCGATTTTCTGGTCAAGTTGAATGTTGATGTTACCTGGGACACTGTTAGTAAAGTTGTCCATTTCTTTTCTCATGAGGCCCAGAGCTCCGATTATTTTTGCTACTGTCTCCGTCTTTATTCCCGACATCCTGTTAATCGCGATCTCCAGGCCCTTGTATTTGGACAATTGCTCGATAATTGTCATGGAATTGTTTCTTTCAGATCGTATTGCTATGTCAGTATGCATACACTTCATATTCTCCTGTCAATTAGTTTATTCCCCCGGCGTGGTGGGACGTTTGTATTTTGCAGTGATAATTATTTTTATGTGTTGATTTAAGAGCTGAAAAGTCGGTAGATTCTGGATATTTTGTCAGTATATGTAGATTATGGCGATAACGTTGCAGCCCGGAGAATGAATCAAATGTCAGGAAATTTATGACATAAAATCTATTCTCAATATTCTTATTACCATTATTATTATTATTATTATTATTATTATTATTATTATTATTATTATTATTTCGATTTCTACTATGGCCACACTACCTACGGAGTCTTTGGGAAGGCCTAAGGCAGGTAGTGGTGTATTGTCTTAGCTACAATTCATGATTTGTTTTCCAATTCTCATAACATTATTGCTTTACATGAACAAAGTCCTTCTTAGTATGTTGGCTGGACTTATCAAAACATTTTTGTTGTATTTCTCCTAAGCTAGGATTTCCAGGGATTTTTTTCAATGTGTTATTGTTATCTTTTTTTATAATTCCGAGTGAAACTGCTACTACTACGACTATTATTTATTTATTTATTTTGGAGGTAATCATTTTCTCTACATTTCGTGTAATATCATTGCATCTTATATTATTATGTTTATCTATACTACTATTATTATTAATGATATTGTTTATATTTGGGGTATCATCACAATCATCATCATAATCAACATAATCATCATCATTGAGTGTATTTTTAAGCTTTTCACGTCAAGCAAGGCGGGGGTACCATTAGCATGCAAGGGGTTACAGAGAGTGGGTGCAACAGCAAAGAGGCATGATAGAGGAAAGGATGAAGAGAAGGACGGGGAATTAGATCAAAGCATCTGGGGATGTCAACTGACATTGCCTTTGAATTGTTGGCGATTATAGCTATTAGGGATGCAAGGAAGATGAAGGGAGTTCCACAGATGAGAAGTGTGAGACATGAAGCTATTAGAGTAGAAGAGACGGCTAAATGTAACAATTTCGACAGTGAAATGGTGGGACTAAGATGCCAACCTAGTAGTACGCTTAAATTCATGCAGTTTGGGGACTAGCGAAAGTAGCACATCGGAGCAGTTACCATGAAAGTATTTGTAGAAAAGACAGAGGGAGGTGACGCTTTTACTTTCTGACCATGAGACACGGGTTCGAATCTCCCCAGGGTTTATTTGATGTTATCGTTTTGAAGAGGGCGGGCCTGAGAACCATACCACGAGGTGACCCAAGCCTTCTGAGGTAAATTGGGTAGACGAGACCTTTGTAGCTAGCTAGCATTGTTCAGACAGTTGATCACGCTAGATAACGCGTTCTCTCCCAGAAACTGTAACTAGGGTCCGCTCATCATAGTTACAGTATAAACCACAGGTTGGCTCTGTGGGTGTTAAACAAACATAAATGTGCCTGAGCAGGAATCTGCAATGGGGATTAGCTATCCGTCCTAGTAGTCTGGCATCCCCGGATTCGAGAAGCTGTGCCATTAACATTTTACATATTACTATTATCAATATCTGGCGAATCATTATTATTCTCTATTGTATCATTATTATTATTATTATTTTTATCTATATTTTGTGTATTATTGTCATCCTTATTATTTATATTTCGTACATATTCTATTTTCTATATTATTATTATTATTATTATTATTATTATTATTATTATTATTATTATTTTCTTTTATTTCTGGCGTTTACACATTTCTTTCCGGGTCCCGCCCATGGACCTAAGTTTAAAAATGGCATCAGTACACTTTCCACTGACCAAAAAAAAAAATGAAATAAAAACTTACATAGACAAAACCCTACGTAAAGTGTGGGCTGTTCTTGTCAGAACAATCTTTTTGTATCTCTTTGAGGCATGGACTTCCAGGAATTCCTTCAATTAGTCTACTGCAATCTTTTCCAACCAGTCCTAGGGCTCCAACTACAACAGGGATTGTTGATGTTCCCATATGCCACATTTTTGAGATTTCTATTTCAAGGTCCATGTATTTTGACAGCTTTTTGAATATCTTCAAAGATACATTGCAGTCAGCAGGAACTGTCATATCACTAAGGAGGCACTTTTTTTGTCTGTGGTCTTTAATAACAATATCTGGCCGGTTGGCTTTGATTGTTCTGTCAATGTGTATTGCGTAGTCCCATAGAATTTTAAGAGGTCCTATCCCCGTAACCGGGTCTGTGTGGTGTTCATACCAGTTTCTTTCAGTTTCCTTCCCGCAGAAGTTGCAAATTTTCCAGTGCAGATATTGGCCCACTCTGTCATGCTGGGTTTTATATTCAATGGGTGCCAATATCGTTCAACCTGATACAAGATGATCAATCGTTTCTGGATATTTATCACAGAATCTGCATTTTGGCTAACACAATATTTTAGTATATGTGCTTGATAATTCCTAGTTAACAAGCATTGATCCTGTGCAGCAAGGATAACACCTTCATTTTCAGCTTTCAACCCTGCATTACATAGCCACTGATGGGTACGGGTTTTGTCTACGTCAGCTTGTTTGGTACGGGCAGACTATTGGCCATGAAGCGGTTTATTTTCTTCTTCTTCTTCTTCTTCTTCTTCTTCTTCTTATTATTATTATTATTATTATTATTATTATTATTATTATATTCTTTGATTTCTGGTTTCTACACACTTCTTTCCGGGTCCAAGGGCAGAAATGGCGTCATGACATTTTTCCACTGACCAATTTAAACAAAAAATCACACACACCCACATATTTTACATAGATAAAGCCCTTCGTAAGGTGTGGGCTGTACTTGTGAGAAGAATTTTTTTTGTATTTCTTTCAGGCATGGGCTTTCAGGAATCCTTTTCAATGAGTCTACTGGAATCTTTTCCAACCAACCCGATGGCGCCAACTACAAAAGGGATTGTTGATGTTCCCACGTGCCACATTTTTGAGATTTCGATTGCAAGGTCCTTGTATTTTGATAACCTATTGAAGATCTTCAAAGATATATTGCAGTGTACAGGAATTGCCATATCAATAAGGAGGCATTTTTTGTTTGCGGTCTCTAATAACGATGTCAGGGCGATTTTCTAATATTATTATGTCTGTATGAATCGTGTAGTCCTATAAGATTGTTAAAAGTCCTATCACCGTAACTGGGTCTGGGTGGTGTTCATATCAATTTCTTTCAGTTTCTTTCCTGTAGAAGTTGCAGATTTTCCAGTGCATATATTGGCCCACTGTGTCATGCCGGGTTTTATATTCAGTAGGTTCCAATACCGTGCAACGTAATAAAAGATCAACAATTGTTTATGGATATTTATCATAGAATCTGCATATTCGGCTGACACAACAATTTGATATGTGTGCTTGGTAGTTTCTAGTTAACGAGCAATGGTCCTGTGTAGCAAGTATAAAACCTTCGGGTTCAGCTTTTAACCCTGCACTACGTAGCCACTTAAAGGGTATGGGATTTTTCTACATCAGCTTGTTTGGTAAGGGAGGAGTATTGACCGGGAAGCAGTTTTTCTTGCCATCGTTCCTGTATCTGATCGGTTGCATTTGCATTATTATTATTATTATTATTAATAATAATAATAATAATAATAATAACAATAATAATAATAATAAAAGTAATCATGTGATTTTCCGTGATTAAGTCCCTAAATTTATGCAAAAGTGTGTTTCCTTTCATTTGATTGTTTGTTAGCATCATTATCTTTTTTTTTTTTGCGACTTGCGTGCTTCTGGGCCATTTCTGTGCCGTGCCATCTCAAGCTAAAAGAGAAGAATTCTACTGATTGCTTTGACAAAAATGGTGGATTAGTTTTTCCTGACAAAATAAAAAAAAAAAAAAGATTGGCGTATAAAAATCACGTCAAAGTTAACATAACTTTTTTTCGTAAAATCTAAAAGGCGCTATTTAATGTGTGAACGTAAAATGGTTTTTAATAAAGAATTATTACCCGTGATGGATTTATACGAAGTGGAAAGGATCCCACTGGTATTATTAACTAAAGACAACTTTTATAGAGAGACAGAGAGAAAGAGAGAAAGAGAGATGAATAAAAGAAGTACATGAGTTTAATCTGTTGAATAATGTCGTCTAAATCTTGCCCTTCAACAGAAATAATGTGCCAGGAAAGAAATCAATACCATGAGTCGCATTAATATGTATAAATATTCTATTATTATATGACACGTTTGATGATCGTTTCTTTGTCTTTCTCAAGAAGTTTATTAGAAGCGGCCACTTTGAACTTAATAAGACAATGTGTAACTTTGCCACTGAAAATGCGTTTCACACTTGACAATCTACAATTGATGACGTAACAGAAATTTACAAAATACGATCAAAGAATCACAACTCATTATAATCATTCTTTAAACGTACAGACACACACATGCTTATATATATATATATATATATATATATATATATATATATATATAGATAGATAGATAGATAGATAGATGGATAGATAGATATAGGTGGATATATAGAGATATATTTAAAATTAATATGTGCACAAAATGCGAACACGTAGTAAAATATATTAAAAGTACATGATGTAAAATACATTACTTTAAATTTAAAATACGGAGTTTTAAATTATCACAAGCACTTTTTAAATAAAAAATTTATAGATAGATAGATATAGATGGATATATAGATAGATATATTTAGAATTAATATGTTCACAAAATGCGAACCTGTAATAAAAATATATTAAAAGTGCTCGATGTAAAATACAGGACTTTAAATTTAAAATACGGAGTTTTAAATTATCTCAAGCATTTTAAAAATAAAAATGTTATAAATGTAAAACAGCTAACACTACAGAATGCTAAAAGTGAAACCAAGACATCATTGAAACATCGTGAAATTTAAAAAAAATGATATACACAATTAAACAACACATTCTAGGTACTGGTGTGCCACCGAAAACCTCTTAATCACAATTTTAAACTGAAAAATCCTGTTTTATTAAAAAGATTAAGTAAAAGCATTGGGATATCTATGGTCTACGGATTTCCTCTGCGTAATATACGACTAGGTCATAATCACCTGTTCAGTTAGGGTGTCTTCGAAATTGGGTTGGATGCAGTATTGTTATATAAAAGAAAACCCGAGTTGAAGTTCAGAAGCAACAGCGTTAAGATTAAAAATAATTAAGAGTTCATATGCTTAACGCAAATCTCGTTCTATCACGGTAATGTATGTTTAGTTAAAATAAAATCCGTTTCTCTGATGATGTTCTTTCGTTGTCATAACATTGTCAACATAAAAGTTTGTTTTTATTACAAATTGTAATATATTTACCAGAGCTTACACTTTCGTTTATTTGCAGAAATATTAGGGAAACATATCAATTCAGCCAGACATCATCAAGCATGTTTCGAATGGTGTCGGAAAATTGGATGGTGCATTGTCATTTTCAGCGATTGGAGCAGGTTTTGCCTTCACTAAAACGATGGTAATTTTTGTACATCTTCGCGCTAGCGAGCGATATCAACCAGAGGATACCCTCAACACACTATCCTAATTCCTCGTGTTATGGTACGAGACCTATAAAACAGAACTCGCGATATTTCTTGGTGTTTGGCAAGAAAATAAGCAGCACCATGATCTTCTTCTATGTGCCATTTTCTTTCAAGTCGTGGACGAATATGGCTCTCCAAAACATCCTATCCTTTGCAGCTCTTAGTAAGATTTGATTTCGCAAACCTTTCCACTCCCTTTTCTGCCAACCATTTACACAAGTTTGTTAGGTCCGTTACTGAGTTTTCCATCTTGCCTTCAGTATGTTCTGTGAGTGTCAAATTCTACAAGCTTTCTTTCCTCATTTCGGATTCTAGAAATTTTAAATGTCTCTTTCTGATTCTAAATATAAGCCAGATTTTTTGCTTCCCTTTTCCTTAAAACTTTCCCGTTACTCATATGTTCAGTCCACGAGGTTCTTAGCATCCTTCTATAGAAACATATTTCTGTTGCATCGAGACTCATCTGTGCGGTGACTGTCCAGTATGCACTTCCCGATACGAGGACCTATATTACATAACTGTTCAACACTTTTATTTCATTCTAAGGAAATTTTCCTGTTTCCTAATACTCTGCTTAGATTTTGGAAAGTACCATTCGCTATTCCAATGCGCCTTCAGACATCGGTGTTACTTATTTCGTCCTCTATTAAAAGACTTACCAGATATTTAAATTGTCGTACTTACTCAATTTTGGCATTTCACATTCCTTGAGCATTCTCTTTTGTTGACAATCATCTATTCTGTCTTCTTACAATCGATGTGTAGTATTTTTCTCTCAATCTACTTTATCTTCTATAGGAGTTACTGCATCATCCTTTCTGTGTTCCACTATCTTTTCTATTCTCTTGCTTTCTTCATGAAACGATGCTACGGGAAACAATGCTACGACTATTAAAACTAACCAAAAGGAAATTGTCCGTTTCTGATGTAGCAGTAATATCTGAAGAACTGAAATCACAGACGACAAGAAATGCAGTGGTTTTTCCTGAATCATTCCGTCTTCTATTTTTTTTTTTTTTTACATAATGCCTTGTTTTCTTTTCTAAGTTTTCTACGATCTCTATTCAACAGATATCGAAACATTTCACAGATTGTGATCTGTCCGTTTGGAATGGTTTATTTTTTTATTTTATTTATTTTTTTTAGGCATTTCACCCCCAAGCAAGACATAAGTGTCACTAGCACGCAGGTGGTTACGGAGTGTGAAAATAAGAGTGAAGAGTGGGTGTAGGATTGTTGCGGAAAGAACAAAATGATAGAGATCAAGGAAACAGAAGATGTTGATTAACGTTGCATTTAAAATTTTGAAGACTGTAGTCATCAGGGAAGCAAGTGAGAGGAAGGGAGATTCACTGTAGGGAAGAAAGAGAAAATAAATTGTTGTAATAGAAATGGCCAGACCCAGATACCAATTTAGTTGCACGCTTGTTTTACGGCATATCAACCCCAATAGATTATTTAATGCCTCCAAAATTGTTTGCATGAACCTTCCTCTATGATACCTAGATTCAATTAATTTAAGTGAGGTACTAGGTTGGCAGCTCGGTATCATAATTTTATAGTTGAAATCACTATAGTTCTATTCTAATAGTTTCTTTTATCGCACCTCTCTCTTGTGGAACTAACTTCTGGCTTCTTGTTTATAAGTCAACATTGATCTTCAAAAATTTAAATCCAATATCAATCGTTATCTTTGGTATACTTGTTTTTTTTATTGTTCTCTCTACTTAATCGTGTTTTATTCACATATTCTCTCAGACTCAGCAACCATTTAAGTCTTACTAGTTTTACTGTCTTGCTTGGGTTTTATATATATATATATATATATATATATATATATAACACGCATACACACACACACACACACACATATATATATATATATATATATATATACAGCTACACACACGCACACACACACACACACACACACACACACACACACACACACACACATATATATATATATATATATATACACAAAGTCATATTACTATAATATTACTTGCAATAAATTTTATACAGCATTATCTTTTATTACTTACGCATGACGGTGTGAATTACATCTGTGGCTTGTGCATTTAAGCATCTTAATAAAGTAAATTTGCAAATTCGTGTCCCAGTTTATAAGGAAAACCACAGTCTGATCCAGATTACAGCCCTGATAGGTTCAGTTACCTTCTTAGTTAATGTATTATATACTCGTTCTCGAAACCCCATATTTGCTTGAATATCAGTATGTGCTACCATTATGTCCGTATCCGAAGCTACCGTAAAAAAAGTAATTTGTAAGGGAATAATGGATTTTTATTTTTAATCCGACAATCTTCCTTAGTGTATCCACTGAAATATAATGTTTATGTAATAGGAAATATAGCATTATATTTTCCTGCTTGAGTAGATATGTCTGTCTGCAGCCGAAAAGCCGTCTACTGATTTATTATGTTAAGAACCAGTGTTTTTAATATGTGCAGATTTTTAAATTCAGTATTTTATACTTATTATATTAATTACACGTAATTATATTTCAATATTATTTGACTAATTTTGTCAACCAGTAACAGCGGTAGTTGTATTATTTATAAATATAAAAGCTTACGGTAACATGAATATGATTAATTCTTTCCTATAAGTTTTTCTTTTTTCAGAATAATTCCTTATTTTGATAATAACATATTGGTTTAATTCGGTGCATGGGCTCACGTGTGATGATGGATTGAGGGTGGATCAAAATCGTAGAATTGTAAGCGTCAGTGAGAATAGATTGGTAAACAGAATTCCAAAGGGACAAGAATTGTTCCGCGAATTTCTGTCGTGTAAACCCTGTTTTTTGGACTCTGTTAGACAGGATTAATTTATCTATTAGTTCATCATATTTTTAAATTTTTATTTATTTCTTTTCCATATTTTAATTTAGTGCATTTTTCTTTGGGTGTACGACGACTTCCCGCAGACGAATCAACACCGGTCAACACATCTTCGTGAAAACTCAAAATTCAAGACCCCAGCCTACTCAGCGAGAGGACAACTCAACCCGAGCCTAATAAGCTAGAGGACAACTCAACCCCAGCCTACTCGTCGAGAGGACAACTCAACCCCAGCCTACTCGGCGAGAGGACAACTCAACCCCAGCCTAATCAGCGAGAGGACAACTCAACCCCAGCCTACTCGGCGAGAGGACAACTCAACCCGAGCCTACTCAGCGAGGGGACAACTCAACTCCAGCCTAATCATCGAGAGGACAACTCAACCCGAGCCTACACGGCGAGAGGACAACTCAACCCCAGCCTACTCGGCGAGATGACAACTCAACCCCAGCCTACTCGGCGAGGGGACAACTCAACCCCAGCCAAATCAGCGAGGGGACAACTCAACCCCAGCCAAATCAGCGAGAGGACAACTCAACCCGAGCCTACTCGGCGAGAGGACAACTCAACCCCAGCCTAATCAGCGAGAGGACAACTCAACCCCAGCCTACTCGGCGAGAGGACAACTCAACCCCAGCCTACTCGGCGAGAGGACAACTCAACCCGAGCCTACTCGGCGAGAGGACAACTCAACCCCAGCCTACTCGTCGAGAGGACAACTCAACCCCAGCCTAATCAGCGAGAGGACAACTCAACCCGAGCCTACACGGCGAGAGGACAACTCAACCCCAGCCTACTCGGCGAGGGGACAACTCAACCCCAGCCTAATCAGCGAGAGGACAACTCAACCCGAGCCTAAACGGCGAGAGGACAACTCAACCTCAGCCTAATCAGCGAGAGGACAACTCAACCCGAGCCTACTCGGCGAGAGGACAACTCAACCCCAGCCTACTCGGCGAGAGGACAACTCAACCCGAACCTACTCGGCGAGAGGACAACTCAACCCCAGCCTAATCAGCGAGAGGACAACTCAACCCCAGCCTACTCGGCGAGAGGACAACTCAACCCCAGCCTACTCGGCGAGAGGACAACTCAACCCCAGCCTAATCAGCGAGAGGACAACTCAACCCCAACCTACTCGGTGAGAGGACAACTCAACCCGAGCCTAACCAGCGAGAGGACAACTCAACCTGAGCCTACTCGGCGAGAGGACAACTCAACCCCAGCTTACTCGGCGAGAGGACAACTCAACCCCAGCCTAATCATCGAGAGGACAACTCAACCCGAGCCTACTCGGCGAGAGGACAACTCAACCCCAGCCAACTCGGCGAGAGGACAACTCAATCCCAGCCTACTCGGGGAGACGACAACTCAACGCTAGTCTACTAAGCCAGAGGACAACTCAATCCCAGCCTACTCAGCGAGAGCGAGAAGACAACTCAACCCCAGCCTACTCAGCGAGAGGGCTACTCAACCCCCGCCTACTCGGCGAGAGGACAACTCAACGACATTCAAACTATGCGACTTTTTCGTCGACATTTCAAAACAAATAAAAAGCAATTCATTCAAGAGTATATTTTAATGCATTAATTTATTTTTAAATTAAAACTTGTTGAACTTTGATTGCAAATCCCCTCAAATATTCAGTTGGGGATCATTGTGAAAAAGAAGAATTAATCTGCAAAATTCATTCATCTGCCTTTATTTTAAATCTTCAAATTAGCAGAAGCGGGATTACTGTGAATTAATTGCTCGAAAAATGCATCACGCTTACTTTGCACCTTTTGCAGCACTGTAATGAATCACCATATTGTGAGGTACACCATCGCCAACTCTGTGTGCAGTCTTCTGTTTGCCGCGTCAGCATGGTTATTTGTCCAGTCTTGAAAATTAAACACCAGTCAGCCAAATAGGCTGTGGTAACTAATAAATCACTAAGACAAACAGCCAAACTTTCAAAATCTCTACAACTGAAAGCCGATCTAAGAGATGTGCACACTATGACAGCAGCCAATATCGTTCTGAAGATATGAATTCGACGCCAGCGTTGCCCACGAGCTGGTTAGGTTGGTGGTGAATTGTCTTGGAGTTGAGTTGTCACGAAGATAAGTTGGCCAATGATGAGTCGGGGGTGATGAGTTGGCGGTGATAAAATGTCCCATCGCGTTTTTCTTTGCTGCTCAGTTTTGTGAGTTGGAATAAAGGTTTGTTTTTTTGTTTTATATATCTAGATTATGGTAATTCTTTTTTCACCTTACATCATACTACCCCTCAAAAGTGTAAAAAAATATATGTGAATTTAAATTCATTTTTTCATATGTAAAATTAAATTTATTTTCTCATATATCAATTTAAATATTTTTTTTTTATCCTTGAAAGTGAGGTCTGATGAGCCAGGGGAAAAGAAACTCCCTGGGGAAATAGACTGTAACCATGGACACTTAAAATTGTCTGTTTTTGTTTTGTTTTTTTAATTTAAATTAATCACTCTGATTCAACATTGAGTTCTCCGGATTTCATCTTCCTTGGGATTATCCATACGGATTACCAAGATTTTCATATATATATATATATATATATATATATATATATATATATATATATATATATGGAGACAGAGAGAGATATTGATAATATTAGTGGTCAATATATCAATATATATATATATATATATATATACATAAATTTCAAACAGGATAGAATCCAGGTAGAACTCAGTGTCCAGGTCAGAGTAAGAATATAAATATAAAAGGTTCAAACACTAATATTCCATGGTTATAATTTATTACATTGGAATCGTAATCACGACCTGCAAATTCAAAAAGAAATCGGAAAATACAACTCAAGAGTGAGGATTGTGAGATGAGAACACTCTTAGATTGGCTGACCTTCTAGATCTTGCTCTCGCTTCTTGAAGATGATTCAGAAATTTGAAAACTGCTGAGTCCACTAAAACATCTCCATTCTACCCGCTCCAAGGCTAAGCGTTCGAGGGTGTTATTTGGTTTATTGACATCTGACGGGTTGCTTTTCAGCTTGTCTTTGTATCTTAGCCATGGGCGTCCTACATTCCTGTAGCCCTGATCTAACTGGCTGTACATTAGGATATTGGTTATTCGGTTATCAGACATTCTCAAGACATGACAAGTCCATCGTAAATGAGACTGTATGAGAAAAGTCTCGATTCCTCTAATATTACACCTATGTTAGATGTCCTGTCTTGAAGGTTAAATCCACAGATTGCACGCAGACAGCTTTTATGGAAAACATCTAGTTGGCGTATACGGTACTTGTATAGAGTCCACGACTCTGAGCCGTACAAAAGGATGGCAAGTACAACAGCTCTGTAAACCCGAATTTTCGTATCCAGTCGAATACCCGGCTCATTCCACAAGCGATGGCGAAGTTTTCCACTGGTAATCTTAGCAATCCAATGCATGATTTCATCATCTAAAGTTGCACTTACAAAAATAGGTGAAAGACTTTATATAAATCAGGGCTTCGTCTTCTACTTTCAATGGTCTCTCTGGTGGTTTTTATTTCTCACCACAGAATTGCTTCGGAGTAGGACAAGATTGGTGCACTACTTCAGTTTTCTTTATGCTAAGTGTATGACCAAATGCTTTACATGCAGCAGAGAAACGATTTATTAGATGTTGGGCCTCCTCAAAAGATGTCGGTACAAGAGCAGCATCATCAGCCAACAACAAATCACGAATAATTTGCGTACGAAGGTGGGTCTTGGCTTTTAAGCGCTGATTGTTCGAAACTGAAAATTGACGCCGCTCTCTGTGTCTGGAAATGCATATTTCAGCATCACCGAGAAGAAAAGGGCAAAAAGGACAGAGGCCATGACACAACCATGCTTGGTGCCATTTGTGACATCAAAGGATTCTGACATCATACCATCAGACACGATATCAGCTTTCATTCCTTCATATCAGTAACAATTTTGGGGAAAGTTTTTTCGAACGACGTTTTTGGCCTTTAGCATAAACTTAGTAAGCACAAACTTAGTCCAATGATATGGTAAAGGGCGATACGTGTCATGCAATATATATATATATATATATATATATATATATATATATATATATATATATATATACTATAAACAGCAGCTGTCAGCGCTAAGGCATCGATCTTCATTAATGAATAGAATACTCTAGCTGGCTGTCGTTTGTTTACATTCGTAAAACTATACGCTAGAATTCGTCTTTCTCTCTGCCAAAGCGCCGTATGTGAATTAAACATTTTAAGAAATTTCTAAAATAATTGTCGGACTTTGTCCATTTCATAATTAACTAATTAATAATTAAATAAATAAATATATATGCATATATTTCTTCATAATGTGAACAAATGGAGTATAATTACATTGTACGTAACATTTAATTTAATAGAATAGAGGGCTCAATATAGAGTAGAGCTAAATAAAACGTCTATATATATATATATATATATATATACCTAAAAAATATGTAGTTTAATGAAAGAATAGGCATTTATTATACACAGAGACATTTTTTTCAAAAACCATTTTCCTATCTCTTTAATACTTTGTTTAATTTCTGGAAGGCATCTTTCATTATTCTTATTCATCTTCGGGTTTCTTGTTCACATTTTCAATCGTCTTCTATTCTCAATATCTGGATTGTCTCTGTTGCTGAAAAACATTATTATGTCTTCTTTCAGTTAATAAATGGTCTTTTCTGCTTGCTTTTCATTACTACCTGGTCCAACATTTCTTTCAGTTTTCGCTCTGAGATTTCTTTCAACACAATACCATCTGAGTATCTTTTGATGTTAAGATTATGTAATAGTAATAGGCGGTACCTACTCGCATCCGAGCATCGGGATCGTCATCCTCTCCCCTTATTCTGTTTCTAGCCTCTGGTGTTGGAGATGGCTGCGATAGCCCAGCCTACTCCTGAGGTGTCGTGAGCAGGAGTCATAGAGGAGTGTAGTTAATGAACGCGGCTGGACTAGTAGGGCCCTCCTGACAGAACATCACAGATCCACTTCATGTGGACGGTTGTACACGAAGGTCTTGCTCCTCCTTCGGATGGTCCTAAGCCAGGGAGGCTGATATGCAGCAACGTTTTCCCAGGTTTCAGGGTCGATATTAGCCTGTCTCTCGTATGTCTTCAGTTGATCCTTGAGGCATTGTTTTAGGCCTCTTCGTAGCATCTTGCCCCTGGCATGTTCTCCAAACAGAATGATACGTGGGAGTTTAGTGGGAACGCTTACTGGACACGTGATCAGACCAATGGATGTAATGTTAAGGTTATGTACGCTGATAATAAAATCTGTTAAATGTTGTAGTTCTCTTATGATCGTTTCAATATATAGTTTGAATAGACTGTTCTAATCTAAGTTAAAATAAGATATTATTGAAGCTATGCCATTTGTGGACGTAAGCGACCATAGATCTTCATAGACTCATTTAATGTGTGTGGATCGATGGGTTTCTTGAAATAAAATAGTGATTTACCATTGTTTTCTTCATAGTTTAGAATTTAGAATTCGTTTCTGTTAGAATGTCGTCTGCTCAAGATTACTTAACTCATTCTATCCTGCTACGTAACACATAGCTAGGAGAGAAAAGATAGATTCGCACCTTTCTTTGAAATGATTGTGGGAAAGTGAAGGTAACAGCATCAGCTTGTATTTGAACTCGGATGGCTGATCCCAATTTTTGAACCTATGACCGCTACATTAGACGCACATCCACTGTTAAATACCTGTATAACTGAACCTTGCTTAAATTATTATTATGATTTAATAACTGCTCTATTGTATATTCTGTACGAATGAACGTGTGTTTCTGTGTGTTCGTATCGGCTAAGATATCTAGTTTGAGCAAAGGTCATAATTTAAAGCCAGAACATAACGCACCGACTTATTATCAAAGGCATGTTTGACTAATTCGCTAACAATTATTGCCCCGGAAAAAAGCTTAAATCAGAAAAGAAAGTTGCGGTTTTACATGGAGAGGAGAAAGGGACAGAGAAAGAAATGGAGTCATTATTGAATTCTATACATAAAGGGATTACATATTGATTCCTTTTCGCATCATACAATGACAATGTCACTTCCTTCTTTTATGTTTTTACTTTTTAATGTTCTTATGAAGTAATAAAATGTGCATAAGCCTATAGCACAGCGCCAGAAGTCTGAGACCCGTGTTCAATTATTAATGTTTATTCATTGCTATTCTCAAAATAGAACTTGTGTGTGATTGGTAAATAGTTAATGTCGTTAGATTCATAGAAGAAGCGACGCACCTTGGCTTTTTATCCTTAAAAAAAAAAGAAGTTATATGAAACATGTGACTTTATTCCCTGGGGTTAGCTTCCTGGACATCAATGAAAACGAATCAGAGTTTGTTCCGCATGATTGAATTTTTTTTTCTTTCTTCCTATCTATCTATCTATCTGGATAGATAGATAGATAGATAGATAGATAGATAGATACTCTATGTATACATACATACATATATATATATATATATATATATATATATATATATATATATATATATATATATATATATATATATATATATATATATATATATATGTGTGTGTTTTGTGTGTGGGAAATATCGAGGATTGAGTGCTGGTGTTAATGAAATAGTGCTCGATGTATGATAACAGCCAAATTTTTTACTAACATTTATTTCATCACCGCCAGCACAATTCTGAGTTTCAGGAACAATGCAATCCTCAGGTGCTGTGTACTCAGATTTGTGCCATCATTGAGGAATGAAGTGTATATTTACTAGTAATATATATATATATATATATATATATATATATATATATATATATATATATATATAGGGGGTAACAGCAAAATTGTCCAAATCGTGTTACAGCATAATTGTCTATCCCACAAAATAACCAATATCTAAAAAAAAAAAAAAAAAAAAGAATGAATTACTTGAGTTTCTTTTTTTTACGTGTCATTTCAACTTAGAGCTAAAGAGATCAATTAGAAAAGATCCAACTTTTTGGCATGACTGTCCATAGAGCAGTGATAAATGACTTAAAATGAAATCGTACGTGAAACGTTTTTGTTACTCCAGGACAGAAAGGTAGAAGGTTAGAGAGCGAAGATCATCTTGAATAAGTTGGAAAATGAAGTAATATATATATATATATATATATATATATATATATATATATATATATATATATTTGAGCTTTATTTCAACACTTCATGAGCTTCAGCTACTTAGCTATGATTAATTAATGATGAACATGTCATTTTCGTTTATGATCGATTTCAACGATTCTTCTGATGATTGTAATTATACATTCTTATTTTCAAAGTGGAGTCAAATTTCTGCTACAGTTGATCTTTATGTAACAATAATTTTTTATATATATATATATATATATATATATATATATATATATATATATATATATATATATATATATATATACAGTAGCGGCTATAATATAACGAACGGAAACAACAAAGACATAAATATGTGTATTACTTAAAAGGTAATGCATGATTAGCAATGAATTTTTTACTGAATAAAGGTTAGGGTGTAATGCATAAATATTATACAAAGTTACAAAAATTTACATCATAGTTTGTTTTTTTTTAATTAAAGATTAAATGGAACAATGGAAATAAGCTATTGGACAAAAGTTAAGGAACGATCTTGTTAATACTTGATTGTGAACAAAATATCACCAAAATTTAATATTTGGTAAACATCCCCTTATTTCCAATGACTTCTATGCATCCTCAACCACATGATCTAATTAATTTCTTGCAAAAATCAGCAGTAATTCCCTCCTATTCGTCTTTCAATAACTCCCATAGGTGATCCTGGTTTTTCGGGTTTCTTTTCTGAGCCCTTTCTCTAATTATCTTCCAAACATTTTCTATTGGATTCAGGACGGAGCTCTGGGCTGGCCACTTCATTAGGTCGATTCCTTCTTCTTCAAATAAAGCCATAACCTTCTGAGCCTTGTGGCAAGGTGCATTTTCTTGCATGAAAATAGGAGATTCATAAAGATTATGGTGTAATCTTGGTACCACATGCTGCTGAAGAAGCCTTTGGTAAATGTCAGCATTGATATTGCCATGTACGCGGATGATAGAGCCAACTCCTGCAGATGAAATCATTCCCCACACCATCACACTGCCGCCACCAAACTTAACGGTTTTCTTGACACATTGAGAAGACAGTCTTTTACCTGTTCTACGGTGTACGTAAGTTTTGCTCTCAGAACTAAATATAGTAAACTTGGACTCTTCACTGAAATGAACTGTATCCCATTGTGCGTCAGTCCAAACAACATGTTCTCTCGCATACTCCAGGAGTGCCCTTTGGTTTCGCTTTGAAATGAGAGGCTTCGAAACTGGAATACGGGAATGCAATCCTGCATTTTTTAACCTGCGAGCAACAGTTTTCCTTGAGATCTTATTATTTGTCTCTTCATTAAATTTACGGGCAATTGATATAGCAGTTTCAAAGTGTTTTTTTGTAGATATTCTAACAATTCTTCGATCTTCTCTTTGCGATGTTTCTGGTAGTCTGTCGGTTTTTAGTTATGCATTTAACGTTTTATCGGTTTTATACCTGCTAATTACACGATGAACGGGACTTTTAGACCTATGAACAATATCAGAAATTTCTGAAATTGACTTTTTTTCTTGATAGTTAGCGATAATGAGTTTTTTTTTCTTCAAAAGAGGGCGTTTTGCATGTAGAATTTGCCATATTGCTTAAAAATAAAGTCCTAATGATAAATGAACCTTTACCTATTGTTGAAAAGCTCTATCGAGTTTTTTAACAATGTAAATTAAAATTTTATGCAAATAATTAACATCGTTCCTTAACTTTTGTCCAGTAGCTTATTTCCTTTGTTCCATTTAATCTTTATTTTTTTTTAAAAAAATTATTATGTACATTTTTGTAACTTTGTATAATATTTATGCATTACACCCTAATCTTTATTCGGTAAAAATTTCATTGCTAATCATGCATTACTTTTTAAGTAATACACATATTTATGCCTTTGTTGTTTCCGTTCCTTATATTATAGCCTCTACTGTATATATATATATATATATATATATATATATATATATATATATATATATATATAATAACAACCAGGAATCTTTATAGAGACACCAACCTATTCAAGTGACTCTGAGTTCCCTGCCAGATGCAATCCTCAGGCGATTAAAATTTTATATATTTTATGATTACAACTGGCGAGAAAATTAAGATTCAAGTAACAGTAATAAATTGGTGTCTCTTTATGTGTTCCTTGTTGTTGTTTTTTTAATTATTATTATGGCTCTGTCGTGACATTATTATCATTTCTTGTTTCTTTATCTTGTCATTATTTTACATTTGCGGTAGAAGTGATCTTCCTTTTCCATGCCTTTTTTGTAGGGAGTATTTGTTTTTGTAGTTGTATATCGCCTATTTGTAAATTTATGATATATATATATATATATATATATATATATATATATATATATATATATATATATATATAATGCTCTAGGACATTTGCGTACTGGACATTTTCAGCCATAGAAAATTGCGTGTTATGGTCCGGTTCCTTGTACCACAGTGATAGCCCAAGGTATAACCAATAAAGAAGAACTCGAACACATGTATGGAATAACACAGATATAAAACAAACAGGGATATATACAGAGAAGTAGAAGTGTTAGTATGAACAATCAGGTTTAGTAGAGAGAACAGTGTAATCTCGACGAGTATCACTATTCCAATATCTTGCAGTAATTGTCTGAACGCGACTCTGTTTCCGACTGCCTCTGACTCGACTCTTGACTCGACTTGGACTACTGACTGCCTCTTTGCCTACTCCTGAGGCGCAGTATTTATTAAGTATGGAATAGTCCATTATTATTATTATGTGTAAGATCTCATAACATTGCGTAACTCTGATAATTTTCTGAAGCTTTTAATGGCAATTTCCATAAATTTTGAAAAAAAAAAACGCGTAGTAATCATAAATTTTTTAAAAAAGAATAACAGAAAAAAAAATTAAAAGTTTATTTTTGTTTAAAATGCAATGACAGATTAACAGTGTTGCAAGATTGCTCTACACATCGCCAGTATGTTTTTGATTCATCGGCGTTTTTCTTATAACAGTTGCAGCTGTAATTTTCCGCGACCACAAATATTTTTCCACCACTAGTTGATTTTCGGAACTTAGCCATGGTTATCACATAAAAATATAATCTATAAAATCCAGAATCTCTTAGATGTTTGTGGTATGCTCTACTGGAGTGAACTGAAACTGCTAGCTTAATTTTCTCTTGCTTTAAAAACGAATTTTTTCTCTCTTTTTTTATTTATGGTAGCTGCCTTTCTGCTTGTTTAAAGAGTAATTAAAGCTATTGGTGTGCAAATTTCTACATTAAACAAACCTTTTTAAAAATGATAACTTCAAAAAATTATCAGAGTTACGCATTTGTCTTGGGACGCATTTGTGTAGGGCCTCAAATCTCCAGGGACGCAATTGTCTGGTACGCAATTGTCTGTGAAGCTAATGTCCAGTACGCAATTGCCAGTCCACAATATATATTTAAGGACCATACCAGTTGAATCTCCAACCATCTGCATCAAGTCCAATTATTAGTAACATTTTCGTGTTGAAAACTCTTTTGTTGCTTATTTTGTTCGATTTTTCTCAGATGTGTCTTTTAAACGAGATCGGGCATTTCGCTTTAACTATACCGCCATTTGATTTAAGACCACAGAACTTGTACCTTTCAACATTCACACGCTGCGACAAAGCTTAATGATTTCCTCAGTTGTCAAGGACCGGATTATTATAGCCTTTCTCTTGATGGACGACGAGAGTTTTGCGAGATAACTTCCTCAGTTTACCTTTATCAGACCTGAATCAGAGTCATCCACGATCTTCGAAATAATCTTCTACACATCATGAGGCTACAAACTGACAACATGTTTATTAGGTTGAGACTAAAATTCAGGGCTTTTTTTTTACAAGAGTTGTCGAAACACTTTTTCTCTCCAGAATTTATTATACATATTTATAAGTCTACAATTCGTCCATACTTAGAATATTTCTTTCACATATGACATTGTGCTTCTGCTATATATTTAGAGATCCTTGATAAAATCCAAAGAAGAATCTGCAATATTATTGATGCTGAACTGGCATCTAGGTTTCAGTTACTTTCCCAGCGACATAATGTAGCTTTCCTCTGCCTTTTCTATAAATACTTTCATGGTAATTGTTCGGATGAACTCTTCGATACGGTACGTAGAGTTTTATTATTTAAGCAGAATACTAAACTGGAGTCGAGATCTCATCAATTTA
Organism: Acanthosepion pharaonis; assembly: GCA_903632075.3. Lineage (NCBI taxonomy): Eukaryota > Metazoa > Mollusca > Cephalopoda > Sepiida > Sepiidae > Acanthosepion > Acanthosepion pharaonis. Next base: position 2,507,203 of record CAHIKZ030005447.1, read on the forward strand.
CAGTTGAACTGGCTAGGCTTAACCGTACATTCTATGCTAACAGTTTTTTTCTTACATTTCTCGCTTGTGCAACTCATTTCTGGCTCCATGATTTCCAGCCAAATTCAATCTTCAAATATTTAAATACGATATTGTTTTGTTATCTACTCTCCTCTTGATTGCTCCCTTTGTATCCGCTCATTAGCAATGTCTCTGTTTGTAATTATTCCACGGCCAGTAATCCTGTCTTAGTGACTTTATTGACTTAAATGGGGAGAAATCATTTTTTAAAAGTTTCACTCACTCGAAAACTAAAAGGATAAATTACAATCACCATCTTTATGTTCCAAAATTTTCTTCGTTCGCTTATAATTGTAAGTTCGCCCCAGAAACTTCATTCTTTCGTATATTTAACTACCTAACATAACCTAAATCTTCATGGGTTTATACAGATAACGGTTGTACGGCAGTCTGGCAAAATCTCCTCTGATATAAATGTTCCTAATAAACAGAGGTTACAGTGAATACCTTCGTATAGAAAAAAAATGTATATTTATTATTGATCGATGCATGTCGAACGATTCCGGTATCCAAACAGCTGGACGTGATAAGAGCTTGATATATTGCAATACCTGTCATCCGTGGAAATGTTGATCTGTGTGAAATGTGAGTCACCATAGCTGGTGCATAATTTTACGACCGCAACAGACTCTGACTCACCGATGGTTAGACGGTATAAGCGATGTTGATGTTTATGTGGGAAAACTGCGTTTTGTATCGGGAAATCTGCCCTATCAAACGGTTCGGGTCGTGTAACAATTATTGGCTCTGAAAAGGAAAATCGGAGAACTGTGTTCGAATTCCGGCTGATATTCTTACACTTTATGGCTGGCCGCTCGTATCTAGGGATGTCTGTCTACTAGGGCGGCTGTCCAATCCCTGTTACAGACGCCTGGTTAAAGGCATATTTGGGTTTATTCAACACCCTCACAACCCATCTGTGGTTTATACATTAACTAGAGCGAGCGGACTTTAGCTACAGTATCCCGCAGAGAGCTCATTATCTAGCGTATACAAAAGCCTCAACAAGCACCTTCAAACCCTCGGTGACGCACAACCATCGATGACTCTCAAATAGTTCCGTCTACCTAATTTAATTCACAAAGCTTGGGTCAATCATTGGTATGGTTTACATATCACTCTCCAAAAGGTGTCGCACGCTGGGATCGCGTCCCCAGACAGATAACATGAAGTTAATTTCCTGACAAATCGATCATGGTGAAATTCGAACCCGGTTGAAAGTGAATATTCTAACCATTGGCCGATATACGCAATTACAAATGTACAAATGCTGATTTTGAAATCTTAGTATGTGGCACTAAATTAATTTTATGATATCTTCGAGGTAGACATCACAAAATTGTGAGATGTAGTTTATGGGAAAGGCAAAATATGCAATGATTCTTACCATATAAATCACAATAAAAAAACTGCAAAAATTAACCACTAACATAAAGTTGGTATATTAATTCTAGAATTAAGCGTAATGAACCCTTCTGGAAAATAATCTCCTTGAATACTTACACTATTTATATCGTTCGGACTGTTGTTCTTTTATTATTATTATTATTATTATTATTATTATTATTATTATTATTATTGCCATATTCACGACGTTTCAGTCGTTGTACGCTCCGAGTTTCTTCGGATGATATACGTTGGGATTTGGAGCCGAACCCTTTATTAAGTCGACAGGGAAAATGTTCTATTTCCACGTGCCATGCCTTTTTTAATATCTCCGTATCAGTTAATTCGCTTTGGTAACTCAACTCTCCAAGTTTTTGTTCCTTCTGCTATGGCCAGGTCAGGTAATAGTGATTTGTCCGGAAAGTGAATTAGACAAGTAGTTTGTTATATTAATTTTCGTAAAAATACCCTTGAAAAAAATTTGAAGGTTTCATTTCTGCCACTCCATCGGCTTCGGTTTAGATAGCAAAGAAAACGTGGTTCTCTAACAGTGGCTGGCAACAAATCTAAGGAAACAGACAACTACGAACTGAAAACCGGTTCCAGATGTAATAAAATCAGATGTAAACCTTAAATCTAACTCTACTGCAAGGACAGTGAAATGGATTGTAGGTCAGGCAATAGCAACATTTTCTTCGGGTTCACTTTTTTTCTTGCGAATGTTTAAATTTTAGTTTAATTCTCTACTTAGCAGAGAACTACAACACAATGGGACACTGGTTATGTATTCCTGGTGACGCGCATACACGTTGAAAAGATGATTGAGCTTACAACTACAGGACGGAATTTTCGTCTCTATGTTCTCAGCTAAGGTCGAAAAAAAATGTAGTCGCTTCAGAACGTTTCTCTTCATATTCAAGTATAATTATTTTTTAAGAATTAATTAAAGTTTATTATGCATATAAATTCTTTCATTATTTTAAATGAATTAAATTCATACAATTGTTTTGCTACGTTGTTCAACCCTCTTGAGTTCAGGATAAAACAGCCAAGATTAACTTCCTATTCTTTGAAAATCTAATATGCTTCGTCTAGTTTGTTGGCAATGCTTTTCTTTTTCAGTTTCCTTCGATAATAAAAAGCAGTGCTTCGAGTTTATCCCATTAAACGCATCGTAGCTACGAGCCAATTATTCCACTCTGTAACTGGCTCATATATAACAGTGAATTATTGACAGCGTTGGAACATTGTGAAGTGGCCTTTATAAAGAATCACTATTTGTTGGACAGAAATCAAAAAGCGAAACTATTAACAATACACTGCTGATCGAAAAAAAAAAAAGAACACTTGGTAGATTTATTGATTCAGAACGCTCGCAGAAACAATAATATTTAGAAAATAGTTTGCTTAAAGAAAAACGAAAGAAGCACTTCGACCCCAGGAAAATAAAGAGTCCGCATTGTTAAAAGGTCGCTTAAGTTCTCTGAGTAAAATGAGTAGCCATATGCACCCGACATAATGAATTTCTGGGATCTTTTCTGTTAATTCACGACCACTCAAAATGATTTCACCCCAAAATAAGAAAAGAATTTATATTTACTAAAATTCACACCAAACTCTCCCAGAACAATGACCTTTCATTCTACTCCGGTTAGGTTGACCTTTGCGATCGCCCTAGATGTGGGCGACTCGGATGCGCTATTTCGAAGTGTGGAGTCTACGCTAGCGCCCACACCAAATTAACAAACCAATTACAAGTACCTCCAATATCATCCCATCCGTACTTCCGTAATGTGAATAATTCCCTGATTTTTGGTAATTTTTCATTCTGAAGCTTGGAGTTGTTGCGAGGCAAGCTAAACATATTTTGACTTTAAATTAATAATTTAAAAAGTGTGCCAAAATTTTAATAAAAAAAAACAAAAAAAACTTTGACTTAAAATTTATAATTTTGGGCGTTGAAATAATATTTGCGATAAGTAACTTTACATTGTTTGAGATGAATTAACAGAAAAGATCCAATTTCTGTTTAATGTCCACGCATTCTTTCTGTTGATTGACTTTATTTCAGAGATTATCATGAACATTCAGGTATAGATATGAAATATTAAATTAACAACATTTTCAGAGAAGCTATTTATGCAGTTGGGATAAACTTGTCAAGATTACAGCTAATGAGGATTTCAAGCTATAATGTTTTTTTTTTGCGATTCCTTCCTTAAAAACTAATCATTTCGGGTGCATCTTATAGATCGATATGCTGGAAAATTGTCCGGTTCCTTGTATTATTTCAGAAAGTGCCTGACTCCTTCTGCCAGGCTTTATCTTTACAAGAGTCAGATCAGATCAAAAACGAGATATTACTGCCAAATATGTACTAGAGCATGTCATTCCACAGTTTCCAGCCATGATAATATTCAAAGACGTTTACGCGACCTTGTTGGTTATGAATTATTTTCCACTATTTCAAAAAAAAAGAAACTCCTCTTTAGTGAAACGTAGCTCTCCTCGCGACTACTATGAATATTTTCATGTCAGATGTTCAGAGGAGTTACATTCCTTAATGCCACCAGTTCAGACCTTCACAAATAGGAACCATATACACACTCTACTCATCTTTATACTCTTCCAGTTACACTGGTAATCTTTATACGCTTCCTATTATATTTTTAAGGAAATTTTTGCCTTTCTACTGCATTGGTAAGGAGGAAGTTTTTGCCTTTCTACTGCATTAGTAAGGAGAAAGTTTTTGATTTCTATTGTATCGGTAAGGAAGAAGTTTTTGACTTTGTATTCCATTGGTAAGGAGGAAGTATTTGCCTTTCTATAGTACTGGTAAGGTGGACATTTTTACCTTTCCACTGCATTGTTAAGGAGGAAGATTACCCTTTCTATTGCATTAATAGGGAGTTTTTGCCTTTGTATTACATTGGTAAGGAAGAAGTTTTTGTCTTTGTATAGCATTAATAAGGAGGAAGCTTTTGCTTTTATATTGCATTGTCAAGGCGGAAGATTTCAATTTTTATTGCAATGGTAAGGAGGAAGATTTTACCTTTGTATTCCATTGATAAGGAGAGATTTTCCCCATTCTATTGTATTGGTAAAGAGGAACATTTCCCTTTCTATTGAATTGGCAAGGAGAAAGTTTTTGCTTTTTTATTGCATTGATAAGGAGGAAGATTTTGCATTTCTATTGCATTGGTAAAGAGGCTGATTCCTATTTGTATTGCATTGAGGAATTTTTGCCTTTGTATTGCATTAGTAAGGAGGGCATTTTGCCTTTCCATTGCATCGTTAAGGAGGAAGATGTCCTTTTCTATTGCATTGGTAGGGAGTTTTGCCTTTGTATTGTATTGGTAAGGTGGAAGTTTTTGCCTTTGTATGACCTTGGTAAGGACGACGTTTTTTGCTTTTGTATGGCATTGGTAAGGACGACGTTTTTGCCTTTTTATTGCACTGGTAAGGGGGGGTCTCTTCATATTACATTAAGAAGGAGAAATAAATTCTTCCCCAGAACTGTGACCTTGGGTAAGAGACTCCCGTGAGGATGCTTTCTCAGTCGCTAAAATATTAACATTTTCATATAGAGTCAACCGATATCTATCCTATATATCCTAATAATACGCACTTTTTGCTCCTTCCTTGTACACACTTGCGATAAGCTCATTCAGTAATACAGTAAAAATAAAATAGTGAAATAACACAAACCTATCTTTTAAAGTCGCGTACTGACTCCGCCTCGCTTGAGCTACTTTTAAGTTAACAGTGTCGCAATTAGACACTATTTATTTACACTGATGTGTTATGTCATAAAACATCCGTCAATTGTCTGGGTTGTAATATTTTTTTATTAAATTTTGGCGTTTTTCCAACGAAAAATAACAAATTTTAATCAAAGATTTATCAGCACTAAGTGAAAATGAAATTATCTTTCTTTTTAAAAACAAAGAATATTATGTTTAGTTTTAACCCGTGTGTGACTATTAATAATTTGAAAAATATTATCTCAGAATAACTTACTAAAAAACGCTCTTATCTTTTCCTTAGAAAAAAAAAAAAAAATATTTGCGGCCTACACAAAGTTTTGCTATTTTGTATCACTTCGCTATGTCATTTTGTTGTAATATGATTGATTTATTTGCCAACATAACAATGTTGCTTCGCCAAGTGTATCCAGTTTATTTCGTTCCAAGTAACAAGCTGGCAGCTCTGCCAATATACGCTCAACCTTTCATCCGTTTTTATTCTTGATTTCAGCTCGCTAATCGAAAAAATAAAGACGGGGCGGAACTATAAACAGTTGTAGAATTAAACTGTGCGAAATGTTTATTTGTTGATAGTTATGGAAACCGGATAATTTACTGCAATAGAGAAAACACAAGAAGCACTAGCTACACAGATTTTAGAATTTAATGCAATTTTAATTTAAATGCTTGGCGTTAATTTGTTGGCATCCCCGAAACAAAGTCGATAAAAGGAAAAGCATTTTTTTAAGTACGTTGGTCACTTGAGTGGAAGGTTTTAAATTAGCATAAAATGACCTTCACAAAGAGCAAGTTGATAGTTATTGACTGCCATGAAATTTCCTGATGTTACGAATAAGAATTAATAGAAATACAACCTTTTTGCTTGTTAATATTGCATAGACTTTAAAAATGATTTAATTTCAAAGCCTTAGCGTTACCATAGGACAAGTTGGTCATTGTTTTATTGATCGATTCTCAAAACTCATAAAAAGAATACCAACAAACTATAGCATTCCTGAAAGATTACCATCTATCCTTGCAGCAACTACCTCAAAACTATGTAAATTAATTCACCTAAGCTCATTAAATATACAAAATGGCTACCATATGACTGAGTGACGAGTAGAATTTCTAATTATATCTTCTCATCTTTGATTTGGGTTGAACAAATCAATTTCATTGAATTTGATAGGATATATTCTCCGTTACAAAGTGACAGTGCAAAAAGTATGTTTCTCTTTCTTTTTGAAACAATGTCTGCAAATTTGAATGGTAGTCTATTTATCAGAAGTAGGTCATATTATGACACTCACTGTTGTGAATATTTTAGGAGTCTCCGGTGGTCATCTATAATAAAAGAACTAGGAATACCGAAATTTTTATTCAAATTTATACGTCTAACATCTCCGCATGGACTCTGAAGTTTTATTCAGTGATTATTTTCTCCTCCAGTCTCTTCCAATAGGAGTAAATATGATCACCTATCGTCTGCTTTACATTCCTCCCAGATCTTTAGAACAGGAATAAAGGTTTATCCCTTATTTCCCGTTTCGGATTGGGTTTCCGGTTCCTACTAAAATCTACCGCCACGCTAAACTTCTTACGTCTCTTCTGAACTCTGAAATGTTATTCATTAAATCTTGACCTCTTTAAATCTAGAGTTTGCTTTATCTTTCCTGCATAGCTTTTAGAATTTCACTTCTTGCTCTTTCTTACGCTCACGCTGCACCACGGAGTAAGGCTCTACCTTGAGTGGCTCTTGAGACTTATATTGAGTAAATATTACTAAAGAAATAATGCAGCCCAAGAACAAAATGTTAGTGAATCTTTGCAGTTATACTTTCATTTTTTTTAAGCCTTTCACCCCAAGAAAGGAAGGAGAGCCAATAGCACACAAGGGGTTACAGAGAGTGAAAATGAGGGAAAATACTATGTATCGAGGGGATTGAGATATGGATAAAAAGAGGAAAAGGTATCACGCCAACAAAAGATGGCGATTGTCGTTCCATTTACATTTTTGAAGATTGTAGTTATCAGAGAAGCAAGTAAAATGAAGCGAGTTCCACTGTCGGAAAGTTCGAGAAATGAAACTGCTGGAGTAAAAGAGGTGGTTGAATTTCGCTAATTCAAGGGTAAAATGGGTGGGACCTAGATGCCAATCTTGTAGCACGTTTAAATTCGTGTAATCGTGGCATTAGGAAAGATAGCTCATCAGAACAGTTGCCATGATAATATTTATAGAAAAGACAGGGGGAAGCCACATCACGTCTCTGAGATAGTGACTGAAGTCGAGATGTCAAGTCAGGGCAGATTACATTGCAGATTCTTCTTTGGATTTTTGTCGAGAACCTCAGGATAGACAGCAGGAGCACCAGGCTAGATATGGCAACAATATGCACATTTAAAATATTTTCATGGAACAATATAAAAGAAAACACTGAAGCTAACTTATCGTGAATATAATGAAATAGAAATATATAAATATTTACGAAATGAAAAATTCAAAAGATTTCTTCCTGTAAAAACAAAAAAAATAAACAAAAATAAACAGTGGACAAAGACATTTTTTCAAGTTATTTCTAATAAAACTATGTTCGGTTAAAAAATGTATTTTTTATTTTTAATTTCTTTTGAAAAGAAAGTAATTCGTTGTTTTGCACAGGGTACAGTAAAAATATCTACTACATTAGTCATTAGCTACAGAAATGCTGCAGTAATTCCTTGAATGTTTTAAACTGTCACCGATATGGTGCTAGTGAAATTAGACAAGTAGCAATGGTGCCTTCCTTTAGTTAATGTATTACGATCATGTGCAAGGTATTTTTACCATTATATGGGAGGTATTTGTAACGCTGCACACTGTAGCTAATGTCTTATATAGTATGGGAGATATTTGGGCACCTCGACATGGTATAATGGTTAGAAAGCTTGTTTTGCCAGATCAATTACGACTGAGTAGTGAACTCGATCCTCACTGGGTGCTCCATACTTTCGGCCTTGTGTCACATGTAAGCTATGCTTAGAAAATCGCTAAGTGGGAGATAGTGTTGGGATATATGTGTGGGAAGCACTTCGGTAGCATACTCTATATAACAGAGCCTTGGAATGATCTATTTACATTATAAATCCGAGACCCGGATATAAGAGAAACCCGGATATAAGAGAGATTTTCTCTGGTCCCAAATTAGAGCCTGTGTTAATGTATATAAATTAGACCAAACCCGGATATAAGAGACTTCTTCTCCGGTCTTGACAACTCTCTTATATCCGGGTTACACTGTACATATATATATATATATATATATATATATATATATATATATATATATATATCTTGGAAATTATATATATATATATATATATATATATATATATATATATATATATATATATATATATATATACACAGACATGACAGAATTGAACAGACACCAAGTTAAATTTTATTTCTGATTTTTTTAATAACCAAGATAAATTAACTTAGATTTTTTTTAATACTGGAGCATGCTATGAACGAAAGGAGCATCAGATCTATCTGAATTTCAGCGAGGACGTATCGTGGACCAACATGAAGGTGGTCTTAGTCAAAGAAAAATATCTGAAAATCTTTCAATACCCCTTTCTACTGTTAATAGAGTGACCGTACAATTCACCAGAGATGGTAAGAAGTGCACAAAACCTCATCCAAGCCGCCCTGGGCCCTGTGAAAGAACCATGCGTTTTGTCGAAAGAAATGTTGAAAAGGATCCACGTTGTAAGGCCTCTGACATGGCAACAAAAGTTGATGTCAGTCCCAGAACAGCTGTCAGGTATCTTCACAAGCTGGACTACTATGGCAGAGCTGCGAGAAGGAAACTACTTCTCCGCCCAGCCAATATCAAACGCAGAAAGGATTGGGCTCATGAGATGGTGAAAAGACCTGTGATCTTTTGGACCACTGTCATTTTCTCTGATGTGTCAAGATTCACATTATTTTCTGACAGTGGAAGAGTATGGGTATGGAGACTCTGTAGTCAAGAGTTTGATTTAAAAAGACTGCTGCGAACGGTGAATCATGGGGGCCTTTCAGTAATGGTATGGGGTGCAATTTGGAGTGATAGTCGCTCAGAGCTTGTGGACTGTGAAGGAAACATTAATTCAACCAAATATGTTTCGATATTAAAGAAAGGGCTCCTTCCAATATTCTCAAGTAGTAGAATGAGAAAAGTTGACTCCCTATTTATGGAAGATGGAGCTCCATGTCACACTGCTCATGCAACGCAACATTGGTTGAGACAAAATGGGATCAATAAACTTCCATAGCCAAGTCAGTCTCCGGATATTAACCCTATTGAACACCTTTGGGGCATATTAGATCGAAAACTCCGCAAAAAGAACAGGAAGCCCGGAATTTTAGGATTATTGCGTCAAACATGGCAAGAAATCCCTCAAAATGATATTCATGAACTCATCGCTAGCATGCCTAGATGGGTCATTGCATTAAAAAAAGCAAAATGGATGTCAACCAAGTATTAGTTATTAAATTTATGACCATTTACAATTACTTCATTTGTATAAATTACTTGTTTAATAAAATAAACGGTTTCTGTGAGTGTCTATTCAATTCTGGCATATATATATATATATATATATATATATATCACTCATTTAAACCGTTACTTAAATCCTCTCTTTAAAACTTTTCTCGGTTAAATTTTTATCCCCATTCCACCTTTAGGCCTTTCTGTTTTTCTTTCTTCTGTTACACATCTCTCTAGAGCCTTCATATATTTCCCTCTCACATTTGCTTCCCACTCCCACACATACACTCTCACTATTTTTTTTTTTTTTGTACCCGGAGTTATATTTTCCAATTTCTTTTTTAATTTGTAGGTCTGATGATTTGGATCAGGATTATGATTCCAATGTAACAAATTATAACGATGGAATATTAGAGTTTGAGCCTTTGATATTATATTCTTACTCTGTCCTGGACATTGAGTTCTACCTGCCTTCTATCCTCTTGGGAATTATATATATATATATATATATATATATATATATATATATATATAAACAAGTCGAATCCATTACATTCACTTACGTGCTAATGCCTTTGGGAAAGGGGTGAATCCTCTTCTTCTCCCTCCAGGTATGGGTAAATAGCAGAACCAACTGACTTCTATAGCCTTGGATGGCAACTGGTCTAGAAGAAGCTCAACTCCGAATTCAAAACCTGCGGAGGGTAGCTTGGGGACCTTGTGGCACGTAGTGCACTAGCTCTCTGTATTCGGCCCTTCAAAAAGTGTGGATGGTCCTGCACGAAACCATCACCACTCTAATCAAATCTCATGTGCTGTTGTCGGGCTGTCGGTTTCCTCGGAACTGATATGCTTGACCCTCATACGTCGAATTCGACGTGAGAGTCCATAGTCTATATATATATATATATATATATATATATATATATATATATATATATATATATATACTAATATTATCTAATATCTATCTATCTATATATATATATATATATATATATATATATATATATATATATATATCACCACAGTTGATTTGTCAGGGAGGAGACTTCCTGACGTTATCGGTCTGAAAGAGGGAGCGATACCACCAAGCAGTACCTTTGGAAAGTGCCTGAAAACCATACCACGAATTGATCCTAACCTTGTGAGTGAAATTGTGTAGATGGAGCACTTAGGGACCCTCGATAGCTATGCTAGCACGAAGTCACAAGTCATCATGACCGAGAGTTTGAGTGTGCTTGCGTTGTTCAGATTGTTGATCATACTGGATCATTCTACGCTCTCTCACAGTAACTGTAACTAAGGTCTGCTAAAGTATATTTGCAGTATAAACCACAGGTCGGCTCTGTGCTTTTTGAACAAATACAAAAATGCCTGAGCGAGCACCTGCAATAGGGATTAGTTAGCCGCCCAAGTTGACAATTATCCTCGAATACGAGTTGCATGCTATTATATATAATGGTAGGAAACGTATTTTATATTTTGCAAATCATTTAACATAGGTTAGAAGCTGACAGAATGTCTAATTAGATTAGATATTTTAGATTTTTCTACATATTGATGCTATATTCGTTAATTTAGTCGGTCATAAGGTCACATCTCAGCTTAACTAATTGGTGTTCTTAAGCGGTCACCTATCTAATTACTTCGTAGGCGAATAGTTGCTTAACCAATTAATACTCATGAATTTATAAATGAATTTGTTATCGGAAAATATATTGTGTAAAAACGTTTATGTAAATAACTTTTAGGTTGATCAACCGCCTTTATTTAATTTCACGTGATCTCAATTAAATAACATTTACATTTTTAAAACTGTTTCATGTCCTTGAAAACAGATATTAACAAAAACGTGAAATGATTTTTAAATATCTGAAAATTCATTATTCTGATTTGTACATATATAAAACGTTATTATTTAATCTATTCTTTTCTTTTTATGCGCCATGTCTTTTCAGGCTGTAGGCGATCATGGCTCTCCACCTCATTCTATCCCTTGTAGCTCTCAACAAGTTCCTTCCCTCTGCTTCCTCAACCAGACCACGTTCTGTCATCCACTTGCCAGGTATGTCACGCGTTGTTTTCCCTTGTCTCTCTTTCCCTCTATTCAACCCATGAGTTCCAGATTCTCCAGGCCTTCCTTCCTCATTATGCGTCCCAGAAACTTCAGCTTCCTCTTCCTGATATTAAGTATAAGTAGGTACCTCCACGAAATCGCTAAAAAAAAGAGCATAGCTTGATGAAAAAGACGCCAAACTTGCCGAAAACTAAATTTTATTGTCTAAATGCTTATGTTATTATTAAAAGGAAAGACCAAAGTTTTTTTTTTAATTATTTTTAAAAAAATTTTCCTTCTTTTTAGAACATTCTAAATTTTGATTAAAAAAATTTTTTTTCTATTTGTATCAGCGGAACTAGTAAATAACATAGACAATTTTTAGTACGTTTTTTTGTATGGCACACATTAATTTGAAAAATCGTGCAAAAATAGAAATAATTATCGGATGTTAATGAAAGTTTCAGAAACTATTCACAGATGATCGAAATTATTATAAATATGTTTTTTTTTATGAAAGTCATGGTAGAAATTTTTTTTTTAAAATATTTATTACCCCCCCATAACTAATTTTATGAAAACGCTAGAAATTCGATCGCATCGGTTTTAGTGATTACAATAATTAAAAGCACAGGGCTTTGAGGAGTGCAAATCATGTTTTTTTTTGTTTTTAGTTGGATACGCAGTACCTGAAAATCAGCTCTGAATTGTAACATACAAAAACTCAATAAAACAAAGATATTATTTAATTTCAAATGCTTTTATTTGCTTTTACTTGTTTTTTATGAATATGGACAATATTTTCTGAAAGCAAAAAATTTTTTTTCGATGAAAAATGAATTTTTAATACAATTATTTGTTATTTCATTAATTATAATAGATTTTACATTTAAGTTGTTAAAATATTATAAAATTAGTTAAAAGCCGCATCGGCTTTCATAAGTGTCCTTATGAGATAGATCTTTTTTTAGCGCGTTGTAAATTGTATCATTTTGACTAATCCGAAGATACCCAGTAATTAAGAAATGTAATTTTGTGCTTATAATCGAGCTGTAATTATAAAATACGGAAGACCAACCAGAATATAATTAAGTTGCGTTATTTGAGTTAAGGCCTTTACTTTTGCGAAACACGTGTGGAGAAGTTAATTTGATTTTTCAATTTCAACTGAGAAGGGTACCTACAAGTATCAGTATCATCTTATGAAATTTATATGATCTTATTTTTATATTAATCTCAGTTCCGACATTTTTCCATAAATGAAATATCAAAATTAATAATAAAATGAATGCAAATACAAATAACAGTAGAATGTAATAAATGTACATAAAATTATAGTATTTTATGTACAATCCTGATAAAATTTCATAAGAAAGGTACCTATAAATTAATTAGATACCTTTCTTAAGAAATATGAAATTTAATGTCACTCTTAACAGTTTTATTTTAATTTCTTTACAATATATTTCCCATAAAGTATCATAAACGTAAAGGTGAAAGCTAAGTACAAAAAAAAAAAAAATTAGACAGCTGAAAGTTTTCGTTAAAAATAACGGGGTAAATAATTTGTTCACGTAAATGTAAATTATTTCACTTTTCTCCTTCCGTAGAACAAATTAGCCTCATGGAATTCGTAAATATATCATTCATCACATGTCAAGAGACGCGAAAGTTTATGACCTGCTTTGTTTTATTTTCAAATTGCATCTTTTTGGCACAAATGCTAAGTTAAGTTTGGTTCAAATATTTTAAATAAACATTATAATTTCTGATTTTCTTAAAATAAGTTTTGAAAAAATGATAATTGATATTTAAAAAATTTCAAAGTCAGATTTCCATTTTTTTTAAAATGAAAAAAAAATGGTCAATTTTGCTGACTCAAAAAAAAAAACTAGATTTTTTAACGAAAATTTCGGACGTGCTAGGAACGATAAAAAAATGGAAAAAAATACCCTCAAAATACTTTGACCTTTCCCTTTAATAATAATAAAACATTTAGACGATAAAATTTTGTTTTCGTCAAGTTTGGCGTCTTTTTCATCATGCTATGCTCTTTTTTTAGCGATCTCGTGGAGGTACCTAAGTATAAGCCTCTTCCATGTTTGCAACCTTTCTAAGACCTCATCGTTGCTTATACGCTCGGTCCATGATATCCTTAGCATCCTTCTGTAGAACCAAATCACTGTCGCCTTGTGTCTCTTCTTTATCTTTGAGAAAATCGTCCAACATTCCTTGCCGTATAGATGGACAGACGTCACATAACAGCTCAGTACCAAAGAAATCCTCCTATCTCGCAATACTCGGCCCAGCATTTGGAATGTGTCCTTGGCCATCCCAATACTTCTACGGATCTCAGTGTCGCATTTAACATCCTCTGTCAAAACGTTTCCCAGATATTTAAACTTCCGCATCCGCTTCATTCTATACTTGTTTTATTAAGCAGAAGATATATTTATCAAAATAAAACGAATAGGGGTTATTAAACAGGGATATTAAACAGGGATATTAAACAGGGATAACAAACATGGATATTAAAGAGAAATTGTGAATTTTATTGCACACCTACATTTCATAATTGGAATGAAATATCTTTTTGAAAATCATAAAATTATTAATTTTGTAACTGTTGTCACATTAGACTGGAATAAATTTTAGCGATTTTAAGGGAATTTCGAAGAAAATATGACGTTTGTCCGACAATCAGCGTCTTTGAGCCAGCTTGTGATTCCTTCCTCCCAGATTTTCACAGATTTCTGTGCGATCAACTAGTTTCGGGATCGTTTTATTTAGGATATGTTAAGAGAATAAAACTTTAAGAGAAACTTTTGTGACCACGAAACCTAAGTAAGCACATTATTTGCTATGTTGTCTCGTAGTCACAGCTTATTGTAACATCCGGTGTTACGAAATTAAGATAACAATCCAGTATTAATAGTTCATATAAATCTGTTATTAATTATAGATTTCTCACACATATTTCATTAATACCTACCGTTAAAAAAATAAGACGGTAGGCATTCATTCGTTAGTCAGTGATTAGGCGAGCACAAGTATATTCCGCGTGAGTTGGCGTGCATTTCGCCAGTATAAATCCGTACGATGCAAGGCCCCTACCATCGATCGAAAGCATTATTCTGTTTGAATGAAATGCGAATCCAGTCTGCAGGAAAATTATGGATGATAGATAATTATTGATATCTCTACTTGTTTCTTTATAGTGATTTACGAAGCATAGCTTAGTTGTGGCACAAAGTCGTAAGTATGGGACACCTAGTGAGTATCGAAGTCATATTTGATCTTGCGAGACAAGATTGCTAACCATTATACCACTTTTCTTTATACACTTGCACATAAGATTATTTTATTCGTATATTTTATATATTGATTATAACTCTGTATAAAGCCGGAGAGTCACGCGAGGTAGAGGGTTACAGAGAAAGAGGTACAGTTCATGCGGATAACAATTAACGCTAGACTGACACAGGTTAAGATAACAGAGATCGCCGATGTATCCTCTTGGGAATCGATTCCACAAAGCAGCGGATCGTGGGAAGAGACTGCTCGTGCAGAAGGAACATCTCACTAATAGAATACAATGGTGATTCGCTAAATGGTGCGTAGCATCGCGCAACTTAGCCGTGAAGGTTAGAACTGGCAGAACTAAGGAACGTAGTTCATTCGAACGCGTGAAAATATCGATAGCGTAGACAGAGGTGTGCGACATTTCGTCCGTGAGAAAGGGATTGTAGAGTGGAAAATAATTTGTCACCAACAAGGACGCAGAGACGCTTTTGGACACTGTTATGGGTCCTTACCTATAACTACAGAATGAACTGTTCCTAACACTATGTATACTACGCCTCTCAAGAGAGAAGGACGAATCAAGCCTACACTTGTGTTCGTGTTGTTCTTCCTTGGTCCTAACCTGGACCATAACACTATCGAAACTTGAAAGTGAAAAGTGGGCAGCTCCTGCCTATATATGGCAAACAGTACTCCATTTTGGGCCTGATTTGATTGTTATAAATATAGAGGATAGCAGGAGGAATCAGTTAATTACTAGAGAGGTACAGGGAAGCGGACATTTTTTTTCAAACTCTCAATGTTCAGTGTCTCGTTGAGGGAACATTCCTCCATCCTGAGCCTGATTGGCAATGATGGAATATCACTAGTGGCATTGAATATAACCAGTTTCGCCGACTGAGCTGTTACTTGTCAAAGGCCTTTAAAAGATCTAATATAATCTTCCTTAAGATTTGTTTGCTACCTAATGCCTCGCTGATTCTATGAGTAATGGCAGTTAGTACATCAGTTTTGGATCAAACCGATCGAATCCCGTATGACTTGTAGCCCAAGTGCTTCCTATTTAAGTGCTACTTCTTGATTATAACTTCAAAAAGTTTGCAAATGACACCGAGGAGACTGTTGGCTCTATACTGAGAGGCGGATGAGCACAGATTTGGAAAGGATTTCTTCTTCGTGTAGCAGTTGCATAATTTCGCTAATATCTGATAATTCCGGATATTCTTAAGGACAACCATTGCGATTTTCTCTGAGCCAGTGGCTTTTTGAGAGTCAAATTTTTTAATAAGTCGTGAGAATTCCCGAGTTGTAATAAAAATAGTACTGAATAATAGTGAAATTGTGCTCAGTGAAACAGCGGATGTCGGGAAGGTGATGGCCTATGTCATCTAACGTTGAGTTTAGAGGCAAAGATCGAGAAGAACTTCGCCTTATCTGACAAGCATGATATGGTCTCGAGACAATTTATAATAGTTGGCACTAACACTTTGCCTTTATTTAGAATTTGGCTAGAGATCATCAAGAACACCTGGAATGCAGTGTGTTTTTAACCTTGGTGTAAACAACTTGTGCTTAACGAGACTTTGCATTTTCTAGAATTTTCGAGCAGTTTTGAATGTAGCAAGTGTTCACTTTCATGGTTGCCTGTTATAGATATTGTGGATACTGGTTAGAGTTAGCTTAGGCTACAGTACATTCAGGGGTGAACCATCGCTGACTGGAATTTTTTCTGAGGTAAATAACTCTACAGAAAGGATCCATTCTGAGATGAGAGCAGCACATTTGGCAGCAGTTTGTTTGAAGAACTTTGAGAGAGAGGAGTTACTGTCACGCAAGATCCGAAGCTGATCAAGAAGATTTGTCGATTCAGTTGTTGAGTTAAATGCTACAATTCATATTTATCCTCAGTAAGCTGATAGTATAATTTTATGCCGACCACCTTAAAAAAAATCATTCGCCACCTACGCACTGCCCCCCTTCCTTTAGCGGTCTTGGGTTAATGGGGTTTTATCTGCCTAGTTTTAACTTCCGTCTCATGACTTAAAGATTTAGAACATACAAGTCGGCGCAGAATCAGAATCAGAATTTGCGATGTAAGAGTTAGAGCGGTGGAGTTAACTGTATTATTAAACCCCAAATGGCTGGGTTAGGGGAGATTCAGGTAACTAACAGTATCATGTTAATTAAGTTTTAACTGAGTTGCAATATCTCCTATTAGAACATCGGGCAGAATATAGCGACTATGCTTATCACACCAGTCGCCAAAAGGAGTGCAGATTTTAGATTAGTGAGTCAGTTAAGTGCCAATCGTGTTACACGCTTGGACGATCATGTCTCTTTCGATCCCTAACTGACTAGGCAGAGATTTCCCCATAGTACGCTGTCGTTTCTTTCTACGGTAACCAAGTCTATAGAAACGATCTGTTCTGCTATTCAACCCATAGCTTGGAGGAGAAGAGATCGATTATTTCCTTTTGGTATTTGCGCTCAAATAAATGAACCTCTCTCTCTCTCTCTCTCTCTCTATATATATATATATATATATATATATATATAAATACTAGCTTAAATGGTGACCTATAGTTCGGCATTTAAGCTAGCTTCTGAAGGCGCTAGGTAGGAGTAGATGTGATAGACAACAATTAGCTACAGACGAACTCACTATTGATTGCTGCATTTACATATTGCATTACTATTTAAGCTTACCTGCCGCAACTTAATTTAAACAAAATTTGATGCGCGTAGGTCCTTACTTCCCGTACAAACAATTATTTTTATTTTGCGTTTGACTTTCGCTGGATTTCGTAATTAATTTCAATTATTTCTAAATTTATTTGTAAGTTATAAATATTGTTATCGCAAAGAATTCGTCGCAAAGTATCAGGTAAAAAAATCGCCGAAAATAATCGCAGTAAATGAGAACTTGAGAATCCAAAATCTGCGGATTTCGGGTCCGGAGCCGGCTAAAAATGTTACAATTTGCTCTCGGAGTTGCTTTGATTCCAAAATGGTATGCTATGTTGGGATACGGTCCTGAAGAGTACAATCGATAATACAGACAATTTTATTTTGAAACACTGCAATTTGAGAAGAGCATTGTTTTTTTTTAATTTGAAAGTTAGAGAGTTTTGTGTGTCCCTTTAAGTTAAAAAAGGGTTTGACACAGTCACATTCACATTTATTTTAAGTATACACATATGTATTAACATATTATATAATTTTACACAAATTTATATATATATATATATATATATATGTTAAGAAATGGACAAGGTCCGACAATTTATTTATTAAAGACATTTTTATTTATGTTTAACGTTGTTATTTTATAGATACAAGTATTTAAGCAAATGCCATGAACGAATATTTTCTATGAAAATTTCTCGGACATTCAGGCCGGTAAATGTTATTTAATACTGTTTATCTTAAACAGAGCATTTGCTTAAATACTTGTATCTATAAAATAACAACGTTAAACATAATAAAAAATATGTCTTTAATAAATAAATTGTCGGACCTTGTCCATTTCTTAACATATGACGTCATTTGTTTACATTCGATACGCCAGAGCAGTTATGAATGTACGAGATTCATGGAAGATTGTAGTTTATAACAGTAAATTCGACCTTGTCTACCATAAGGTTCATGGTGGCCGAGTGGTAAGGCATGTCAGCGTATATGACAGTTCCGTATAGGATGCAGGTTCGAATCCTGTCTATGAACGAATATTTTCTATGAAAATTTCTCGGACATTCAGGCCGGTAAATGTTATTTAATACTGTTTATCTTAAACAGAGCATTTGCTTAAATACTTGTATCTATAAAATAACAACGTTAAACATAAATAAAAATGTCTTTAATAAATATATATATATATATATATGAATTAGAGGAAGAACAGACGGAGTAAAATTCCACTGTTTGTAGAATTTACAATTAAAAAGTAGAACAATATATTATTATTATTTTTATTATAAGAGATTATAATAATATTATTATTTTTATTATAAGAGATTATAACAAAGACATAAGGGCACCTTGGCGTGGTGTAATGGTTAGCAAGCTTGTCTTGCTAGGTCAGTTGCTACTGAAAAGTGAGTTCGATCATCATTGGGTGCTCCATGCTTTCGGCCTTGTGCCAAGTTACGCTTAGAAAATCCCTATAATAAAGACATTACTGGCGATTATTTTAAAGAAATATAAAAACATAGTGTTACCTCTATTCCGAAAGTTAAGGGGGGTGAGTATAAGGTCAGAATAAAAGAAAAAAACAGACTTGCTAGTATGTCTTGATGAGTCATATCTGCCCTAAATAGAAAGGAAGCTCAGAGGGTGGAAGTGGTTATTTTTTTCATGTCATGATAAACCGGGATATAGACAGGCCATCATCGACGATTGGCGAAAATATTTCAGCGACAAATGTATCGTGATTATAGACAAATATGACATGATCAGTTTGTTTTTTTTTTTCATTTTTTATTGAAAGGACGTTGAATGGAGGGGTAGGTTAATTAAACGTAAAGTTAACAGCAAAATAAAAAAAAAATAGATTCAGGAAACTACGTAAATGGGGCCTGTAGATAAATTAAAAATCTCTATGAGATATTAATGATACGAACTGGACGGCAATACATAGCAATATTTAAGCAGAATAAACAAAACATGTAATTACCCGAAGAAAGTGAATCATTATATACTAATAACTTATGACAATTTTTAAAAATTTAATGGATATTTTTTGTCCGAAAATTTGATGATTTCTAATTTTTCGTGTAAACATAAGAAATATGGTTCATTTAAGATTTACAAGTTCTAGATTTTTTTTAGTATTTTCCATTTTACCCTCGGGGTTTTATCAACTTCTTTTAAGTTCTAAAAATATTTAGAAAGAGACGTCTTATTTCTGTACGCGTTATTGGAGAAAGATAATACATATCAGAATATTTAAAGGAATTCTTGTTACTCCCGATATAAAATTTTTTAACTGTTAGATTTTCTACAGTAGAAATAGTCCTTAGGTCAACAACAGAGTTAGAATTTCTACAATTACACTTGTTGGTATTATCTGCATTTGTTGCTTTGGGTTGGCAATTATTACACAGGTTTTTGTATTGATTTAAAATCTTAAAACATAATGATAAAATTGTAAATATCAAAATTTTAATTATTTCCTTAAAATTACCATTTCCTTACCATCGACTGAAAAAGTACAGTTATAGTACTGAAACGGGAAAGCTTTTGTGTAGCGATTTCTAAATGTTTTAATCATAATCTCTTATAAGAATATATATATATATATATATATATATATATATATATATATATATATATATATATATATATATGTAAATAATCGAGAGAGAGTGGGTAGTCTCCATAATGTATCGGTACGACTTTAAAAATTTATAAAAATTGAAAACATGATGATAATGCTCCAGGGTTTATTAGAAACTATCAATAAACAAATAAAATTATATTTAAACGCATAACTTCCAGATGGACTCCATTGTTTGCATGCAACGCGTCCAGGTGATTTCTGCTTTTTGCAAGATATTTTATTTCCAAATCTCTTGAGCCATACACGGATGCTAACATGACTTGGTGTTTTTTTTTTTTCATACTGTGTACTGTAATTCTATTTTGACCTGAGTGTTCGATTAGGTCACTGTGAAGCAACCCGTAAATTGCACTTCCCAGTGTGCTGCTGTCATTTCCTTCGAGGATCAATAATAAGAAATTTTAACATCCACCTGAAAAGATAAACGAAAGACAATGTAAAAAGAATAAACTATATATAAATTAAAACATTAATAATACTTTTTTAACATGTAAAGAATTGTATTGATTGGTCTTAACTCTAATGGATACAATAAACTGTATGAAAACCCTTTATATGCACCAAATAAAATACAAAATGAATTCAAGAATTATGGTAGGAAAACTGCAAAAAGAGTGAAAGATTGGAAATTATTTGGATGTAAAATCATGCATGACCAACCGACCTTATTTAAATTTAAATTTGCCATTTTTACAATCTGATCAGAATCTTTTGGAGGAAATGTTGGTAAGTATAAAAATGTTTATCTTCGCTTTCGTGGTATGGTCGACAACCTCACTATAGACTAAAACCTGTACAATTACGTAACTGTTATAAATTATTAATTATAGAGAATTACAATTAATACCTGACTAATGAAAATGTTCTTTTTTCTAGCTTTAAATTAATTTTCTACTTTCCCTACAGAATATCCATCAAAAGCATCCGATATTTAAAACGAAAAAAAAACACACACGCCAAAAATATTTTTGTTTTTTATCGGATAATGATAGAATTACCAAGAATACTCAAAGGAATTTGCTTTTGGAATCTGTATTTCTGTTGCATAATTCCCTCAGTACTTTGTTTGGAGATGATTTTAAGTGGTTCTGCCTATTTCTTTTCTAATAGTTCTTCGTTTCGCAACATATCTTTACAAGATCTTGCCACTGCTGAAGAGATATGATATACTTTTTTTTGCTGAAAAAAAAACAAACTTTTAATGCTATAAACCTGAACAAAATCGTAAATAATGTATTTTTTTTTCTTCCTGTCGGAAAATAACTGCAAAGAACTACGAACGTCGGAAGTAATAATTAAATTTTACATTTTTTTTTTTTTAATTTCCATCATTTGATATTTTACACATTTAACATATCTCGAAAAGAAACGGCGCATTTTTGATCACAAAGAATTTCATAAAATATCTCTATAGATAGAATCTTGGCAGCAGATGGCTGCTTATAAACATTCACGACCTCACTATATTGTACCTAGATTTTGGGGAGTATTTTTTCATCGCCCTCCACCCAAGAACGGTAACAATGTCACCAGGACGCAGGGTGTTACAACGAATGAAAGAGGATATTTATTTTGTAAAGTTACGAAATTCTAGCAAATTGATTTTCTAAGCGAAGCTTAGATGTGGCACATGGCCGAAATTATGGGGCATCCAGTGAGGATCGAACTCACTATTCAGTCATAGCTGTTTTAGCGAGGTAAGTTTGCTAGCCATTACAACACGCTGAGCTGCCCAACATCGTTTTCTAAACGTAGCTTAGATGTAGCATAAGGCAGAAATTATGGGGCACCCAGTGAGAATCGAACTATTAAGTCGTAAATAGATTTAGCGGGGTAAGCTTGCTAACTATTACACCACGTCAGAGTGCCCAACAAGGAGTGAAAGAGAATGAAAATAGTTTAGTGAGAAAAATTGAGGAAAAACGCAATAAAGGAACCGATTTCAAGAAAACAGAAGATAACAATTGACGTTCATTAAATTTGCTTAAGATTTTAGGTAGAAAGAAACTAGAAATCGGAAAATAGTTTATCATAGGGAGAATGGGGTTCATGCTTTGTCTAAAGTATTATTGTGGAGTGGAGGGAAACCCAACATGAGTTTAAACTCTTTTCGTAAACTCCATTTTATATGCCCAGCGGAAATTGGCATTGCAATTAAATGTTAAAAGGATTGTAGGTCTGCAAGATATCTAAAGGTAGTTCCACAGGTGAGAAGTGCGAGAAAATAACCTGCCAGAATAGAAGTGACGGTTTCATCTAGTTAGTTAAACAGTAAAGCAATGAGACCCAGTTACCAATCTAGTAGCACGCTTAAATTCATGCAGTCGAGGCACAAGGGAAAAATAAATCATCAGAACAGTTGCAGTGAAAATACCTGTAGAAAAACAAAAAACAGAGAGAAGCCACGTCACGTAAATGAGAAAGCGACAAATGAAGATGTTGCGCTGGTTAATGATAACACATGCTGGTTAATGAATAAACTTGGTAAACCATCAGGACATACATGGTAACTGCTCCTCATAACCTCTTGTCCTTTTTTTACAGTAAGGTCCACACTATACAGGCCTGGGGTCCACTCGGCTAGGTTAAAGGGCAGTTTATACAGACAGGTGAATATAACGGTTGACTCTAGATTTGAACAGGTTAAGATTTTAGTGATCGGGGTATCATGCTTTTGGGAGTCTGTTCCACAGAGCAGTGGTTGGCGGGAAGAAGCTGTTCGAGTGGAACTTAATTCCCACCGATGGAATACAGAGGGAATGTCGATGATTTGTTACAATATAAGTGTCATGGCGGGTCCTAACCTTCAAGGTTAGACCTGCCGGAACTAAGGAATGTAGTTCGTACGAGCACTTTTCATGGAAGTAATGACAGAGCAGAGTCTCGCCACATCTCACCTGTGAGAGCGAGGTTGGACGGTGGAAAATAATTCGTCACCCACAAGAACTCAGAGATACTTTTAAAGTGAGGCCTGTACAGCTCCCGCACAAATATGACACCAGTCCTGCATTTTCGGTCTGATCCGGCTCGTCTAAAGGTTGAGGATAGGATGAGAAGCCAGGTAAGTACTGGAGCGCTACAGGACCTGACCATCTTTCCTCAGTTGCACTTTCCTTATTATAAGTCTTAGATAGTCGAAATATCTGTTTCTAATTCTAAGTATAAACGTCCTTTTGTTCTCATTCTTCTTAAAACTTCCATGTTACTTATATTTCCACTACATGATATTCTCAGCATTCTTCCCTAAAACCGCATCTATGTTACCTAAAATATCTTCTTCATCTCCGAGAAGATTGTCCAGAAGCCACTACTATACAGAGGGGCTGATAAAACAGTTCAGTACTCCTCCTTTTTTTCGTTTCCAACGAAATTTTCTTGATGTTTACTATATTAAATTTTGGAAGGCATTTTTCGATATTCGAATGAATAATACGCAGTTTAGATGGTTCTTATTTAAATTTCCATTTTATTTCACACCAATTCCTCGTCAGTTATTATCGGGATGTCTGTTGTACGGCTCCGCAGAGCTCCTGGTCCGATGCGTGAGCCTTACATTCCGTCTGTCAATTGTGAGAGACGGCGCATCTTATCTTTGTGTAGCGGTCCTTTATATATCCATCAGTCCGACGGTCTATCTAACGCGTACACGTATCAGGTAAAGTCAGGCCGGCAGGTGTAATCTTGGCAGGTAGTTTTATTACAGATGTTCGTCCTTATTCTTCTGTACACGTTCTTACTTGGACTGGGATATCAGTTGAATATGCCTCACCGCGAGCGGTCAACGTCTATCACTGTTGTTTGCAACGACCTTGAGGTTTGTTCCCAGAAGGAGGCTTGAAAATAATTAGTACTATATGATAAGAGAAACACTCGACACATGCTTCCAATTCCTAGGATTTAATGTTTAACAAATAATGTTTCACCACGAGCGATCTGCGTTTATCACTCCTTTTTGCAACGACTTTGAGGTTTGTACTCAGAAGGAGACTTGAAAATAAGTAGTACAATATGGCAAGAGAAACACCCAACACATAAATCCATTTTCTAAGATTTCATACTTAACAAACAAGTCTTTGTAGATTAGTTCAAAGCATAATAATGTTTCACTAATAGATTCTTGTGTGAGACTAGGTAATATTTATTAAGTTGTTTCTTTGTATTGCTCCAATATTCATCCTGTCAATCTATATTAATACAAAAGTAAAATCATCACCAAAAATCAAATATTTCTGTCATTGTTGACTGGGTCAGAAATTGCCTGGTTAACTTTAATGCCTCTAAAACAAAACTGCTCTCTATTACTCACCACAGGGAACCATCCCTACCCCACATTCGAATGCCTAATGCTCAACTGCACGAGAGCATCTCTTTCCGACTGCTTGGTCTCACACTGTCCGCTGACCTGAGATGGAATAATTACATTGAATCAATAGCTTTATCCATCGCAAAGAAAATTGGTTCTCTGTGTTGCGCCATTTTTTTCTCTCCCGAGTCCTTCCTTCAAATCTATAAATCAACAATTCGCCCTGACATGGAATACTTTTGCCATATATGGTTTGCTGTCCCCGCTATTTGCCTCAAGGTCCTCGACAAGACCCAGAGACGCATAAGCAATGTGGTTGGTCCTGATCTGGCATCTCGTCTACAGTCGCTCTCTCACAGACGTGCCGTCGCCTCCCTTTGTCTTTTTTACAAATACTTTCACAGTAACTGCCCCGACGATCCACGTTCGCTTGTCCCCTGACTGCATAAATCTAAGCGTT
This sequence comes from Acanthosepion pharaonis, assembly GCA_903632075.3. Taxonomy (NCBI): domain Eukaryota; kingdom Metazoa; phylum Mollusca; class Cephalopoda; order Sepiida; family Sepiidae; genus Acanthosepion; species Acanthosepion pharaonis. The sequence goes on from CAHIKZ030005447.1 coordinate 2,532,378, forward strand.
CTACTAGGTTGGCATCATGATCCCACCCTTTCACCGTAGAAACTGTTAAATATGGCCGTCTCTTCTACTGCAATATCTTCATGTCTCGCACCTCTCGTCTGTGGAATTCCCTTCCTATTACTTGTTTCCCTGATAGCTATAATCTCCAACTATTCAAATGTAATGTCAGTTGACATCTCTAGATGCCCTGAACTATCCCCTGCCCTTATCTTCATCCTTTCCTCCATCACGCCCCTTTACTCTCGCTCTTACTCTGTAATCCCTTGCGTACTAGTGGCACCCCGCCCTGCTTAGGGTGAAATGCTTAAAAACATATCTGGGTAGGGGTTGCCCAATCCTCTTTTTCCATCCTCGATGCTGCACAATAGCGTTTACACGGCCTTGTGAGGGATGAATTATTTTCTACCCCCTAAAACCCCTTGTCAACAGACGAAACGTTGCTAGCCTTTCCCTATTCTATCTCTATTTCTATAGAAAATATTCAGGCGAGCTATATTCCTTAGTTCCACCACTTCAAACCTTTATAATCGACATGTGACATAAACAAGTTCGATTCATCCTTATTCACTTCATTAGCCATTGGAAAGAAAAGATTTATGACCAGAAATGTTGCAACGTACTCCCGACATGATGCTTCACCAACAACTACAATCTTAACCTTTTCATGTCTTGAGTAAATTTTTATCGAGATACAACCTCAACCAGTAACATTTTACCTTAAGTGACTCTCTAACCTTGTATAGGCGAACACCAGTAAGAAAAAATTATGAAACGTCCAAATATACCATATATAAGTAACTTCATATGGAGTGGCGTTAGCCTTTAGTACTCTGTGGGTGACTATTTTCACCAAGCAAAATTATAGTCCTGTCAATGTTAATTTTGAATTTCTTGTTTGTGTAGTCATGGGCTTCTATAGCAATACCTAAAACAACCTTGACTGAAATTGAGAGCCAGTCTATTGCAATTTCAAATATATAGAGCTACTATATAAAAAACTACATTTTTATGGGATTCCATATATAGAAATTAATATACATTATGCAGAGTGATAAATGTTAATTTGCTGCTAAACAGAATTTTTCAAGATAATATTTAGATAAAACATGCTATTACTAAAGTAGTCTTACGTCACTGGGGACCTTAGAGATTTGTTTTTTCCGCAATGCTCATCTAAGCTTTGTAAATATCAGTATGTTAATTTACAAGCTGTCTCGCCGTGGAGGAATGGTTAGCAAGCTAGTTTTGCAGACCATTACAGGTGAAATGAGCTTGAGTTTCCTTTGGTGTCCCCGTGTTTTTATTTCATACTTTACTCAACTACGCATAACAAATATTAATCAAGATTTAAATTCAAAATGATCCCCGAAAAGATAATATATTCTCCGAAGACTGAATAAAACTCTGCGAAATTGCGGCTGAATATTTAGGAAGCTTGCCTTTCAGAATATTGTTCTCCAGTGTGATTCTCACCGTGTGCTCTATATATGAAGCATTGTGTTTAAATTATGCTAAATTAGTTAAGCTTAGTAAATAAATCTGAAATATAATACATGGCAGCTGTAAATGGAGTTAAATTAATTACCGTCAGTGCAGTTCAGAGCATGCGGGACCAAAATATTCCTATATTGGTGGCGTTCGCAAGAGTTAAAACAGTCAAAGAATCATGGAAATCTCTCGTGTTGGTAAGCCTTTATTTTTATCGGTCAAATTAGCAAATACATTTTACTGACCCTTGTTTTGTCGAGAATTGCGCAGACGATGGCACTTCTGCGTGAGTGAATCTACGTCGTATATTGGTTTTCAAATAAAAACATTTTCTGAATGGAAAACTTATTGTTAAAACTGGAAAAACCTTATGTTAAAAATAGAATCAGACATGGAATGTCCTCCTCGGTGTCTATATAGCAGATCCCTCAAGAGTTTTGAGGAATCAAATTCGCTGTATAAATGTTGAGGAACATAAAATGGTGCCATAAATTCATATTCTCGGATTACTACAATCCCTATGTGAAGAATACATCCAAAAAACATAGGGCAGCATTTACTGTGAAGCGGGGTCAGTATAATAACATTAAATAATTTTCCCCCAAGAGAATCTGTGTCTATACTCTGCATGTGCTTGAAGTGTCAAATGATAATGATTCCCTGGTGGACAATTTAGGAACGAAGAGGATTTAGCTGCAAAAGAACGCAATCCTTTGCCTCTCTCGTTCAAGAGCCGCGAGGGGAAAGGGTATTCGGTTAGATTGTAAATCTAGTAGCTCACCACTTGTGTCGAAATTCTTCATGAAAGATGGTATTTCAGTGCCAGTGAGGAGTCTCGTTGTTCTGGCTATAAGCAGCTGCTTTCAATAAAAATATTTGGTTGTTATTAAATAGATGTCTTCTTAAAACACGACAACTGGGTGTACAACACAAATATTTGTCGCTATTAACATTTGTCGCATTGATTGATTTAGTGACTGGCTTTCCGCTATCTCTTTAAAGTTGTCCTTACGTATTTTTATGGCCAAGAAACAATTTAATTCCGTTTCTACTAGGCAATGGTAGTTGTAACATTAACCGTTTCTCTAGAGTAAACATTCGGCTTTTATTGAGCTGACAATTTTACTCTCGCTTGATCTTTATAAAGTCATTTTATTAGAACTGTTTTAGAGGTAATTAAACCAAATATTGAGAAAGAGGAATATTTCGTTAGAAAAAAATTACAAAGTACTAAATTCCTAAGTATTCTTATATGGAAAATTTCCTCACAGATGTAAAAGGCGTGGTTCTACAATAGTATGCTGAGAATTCCACGGACGGAACATTTAACAAAGAGGGAGTTTTAGGGGAAAATGGAAAGAAAGACTACACTTATACTTAGAATCATAGAGAGGTGGTTGAATTTATATGACCCATAATAAGGAAAGAAGACTTGGAAAGTTTGACACTCACGGGCTCTATTGAAGGCAAGAGAAGCAGAGGGCAACAGTAACCTTCCTAACGGATGGCGGGGCAGGAACTGAGAGGAATAGTAGAGAGAAAATATTTGTTTAGAACAACAAAGAATAGGAAGTTGTAAAAACACGTGATCACCCAGGAAACGCGTCGCACAGAAGAATTCAATTGTAGATTATCGCTCTTCGGAGTTTCCTTCCATTTTATTTAACTATAGAAATTTAACAGTTTTTGCTAATTGTTCAAGTGATGGAATTTTGTTAATTCTTAGAGCTTTGCGATTTTCTGGGGACAATGCATAGTGTCTGATGCAGACATATTTAATCACTGAGTCGTAAAACTGCACAAAATATCAGTCAATGATTAGGTGAAGGATCTGTTATCGATCTAACAATAGAACGTGGTTCTGTTACTGAGGTGATTAGACTGTAAACTTAATATATTACAGAAGAGTGTCTGTATCATACTTAAACGCATTCGTCATAAGCATGAAACTGACTGTCGCGATGTGTGTTGATTTCAATGTCCACTTTATATTTACATATGCTTTATTCCTGATATTGAGCACTTTGATCTATAAATATCTTCTTCTTCATGTACCGTGTCCCTTCAGGACGTGTCAATTATGGCTCCCCACAATTTCCTGTCCTTTTGCAGCACTAAATAAATTTTGTCTTTTTTTATCTGTCCTAAACCCTGTTCTGCTCTCCATTTAGTGAAGGTCACTAAGTATGTTATGCGTTTCTAGCTCTATTCTTCAATCTGTCCTGTGAGTATAACATTTTCCAAACACTCTTTTCTCGTTATGTGTCATAGAAATTTCAGCTGCCTTTTACTAATAGTAATTATATAATTTTTTTCTTTCCATTTTCTCTAGAACATCGTTGCTCATGTATTCGGTCCATCATATCCACAGCATCCTTCTGTAGGACAACTTTTCAGTTATTTCAGTTTTATTTTCTGAGGAGATTGTCCAGCATTCATTGTCATACCTTAAAACTATTATATTTTTATCATATGTTATGGGAGATAAAGACATTTTGAAAAAAAAAGTGAATTTTTGAACGCCCAAAATTTTATTATAGCAATTATATTCGAACTAGAATATTAACTGTTTCTGTCTAAATTATTTTATTACATACTAGCAGTAGAGCCCGGCGTTGCCCGGGGATGTAACAGTAAGAGATAGATCAAATATCGACCATCATAAAGACTGAAAAATAAAATTGACAAAGGCTATTGTTTAAGGTTGACGGACACGCATGTCTTAATTAGTTTTTTTTTTTTTTACGAATTGGTCAAACACAAACTAAAACAAAAACATTGTTTTCAATCGTTATGAGTCAGTCTATCGATTGAATAGAATTTTATTATAAACAATTGTCTTGTAAATGGATTTTTTAAAGCATTCTGAATGTAAAAATAAAGAAAAAAATTGTGCAAGACAATAAGAAACACTACCTGCCGAAAAATAGTGAAGTTTTGTTGAAATCGGTTGAAAAATGTAGGAAATCCGATCCCATATATAAACGAACACACACACACAAACAAACAACCTGGGTTTTATAAGTATAACTCGATATGGGTTGCCCCCCCCCCCGGCGACAGAATCGTGTTTTCAAACTGATTTCGTGCAAAAACAATTGTGTTTTTCCAATTTCTGGCGCTGTCAGAACCGCCGCAAGTTAATTTTACGTAGTCCTGTGAAGCTTTGTTGAAATCGGTTGAAAAATATAGGAAATCCGAACCAATATATAAACGTACAGACAGACAGACACACACACACACACACACACAATCTGCATTTTATAATAAGTAAGATTCAATGTCTCACCGATGAACATTTGTTAAGTTAAGGTTTTACGCTATATTAATCGGCACATTGCCGAGTGGTTAGAACATTCGATTTTGACCATGAGACCCAGGTTCGAATTGCCGCATGGTCGATTTGTCAGTATGGCGACTTCTTGAAGCGGTTGGCGAGGGGAAGTGCTCCTAGCCTGCAGAACCCTTGGAAATTGCCAGGAATCCATACCACATATTGAGCCATGATTTTGGGGGTGAAACATTGTAGACAGATCTATGTGGACGATTATGCTACCACGAAGACACAAATCATCGTGACCGAGTATTTGAGCGTACTGGCCTTGTTTCAGCCGGACAGAAATAATTATACAGCAGAAATCAAAGGAAATAACAACAACAACATCATTAATAATAATAATAATAAAAGCAGGAAAGAATCTAAAAAAAAGCATCAGCAAATGTAATGTACCAAATTCAGAAACGATGGTAGGATAAGTCTCTTCATGGTCAATAGTATGCCCGGACCAAACAATCTGATGTAGACAAACCCCGCACCCATCAGTGGCTATAGAGTGCAGAGTTAAAAACTGGAACTGAAGCATTTATTCTTGCTGCACAGGACCAATGCTTGCTGCCTAGAATTTACCAAGCACACATACTGAAAAACTGTGTTAACCCGAAATGGAGATTCTCTAATAAATACCCAGAGACAATTGTATCATTTTGCGCAGTATTAGTACCTGATTAATATAAAACTCTGCATGATAAATATCTGAATTGGAAAATATGCAACTTTTACCGGAGGGCAACTGAAAGAAACTACTATCAACGTCACCCAGACGCTGTTACAGAGATAGGACCTGTAACAATTTTATGGGAATTTACAATACATGCAGACACAACAATCAAAGCTAATCGCCCAAAGCTTCGTGATCAAAGACCATGAGGATAGAAATGTCTTTTTTATTTTCATGGCTGTCATTGCTGATTGTAATATATATTTGTAGGTCTTTTAAATAAACTACAAAGATTCAAGGATCTTGAATTAGAATTTTTAAAAAAAACCCAGAGTGGCTGGAAAATGGTTCCGCTAGTCACATTGAAAGATTCTTGGTAGCCTATACTTTAAAGAAATTTTTAAAAGATGACTCATAAATACAGCTAAGACATTACGAAGAGCTTTATCTAGGCAAAATGAGTGTTATTTTTTCTTTATTTTATTTTTATTTTTACAAAAGTGATCAATGGAAAATATAATGAAGACATTTCTGACATTAATTCCGGAAAGCAATATATATACAACAGGAATAATAATAATAATAATAATAATAATAATAATAATAATAATAATAATAATAAATCTGCAACTTCTACGAAACTAGGAAACTGAAAGAAACTGGTAGGAACACCACCCAGACCCGGTTACGGAGATAGGACCTGTTACAATTCTATGGGACTACACAATACACACTGACAGAACAATCAAAGCCAACCGCTCATATATTGTTATTAAAGACCACAAACAAAAACGGTGCTTCCTTATTGATATGGCAGTCCCTGCTGACTGCAATGTATCTTTGAAGATATTCAAAAAGCTGTCAAAATACAAGGACCTTGAAATAGAAATCTCGAAAATGTGGCATATGGGAACATCAACAATCCCTGTTGTAGTTGGAGCCCTAGGACTGATTGGAGAAGATTGCAGTAGACTAATTGAAGGGATTCCTGGAAGTCCATGCCTCACGGAGATACAAAAAAATGTTCTGACAAGTACAGCCCACACTTTACGAAGGGCTTTATCTATGTAATTTCTTTTTTTTTTTTTTGTCAGTGGAAAGTGTCATGATGCCATTTCTAACCTTAGGTCCCTGGGCGGAACCCGGAAAGAAATGTGTAAACGCCAGAAATCAAAGAAAATAAAAATAATAATAATAATAATAATAATAACAACATGCTGCTGTCTAGTCGACATTTTTTGCGAAAGCTGAACAATAACAGTGATTTACAATTAAAAAAAATAGAAAACAGAAAGAAAAATCAGAATGATATAAAAAAAATATTCGGTAACTTTTTTAAGAAATTATATGCCAATTATTGTGTACATAGCGAAAATAATTGTTCAAAAACACATTAATTATAATAATACCGATTTTTTTCGAACGAATATCTAAGATTAACTGATCATTACGAATGAAAATATAAATATGAATTTTATATTGCAAGTTGTTTTACCAAATGACGTTTGTTAAAAAATACTTTTTAAATATACTAATTTTGCTGTCAAACAGAATTTAGCGTTTAGAAATCGTAAATAATAGGCTACAGCAAAAATTGTAATGTTTTCTTGTGTATAATGATAGAAGATTTAATTTATTTATGGAAAACTCACTAATATCAAAAGATGGTTTATAAAACTCTTTGTATTCTTGATTGTTAATTATCGTCATTATCATCATAATCATCATCATCATCATCGTCAATCTGATGAGCGGTGCGGTTGTGGGGTCATTGCGCAACTGAGCAACTGATTAGTTTCTTCGACAGGTCTGAAAGCCGAAGTAATTATTCATTCATGCGTAGCATATCTCGGAAAAGTCGACCTGCAGCAGCCCATCCTTCTCCAGATCAAGCTACAACCGATTTCTTACAAATTGAATGTTCGGCTTGGTATTGGCCGCGTGACAGTCGATACCAACGGGTAAACCTTCGCTCTGTCTGTCTAGGATACACTCCGCACTGTGATGTCCTGTCATCACATCATTTGGTGAATACATAGATATGGATTCCAGTGTACTCCATTGTGCTAAGTTTCATTAGTTCTTTGAGCGAAATAGCTTTTACACCTGCTCGGTGTCTAGACACACGCTTTACCACTGGTAGAGGAACTGTTATATCAGAAATAACACAAACATATAACAGGTAGTTCTTGGTTACATGGTACCGGTAGATTTGATATTATTAATTCTTATTTTTAACCATTATTTTTAAAGTACCCCTAATTCTAGGTTGGCAACTTTTACTCCATTAGACTACTCTTCTCCCCTGACTTAGTGAGGCTGTGTAGCACGCGCTACGGTGCTGTTGTAACTCGGGTGTCATAGGAGGAAGACGTCGCTTTGTCTACTTCGGGGTGCTTTGTCAACACACATAAGCAAGGTAATTTTTCATAATTTAGATATTTTTTATATTATATATACCTTAAAACTACATTTTCTATATATATATATATATATATATATATATATATATATATATAAATAGATGGCGAATCATTCATACAAAAATTTTAGATACACTAACTTTACAAATCATTAGATGAATATAAAATGGCGAATTAAATTCGCAAACAAAATTTTAAAGGGGCACTAACCTACAAATCATTAGATGAATGCTATGATCCTTGTTTTTCAATATTAAATATAAGTTTATAAAATTTTGTTAGCGAAAGGATTTTCGTCATTTTATATCATTTTATATCATTAACTTTACTAATCTACAGATTTTTTGTATGAATGATTCATTGTAATATAAATTGAACTACGCCATATATTTGATATATATAATCAATTTACAAATACATGAATTATTCACACAAAAACAATTCAAAATTCATGTATTTGTAAATTGATTGCACGTTTATTGTAATTTAAATAAATGATCCATTGTAATTTAAATAACTGACTTTTGGTTAATAAGTGCGACATTACTGTAATTATTGAACAATATAGTTCATGCCACTTTGACAGTAAAATTTACCAGTAAAATAATTTGTTCATTACCATATTTGGTATAAACACAAACACTTTATAAAAAAAAATTAAATTCAAACTCAGCGTTGCTTTGGCGCGTTCAAAAACCAATATGTCATTTTCAATAGCATTTCGGATACAATACACATATATTTTCGATGTCCTCTTATTACTAAGAGAAAAAAACAAGAACAACATCTATTATATACCTGAAGATGTCTGTAGGAACAGACGAAAGCTTGTAGTAAAAAAATAACAACTAATACGGCAGAAATTTATATAAAAAAGGATCAATTCATTCATAACGGATCGGGAGGTTTTTGTGTACTATTTGAATTGTTTGCGAGATGGATGTTTCGCCATTTAAATAATTAACCTTTGCATTAGTTTTGTGTGAATAATTCATGTATTTGTAAATATAAATATATATATATATATATATATATATATATATATATATATATATATGTGGGGGTGTGTGTGTGTGTGTGTGTGTGTGTCTGTGTGTCTGTGTAATATATTATATATATTATTATTTATATATTATATGCGCGGTACTTATTAACTCAATATATCTCAATATCAGAGATAGAGCTAACATATTTGGTTGAACTGATGTCAGTTTGTGACCCTGGGTTTAACCCTTTTGCAATCGTCAGCATGAAATCCAGAGTGACAAACTCACATCAGTCTAACTAAATATATATATATATATATATATATATATATATATATATATATATATATACGGAGATTTTACATAATTGTAACACTATAAGTATTTTTGAATTGGTTTGTGTAAACACACACTTTTGTTAATCCAAGGTGAAGAACGCAGGTTTAATTAAAATACATTCTCTTCAGTGTTGGAGTTTGTTAAGACTTACTCACCACTGAGTACAATTGCTTAAAAAGAGTTACCGATGAAAAATCGTATATCTGACTCATGAAATTGACTTTAGTTTTCTTGCAGATATACCTAAAGTAAGTGTGGAATATATGTGGCATATATTACAACGACGAATACACAAATAAATGGTATGCATTAAAATCAGAAGCGTTTTCTGATAATAACAGAATAAATGTAAACGAGTAAGGAGAAGCAGATAAGCTGTAATGTTCATAGGTTGAATATTAGGGCATCATGCTACAGCTGTGAAATCTTGCATTCATTAATTTTAACTCTTCTTATTAACCATGTGTTAATCACCTCGGATTTCCCAAAATCGATCATCCCCAAACATCTGCTTCTCACGTCAGTTGCACCACACCGCGTGCTAGACATCCTTAATGTCAGGAAATTTGTTGGAGGTGGCAAAAAAAAAAAAAGATTCCGACTTGGTATTACGGGTACTTTTTAAGAAATGGGCTAGAAAATATCTTTTGACTAACGCAGACGTAATAACTACGTTGTTTCTTTTCATATAAACTGATATCTGACTGTTTAAAGCAGACAGCAAATGTAACAATACCGACTTCTCTTGAGAATGGACAGAATTTGGAGCGTCATCAAGTGCCTCCCTATTCCTATGATTTGACTATCATCTATTGCCCAAAATTAACAAAACGGCTGGGAGCAAATATCACAGTGATGATGACGTCATATCTGTGGTTTGAGGAACTTTTTGACCAACAGGATGAACGGTAATCTTTGAACAGTCAGTTTACCTGGATAGAAACAATGCAGTTATTAAAAAGACTTGGAATTCATGCATACAAAATTTCAAAGCTCTAGCATCGCTCCTTCATAATCAGCCGATGAACTTTTCAGCCCCCACCCCTCCTACATGAAAAGAACTAATGCAGTTATTAATAAGAGTTGATAATTAATTTAGTCAAGATTTCAAAGCTCTAACATCGCTCCTTCTTTGGCAGACTATGAACGGTTCAGGCCTCCTTCGTATGATCAACGTCGGTGCCTTTAGGAAACCACAAAATTAAAATGAATAGACAAAAAAAAAGGGAAAAATAACATGACATTGTTGGGGGGGGCGGTGAAACTAGTGATGAATTGGAGAAGGATGATATTAGACTTAAGTAGTGTACTGGGAAAGGACATAAATGTTCGATGCAAATATTCGGGAACAGGTAGATATCGAGGCCATCGTGATGATAAGTCATATAATGGTAAAAGCAATAAGATCTCAAATATTTCAGATGACTTGGTGTCACTCGGTACGCAACGATGGCCTAAATAACTCGGGGGGGGGAATATCAATACAAATGTGGAAGAAGAGAGAGAAATCGTCATTTTTAATTTGTTTATTATTCTTATTAATTTAATTCCAAATGATTTTTTTCTTTTCTTTCATTTTGCTTCTTTTGGGTAGATATCGATCACTACGATTTCAAATCGATTCTTTTTCCGACGTCATTTGCCACGTACTTGGCTTTCCAAGTATGTTCATATCATTGATGATTTATTATCTGATTACTTGCGTCTGTCAATAAACAACAAATCTATTGATGTTTCTTGAGTGGTTTGCTCCCGATTATATATTTTCCTAGATTCGCTTTTTCGTGACAAGAAACCATTTATAATCATTGGATTCTTCTTAATGTCACCTTTACTTTTATTGTCAAACTTTTTGCCCCTTGGCAAGTTTCAAATAAAATACTTCCTGTTGAAAAGAAGGATTTCTTCTTTGTTTGAAGGAAAAATCTGATTACTGGCAGTAATCGATTCTTGAAAAAGAAAGAGTTCAGGTGGAATTTACTGAAAAAATAATAAAGTAAAATAAATGAAATATATATTTTCCAATCCCTTGTAAAATAGTCATAAAATAAAACCCATGTTTTCACAATTTCACTGGTGGGGACTTGTAATGTTCCTTAGAATCCTGTATTGACTGACGAGGCAGATTTTTCCCGCAGTAGGTTGCCATTTCTTTTTACGGTAGACCAGTTGCCATCCAAGGCTACAGAAACCAGCCTGTCTTGCTATTTACTCATAGCTGGGGTGGGGGAGGAAGAAGAGCACGATTCATACCTTTTCCAAGGATATTAGCAGGTAAGTGAATGTAATGGATTCGATTGCAATTCGAACTCGGCTCTTCAATTCCTCAATCCGAGCCGCTATCCATTATTCCACATACATAGACTTAATCATGACACATACACACACACACACACATACAATTAACACACACAATTAGCACAAGCAAACAATCAATTTACAAAGAGCAAGATAAGTATGCACATGCAAATTAACCCACGTACACACAAGAACCCCCACACACGCACACATAATAAACGCCAGCACAATTAATGTACAAATACAACACGAGAAGTATTAAGAAACACAAGTACATAAATATATTGTTAAATATCGCTGTATTTATGGGGAAAGATTTGTTCAGTGCCAGAGATTGAGCTTTTGATGGAAACTTGGAATTTTCCTTAGAACCGTGTAAACGTCGACCTGATTTCCTTTTTCTAAAATCTTCCACAATGTAACATAACTTATCCAGACATCTGAAGTTACACCTATCTGATCACAACTCCATTAAAACCCATTTAAACACACACACAAATTTACCCGATTCCATTGGGAACATACTAGTAGAAAACACAAATGTATTAACTGCATCCACCTGCAAAAAAAGACTAAAAATAATGGAAGTTTTAATAATAAAAAAGAAAAAGCCAACTCTTAACAATATTAACTACGAACAAAGCCGCAAATGTGTTATCCGTATTCGGAAGTTAAAAACATCCCTACCACACACTAAGAGATACACATAACACACACACTCAATTAAGCTGAAAAATTGAACCATCCTTGATAATGGCTAAATGTATAGCCGAAAGCGCTCGGAAATATAAAACATTTGGACAATTCTTACACACCCTTTGTCCAGAAAAGAAAGCTCTTGTTCGAACACAAGAAAAATTAAATAAAAAGCTTAACCGTAGTACCTTGTTTCTCGTTTTTAATGAAACACGCATAAAGGAAGGATTGTTGCCTAAATATACAATATATATATATATATATATATATATATATATATATATATATATATATATATATATATATATATATGTATATGTGTGTGTGGGTGGGGGGTGTTGAAATGTAACGAGAATGAAAAGAATATAAATTCAATCGCCCATGGCATTAATTTAAAAGAGGGTTCACTACCAAGCGTAGAGCAATAATAATAAAAAAAATGAATAATGGAAAAAAAGAAAGTGACGCTTCCTAAGCAGCATTTTAAAATCGAATCGTTTCTAATCATCTTTGTTCCTCAACTGTCGCAATGCGTTTGCATCGAAAGAAAAATGCACCTATGTCGTGAATACTTGTTTATAGGTACGTAACATCTTTATAATAAATATATATATGTGTGTGTGTGTGTGTGTGTGTGTGTGTGTGTGTGGGTGGGTGGGTGGGTGTGGGTGTGCACAGTAAAGGCACAGAGAAGCTACATTTTGGCGGCAGGAAAGTGACTGAATCAGAGATGCCATTTTCAGGATCAATATCACTGCAGATTCCTCTTTGGATTTTATCCAGAATCTCTAAATATATAGCAGGAACACCAGACCATATGTGCTAGCAATATTTGAACCATGGACGAAGGGTAGACTTATGAATATATAAGCTAAATTTTGGAGAGAAAATTTGTTCAGTATGGCACAATGACCTACTTTTCCAATCAGCAGACCTAGCAATTGATTCGAAATAATCTTTTCACTTAATGACAGCAGAGACAACTCAGGAAGGAGCATCGAGTCATTCTTCTGAAGGTTTAACATCGGCAAAGCTGATGGAAAGCAGAAAGGGTTCTCTCGGATGATTAATAAAGAGAAATTTTGTTTTGGAGGTTATAAAATTAACAAACCATTTCTTGTCCTCGTTAACAACAGATTTTAGGTTACTTTTGAGATCTGTTTCAAATTTGATTTTATGGAACCGCTCAAACATTATTAAGACAGGTGTAAATATTTGTGTGATACCGAGTTGAGAGTTGAATACATCAGAAAGGTTATTGATGAGAATTAGGAACGATGAGAGGTGCAAGGATAGAGACGTGAGAGATACTTGCATTAATACAAAAAATTCTACAAGAGTGGTCATTCATGACAACTTCCACTCTCATAAGAAAGATTGAATCAGTTCAAAAATTCACCCAGAAATACTGTAACCTTTCAACTTTAAAGAGGATTGATATCTCGTACCCTGTCCAACATCGAAATATCCAATGCAACAACACAAGCTTCACGATTCTTATCTAAAGCTTGATATACCCCATGTTAGAGTAGGGCACCTCAAGGTGTTGTAATGGTTAGCAAGCTTGTGTTGCTAGCACAATTATGACTGAGTAGTGGGTTCGATCCTCACTGGATGCCCCATACTTTCAGCCTTGGAAAATCACTACTCTATATTTGGGTAACAAATTTTTTGTATGTCACGGACAAGAAGTGTTTTATATATTTTCTAATCTGCTTTTTTTTTTTCTTGTGTTTCATTTATAAGTACTGAAGAAGTTTAGAAACTCTTCCTACTGAATAATGTCCGAACTGATTTCAACCAATTATCTGGCAATTCCCCTGGGTCTCATTTTTATTATATATGTGTCTATATTCTAAATTGAGTTGTGTAGATGGAGTAGTAATTCTATGCCCTGCTGGAGATGATTAGCAGTAATTCTATTTTGAGTTTCCTATAAAAGACGACCGAAACCTACCGACTTTTTTCAAAGCATGTGATATTCCTTATTGACTTAAACAGCTTTTTATGAAGTGCTGGGGTGTGATATTTTGATACTAAGTAAGTAGCGCAGGTCTACACGCATGCCAGAAAGCCCGGAGAGTAATAATATTTATCCGCACGTCCACTCGAAGGGAAGGTGGCACAAGGCTGAGTTTAAAGTTGGAGTCTCTAGCACACATATTACTACAGACCCTAGATAGTTTTCTTCTATATTTCCAATTTGGAGGACGTCATAAGAGTTAAGGAACCAACCCAATACGAGAATTTCCACAAGAGGGAAAGTTTCCTAGGAAATTTATGAACAAAAACCTGAAACCCAAAAGGCTGGGAAATGTTTATATTTATCCTAATGCCAACTGGAACGGAATATGATACAAAGATGACTTTAAATTGAGATTCCATGCATTCATGGAACCAAAAGTCAAAGCCATCCAGCCCACTCAGTACTGGCCTTTATCTGAAACGCTTCAGGTGCCAGGCTTTAACCCAAGCCTTCACCTGAAAGAGAGGCACTTGCCAGAGAAGACAGGAGTCCTTGGACTGAACTTTAATTTTGCGCCTCAAGAGAATTCCATGTAGAAGTGCCAACACATACGCAAGATTTATTTTCCTGTGATTTCCTTAAGGAGATGTTTAACTAACAGTTTGTCTTTCAGTATTTTGCTTTTAGATTTCAGTAATGCAAAATGATTTTATCGTGGATGTCGAAAATGTTTTACTTCTGATGGTCTATCTTCGATAATATATATTTTACAAATTAATAAAATAACACATTCAGTATTTATTGATTGATCAGATAGTGCTGATAACAGTTACAAATTAATAAAATCTTTTAAAACTATTTTTCAAGAAAATATTAGGTTGGTGCAAAAATAATGACGTAATAATGTTGTTTTTACGTTAAAAAATACGTCCAAAAACGACATTATTACGTCATTATTTTTGCACCAACCTAATAGTTTTCTTAAGCCCACTGACTATTATCGATATTTCTATGGATGGGGGTTTCGTGCTTGATCTTTTGTCGTGTGAAACATCTTGATTACGTATTTATTTTCAAATTTGAGTAATATGTGATATACATTTTAGTTGCTGTTCAAGCTGAAATTTCTTAACTTATGCGCTGTCTGTTAAATTTTACAGTTCTTTGTAGCCGATTCTGTAGCAGAAGCCCACATGTTTCTTGGAAGGATAACCTCGTTCAGACCTACAGGCTTCATTCGCTGAAAGAGATCTTTAATCATTGAAATGAGATAGTGGTTATATACAGTTAACAGCTTCCATACATCTGAACGGATCTGGCGCCATTCGTGACATTGCTATCAAATCTCAATCTGATGACGGTATTTAATTATTTGATACATAAGTTAACCTTTTGTTTTTGTAGCAATTGTGTTATTGGCCGAAAATACACCTACCGCAGCTTATTCTATGTTTATATTCCTCCCTTATACTTATCCATACACAAAGGTATTTGAATTGTTTAGTATCAAATAATTCCATACCCTGATATTTCATGATGAATTTAGAGTATGCGCCATTACTGCCTTCATTCCACTATCAGATCATTTTTTTCAGTTTTGTACAGGTTTATATTGACTCTTCTTTAAATACTTCATAGATGATGTTGTGTTTGATCAAGAACATTCTCATCCCAACTATGAATATCTATATCATCAACATATCTCTCTTTATCAGTATATTAGCGTCTGGATTGAAAACAGAAACGTCTTTTCCTATTAGTAGATACGTTTGGGATGTGGCATGGAACGCATAAGCGATCAGTGGCCATCTCTTTCCTTCTGTACGTGTATATATGCCGATGGGAAAATAATAAATTATTAAATAAATATGGACTCTCATTTATTAAGGCGGTTTCTAATGGATGGGAAGAGAAAGTTTCTCTGGTTAAAGAAGAATAAAGTGTCATCTGAAGTAGAACTCACTTCAATGAATAAAGGCAAAGATTAAGAGAAAAAAATAATGAGATCCGACATTGCGTTTTATCATCGTTACATGATATCTAATAATTAAAATAACAATACCGGTAAAATTATGAAGAAACAGATATCACCTTTATTTTCTTTTATCCGCCGATAGCAGTTGTGTTCCCTATCGCCAATTACTAACAAATTTTCATATATTCTTATTTTGGTTGGTGCAGAAAACTTACATAGCTCTATTTGAGCTAAAATAAAATACTTTCTCTATTCTTGGAAAAGATAGACATCTTAACTTTTTGCTTTTTACCGGCAGCAAATTTGAATAATATTTACAACGCTCATTCGTTTGAAAAAATAAAAAAACAAAAACGAAAAGAAAAAATGTTTTAAAACACCTGGCATTTTCTTCCTGAAATTCCAAGAACTATTACTCTATTGTTTATCGAAAATATTAAAGACAACGGAAAACCATAAATAAAAAAAATTCTATATTTTAAAAGTCCTTTTGAAGATAGAAAAAAAAACTTCTAGAAAAACAATTAACTTTTCAGCTTTATATTTTATCATATATAATTTTTACGATTAATTAAAATTTTTATCAGTACAAAACCAAAAAGAAGTAGTCGCTACAACTGGACATATTTAGGCATCACTTAACTATACTCACATTCTCTATTTAGTATGGTGCCTTTGTGATTTTTTCAAAAAATTATTGATGAAATCTGCAATGTTATCGGCTCTGGCCTGGCATTTCGACTTCCGTCTCTTTCCCAGCGCCGTAAGGTAGCTTCCTCATACTTTTCCATAAATATGGCAATTGTTCTGCTGAGCTTTCCTCGTTGGTACTTAGACTATGAATTTAAGCGCAGTACAAGATTGGCTGCAATATCTCATTATTTTACAGTGGAAATTGCTAGATATATTCATATTTTCTATGCTAACAGTTTCTATTATCGCACTTCTTGCTTGTGGAACTCACTTCCGGCTTCTTGTTTTCCAGTTAAGTTTGATCTTCAAAAATTTAAATACAATATCAATCGTTATTTTTTGTTTATTTATTTTTTATTGTTCTCTCTCCATAATAATGTTTTCTTTTTCTCATATTCTCTCACACTCAGTAAGC
This sequence comes from Acanthosepion pharaonis, assembly GCA_903632075.3. Taxonomy (NCBI): domain Eukaryota; kingdom Metazoa; phylum Mollusca; class Cephalopoda; order Sepiida; family Sepiidae; genus Acanthosepion; species Acanthosepion pharaonis. The sequence goes on from CAHIKZ030005447.1 coordinate 2,549,655, forward strand.
ACTTGCGTCTTAGTGGCTTTATTGCCTTGCTTGGGCTGACGATTACAAAATTAATTTTATAAATCTTGATGGGTGGCAGTCAATAAATGTATGCTTCAACAATGTGCAAATTCGGTTCCTCAGTTAAAGTCGAAATCAAACAGGAACGGTTATCTGCCCCTTACTTGCCCCATTCTTCATAATCTGGGACTTACACAGTCACATCGCAACACTTTTATAGATTTGACTAGATTGTAGTCACGATATATTTTACATTGTCGAAATAACACCAAGACGCCGTACAATATTTATATGTAACAAACATAAGGATGTGGGATTTTAAAAAAAGAACAGTGTTCAGAAACAATTAATAATAAATGAATGTTGCTTCTGAAATATACGATGAATCTTCTCACCTGCTGTCTACAACTATGTTGTGAAACAGACACAGTAATATATCCCAAGAAATTATCGCCCAAGCCAATTACCTAACAACAAAGAAGAGAGATGGAGTGACTTATCTCTTTAACGCAAGTCAGAGAAAAGAGTTAAAGAACAAGTAAACAAATCCTTTTATGTCAGAGCTAATGGACTCCGAGCCATTAAGGAAGTAATAGTCTCGTTATACAATCAAGGGGGATCATTTATGATCTTGTAGGAATACTTAAACTTTATGGCCTTCCTAAAAACCATAGCTCGGACAGTCCTGACTTTTGCATCATTAAAATAAGTTGAATTGCTTTAAATGACGTTCAACTTGGCAGCAAGATTATATTGTCTTTCAAAAAATATTGTTTATCACTGCCATTAATTTGAATAGATTCATTTTTTAGGTTTCGTCAGAACTCTAATATCTGTTTCTTTAATTTTCTTGGGAAAGAAGAAGGAAAAAGATTTAATAAAAATATTAAATTAGAGATGTATAAATAAAATAGGATAAATTCCGCTGCAGACGACAGAGACTGAAAACAGAATTTAAAAATACTTATATATATATATATATATATATATATATATATATATATATATATATAAGTTTGAGCACTATTACGTTTACATCTCATGCATAAATTTTACGAATATTTATTTGCTTGCCTGCGTATGCACACGAGTACAGTACTGCTAATATTTGGACATTTATCCACTCTACACACACACACACGCACACACAAACCCCACACACACACACACACACACACATATATATATATATATATATATATATATATATATATATATATATATATATACAAACAAATTTCATTTTATAATATAAACATATGTCTATTTTATAATAATACATCCTAGTTCGCTAAACGGTTTCTTGGTGTTAACATGAAATTCATCAAGGAAGACGGCGCAGTTTTTTCCTGGCCGAGTACTTTCGATCTCCTCCGAGATCATCTTCCCGGGTAAATTTCAAAGCTAGACTTATTGTAACTGTGATGGTGCTTTTTAAAATACACACGTTTGTTACAATTATTTTAACATTTGAAATTTATCCATTGTAGTCACGGATTTTTTTTGCAACTACTCCTATGTATATTTATCATACGTAGACCATTTTGATTTGGAATAAATATCTTCCACAACCATTACGCCGAAATATCACGCCGTTCTCCCACAACTGTTTTCTTGTCTGGTATTTCTTAAGAAATACCTTATGTCCGATTCTAAGGGTTGCATTTTTATTTTATTTTATTCCCTCGTCATTCAGGCAAATCCTATTCCAATATGGCTACTTGCCAGTATTATGGAAGAGCAAGAATTACGCCGAGTCCTATTCTCAACAGAAATCGTCGCCCTGTTTCTTCATTTTAATCAGCGAGTATTACGATTTTCAATCTGTGCACTCGAAAAAACTTAATAAAGAAAATGTGATCTCCGCCAGGTTATGACCCTTATTTGAAAGACGTCACAGTTTGATATGGTGTGTTTTCAATTGAGTGAACACAGCGAGCATCACCGCTCAACGAGTTTCTAAATAGAACCTTGTTGGGCAGTAACGGAGTAGATATGGACTTTCAAAAATGACTAAACAAGGAAGTGTTAAGCAACGGCTTGTTTGGCTTTGGAGATCTCTTTGTCCGCGTGTTCACATCGGATCAAACGATAGTTTCTCCTTCAAATGGGGACTTATCTTTGAAACTTGACGGAAAGCATATTTTCTTTACTGATTTTTCTCGAGTGCATGAACTGATGTATGTAATGCACACTGTTACTAAATAAATAAATAAATACCGGTACGTCAATCTCAAACGTGGGTTTTCAGGAAAGAAAATGATTGTAGGAAAAAAATATTCGATTAAAAAAATTAAAGTTGAAATGCAGATAAAGTATGGGTCTGAATCCTACAGTATGATAAAATAAAAGAACAAACAGGAAACGTATACCAATTCAAATTTTATTAGAACTTCGTCAGAGATTGAGAAAAACAGACAAAAAAGACAGAAAACAATGGTATTTTCAGTTATTTTTGGTCAGTTCTAAGTTGTCAAAAACGTGTCACGTTTATTAAAACCATGGATAAATCTATGTGTATGCAGGTTTTTGAGGATTCTTATGTGTCTAAGTGGGCATCCGATGGTAATGTGTATTTGTAATTGCGTAGGTGTGAGTGTAGTGGGAGGTTTATCTTCACCTATGTGCGGTCAACACGCGCAGCGAGGAGTCAAAAGATTCTGATTTATTGCTCGCTTCTTTAAGAATGTATTCTTTGTATTAGATAGATATAAGTTAGATTCTTTAAGAATGGATTTAAAGAAAGTGCCTGAACAATGAGAACTGACCCAAACATATTTGAAATTAATTTTTTACCAGTGTTTTCTGTGTTTTTGTTTGTTTTCTCTCAAGTTCTTGCGAAGCTTTAATAAAAGTTAAACATGTTAGATCGATATACGTTTCCTATTTGTTCTTTTATTCTATCATATATATATATATATATATAAATAGATAGATATATTTCTCTTTATATATATAATGTGTCTGTGTGTGTGTGTGACAATTTAGGACATATTTTTCACCGATTATCTTTATCATTAGGAAAAATTTCCGATACGAAACTTGATTCACTTCAAGCCTCTGAACGATGATTTTTTTTAATTAACTGTCATTATTTTTGATTTTACAACTAAATTTTAATTAATTTAACCATTTTTTCATAGTATACGTATCCAAAATTATTTCAGCATAAATTTAGTAAGAAAAAGTGATATATTAAAAGAAAGCCATTGTTTATTATTGGTATCAGATTTGTAGATGATTACACTCTCAATAGATCTTCGTCTTAGTCAATTATATTTACTTTCTATGAAAAGATAATGTTTCACGTCAGAATTCTTATTATGAATGTTTCGGTAGCAAATTTTCTTATATATTTCATATCCCATCGGATTCTCATACATCTTTACCCCGCCCTACAAACACTCTTGTACGCACACACGTTCCGTCTGCAGTCGCTATCTAACAGACGTGCTGTAGCTTCCCTCTGTCTTTTCTACAAGTACTTTCATGGCAACTGCTCCGACGAGCTACTTTCACTAAACTGCATGAATTCAAGTGTGCTACTAGGTTGGCATTTCGGTACCACCCTTTTCACTGTCGAAAAGACTAAATTTAACCATCTCTTCTACTCCAGCAGCTTCTTTTCTCGCACCTCCCGTCATTGGAACTCTCTTCCTATAACTTGTTTCCCTGATAGCTATAATCTTGAAATACTCAAATGTAATGTCAATTGACATCTTCTGATGCCCTGACCTTGATCCCTGTCCTTCTCTACACTTCTCTTTACGCTTACTCTCATTCTCTGTAACCCCTTTGCGTGCTAGGAGCACTCCCGCCTTGCTTTGGCCGATTTGCTTGGGCTGATTTCCTTTAAAAAAACATATAAACAGTAACCAGCTAGATGAATAATATATATATATATATATATATATATATATATATATATATATATATATATATATATATATAGAGAGAGAGAGAGAGAGATACTTGGTTAACATACCTCTGGTTGCCTTACCTTTCTCCAAGTTCTTGTATTCAATGTGGTTATACTTGACTGGCGCCACCCAACGCTAAAGAGCTTAATCTATCCTGCTATTTATCTTATAGCAAAAGAGCAAAGAGATTGATTCGTATCTTTTCCAACTGGCACCTACTCTAACGCATTAGGTAATAGAATTCAGTCTCTACTCATGTCCGATTATTATAGCCATGTTCTAGACAAAGCTAACATGGTTACCTATTTAGATCGGAGGCAAACAAGCTGGTATTCTTCAATATATCAAAGCGGGGTCGGTTGTAACGGATGCTTCATGTTTTGTTTTTTTTGTTTTTTGTTTTGTTGTGGGGGTAAAATCAGACTACTTTAAGCTTATCTAAATGCTACGGTAAGGAAGACAGTCTGGTAAATAGTGAAAGGAACTTGAGTTTTCTCGAGTGTCCCAATAATGTTGTTTTATGCCTTGCTGAAAAAAACAGATAAGTAATTATACCTTCATTTTATCAGACAGCTCTCCTTCAGTCAAAAAAAAAAAAAAAGAATTCTTATATAGATCAACGAGGACATCGAAAAAAGATATTCAAGAAAAATGTAGCGTTGATTTGGAAAAGGCCATTCTCCATAAGTTGGCCTTCGGATGTAATTGTTGTTCGTAATCGAATCCTGACAAATCTTATTGAACCTCAAGAAAACCCTCTTTTTGTTTCTCAAAACTGTGTTATTATGAGTGTAAAGGTGATGACATGGTTAACGACTTGGAATGAGAAATTGGAGAGCCAGATTCAAATTGCAGACGAGTAATTTTTTTTACATTCACTGACGCGCAAATAATTTTGGGGAAGTTCTGAATGCTTGTCTTCTCCCACCAGATGTGGACCAAAGAGCAAAGTATCCCGGGTTCTAGTGTTGTAGTTGGCAAATTTGAATTCAAAACTGTATCTAGGTTTGTCCATTGGCAATTCATAGCACCCGGCATTCACCTCTTCAAAGTGTTATGCTGAAGAAATCGGGTGACAGATGCTGGATGTCGTTGGTTTGTTGATTTAGTTTAGCGGCATATCAACCACTGTGGGTTACTTAATACCGAAATCTAAATATCACACACGTAATTTTATGATTTCAACTACATCATTTTATAAAGGACAGTTTTTTTTTCTGTTTTTTATATTATTGTCGGTAATTTAACTATAAAAATGTATTTTTATATTTTTTTAGTGTTGCATTGATTCTCATTTTTACTAAATGTACTGTTGTTCATTTTATTATAAAAATATACTGATGGTTTTTGTTTTGGGAGTTTGCTATTTGCCTATAGCTGAGACCCTAACAGGTGCTACCCCCCTCGGGTCAGGATGGACCTTAAAACAACAGCGGTTAAGAGTTTGTTCCACGCTCCTCAAAATATTTAATCTGGATGCCTTGCTTCCTGACTTAGCTTATCGTCACACCCAGGACGCCCGGATGTCGACAATAGCAGAATCTAACAGACCTGATTTGTGACATTAAACTGCCGTTGTGTCCTGAAAAGCGTCAATAACATTGGACAATAGCTGTCACCTAATTATTACGAATCTGATAAAAATCTGTGGGAACACATAGAGTAACACTTTGTGCCTCCAAATATACCTATGAAAGGAATCTATGAATAAAAATCTACGGATGCTCATACGAAGTCAAAGCTAGAATTTATTGATTTTTGGTTTTTACCTCTCAGAAAGAAGGAAATGATAAGTTATTTACGCAGAAAATGTCTCGCAAACCTCATTTTACTCTCAGCATCAACCACTTATATAAAATAGAGATAGTTGCTTGAATGAGAAAGCGTCGTTGGAGATAAGGAGATGTCACTAATTTTTTTTCTATTTGTACGTGACAGAATATACAACAGCTTTGAGAGACGACGACAGTGTCGCTTTCTGCCCTTAGGGGAAACACATTCTGATTCAGACATCTTAACTGGAGTTGAAGCTTGAGCTATCTGGTTTTCTTACTCAAACCCACACAGACCCTTTATCTACTATATTCGTCAAAATTAGGCTGATACCTTCTAACTAGCCACGCGCGCAACCTAATACTAAAGAAAGGTCGTTCGCCATTTTAACTTGAAACGTTCCAAATGTACAACTCACTTGACAACATAAAACGAAAGATTCAATGCATTATTTCATAATAGAACATCATTTATCATTACCTTTAAATCTTACTGTTATATTCCGTGCTGATAGGAATATATACTTGAAAAACACGGTGGATAACATAAGTAAAGGTTTATAATAAAAACCAATACAATAGGAATAAAGTTAACAGTTATGCACATGGTTGTCGCAAGTCAATCCAGTAATGAGTGCTACTATTGGAAGGTCGGTAGTTCTTGCATAAGTCTGAGTCGTACTCAACAGATCCCAGCTAGTTTATTTATCATTGTAAAATATACAATAATTGTGGTACATGGCCGAAAGGAAAATGGGGAGAGGCTGGCCTTCGCTAGTTAATCACGATCATGACCCATTCATCCTATACAATTTATCCATTTACCACAAGAACTCATTCATCACCATTCAATCCTATATATACCATAATACCACTTATTCACAAGGGGAAACCTACAGAACACCACATGATATAAAAATCTTAAAATGACTAAATGCAAAAACATATAAAAATTTCATAAGTCACAGTCACAGAAAACAATGTAGGAACAATGAACACAAAACAACAAAAGATTTAACCAAACTCACACTTAATGAAACACAGTGTAGCGCAGGGAAATCTCAAGTGAATAATTTGCCAATCAAACAGGCGTAGGGTTTTCAGGCAAAAGATAAAGACTGAACAGATTCTAGCTAGAAATGTTTACCAAGAGGTAGGATCTGGCACAAAGCCGAGTTTAACGTAGGACAATACGAGCCCGTAGGCTCGGACAAAAATTCACCGTAACCCCGCATAAACAGTTTCGGGTCTGTCTACTTCCCCGGACGAGACTGCTCTTCGGCATAGCCTCGTATCGGTTCCTCTTTCCGCGAAAGCAAAGAGTACGATAACAGCCAAGATCTGAGTAACTGTAGTATATTTAGCTACCCCCACCAAAAGGGTTGGATGTGGCACAAGGCCGGTTTAACGTGGGTTCTCCGAGCCCATAGGCTCGGCCAAAAATATTCCCTTTTGAACCTGTATAAACGGGTTCAGGGTCAGTCAACCTCCCTGAACAAGACTCCACCCCTGTGTGGAGCCTCGTCCAGGTTTCCTCTCTGCCTGAAGGCAGATAATTCGACTGTTTAGCTGGAACAGGTCGTAGCTAGTATATTTAGCTACTCCACCACGAGGGTGGCATGTGGCACAAGGCCGGTTTAGCGTGGATTCTCCGAGCCCGTAAGCTAGGCCGAAAATATTCCCTTTTTGAACCCGCATAAACGGGTTCAGGGTCAGTCTACGTCCTCGAACGAGACTCTGCCCTTCGGCGGAGCCTCGTCCGGGTTCCTCTCCACCCAAAGGCAGAGATTTCGACTGCTTAGCTGGAACAGGTCGCAGCTAGGCTCTGTAGTCCGTTGACTAACAGATACTTATAACTAGTTACTACCTATAGTGTAGTCAATTATGGGGGTGACAGGTTATTCCATTACATCACTTATCTAACAGCTTAGTTATATCTTTTTATCATGGTTTTTAGTTGATTTATCGAAACTTTAGCGAACAAACAGCAAGTTTATTATATAATAACGGATAAGTTCTCGGTCTGAAACGAATTCACGTCCCCTCGTAGAAGCCTCATTAAAGCAACTAACTGCTTGAATCTTAAGAGCTACAAGTAACGCATTGTTTAATACAACTCCAAATCTCGATAAATCTTGAAACATCGCTCGCCATCTGCTGAATCTATCAAGGAAATCCAGACAGTCTTTTCTGTGGATATTCACATGGCGAAAAAGCTAAACAAAATGTATTGATTATATCCTATTTTCGTATTGATTATATCCTATTTTCTTGTGCAATTATCGGAATTAGACATTACCGATGAATATACGAAAACAGATAATCGATATCAGAAACAAAAATCCAAGGAAAAAAAATCAATTTTATATCATCAAATATATTTTGCTCGAGTAAACAATGGTTGTCCTTATTAACAGAGAAGCAGTTCTTTTTCACTCATACCGTATAATGAATAAATTCAGTTTGCTTATAAACATAGCTTAATTACTGTGAAAGCGGTCTGTAGTTTTCACAACCGGTTTTCTTTCTTCGAATATAAAACTCAAATAAGGAAATAATCAGAAATATATTGATAACGAATGAAAATACCAGTTGATATAAGTACAAATCGAAAGCTCCTGGTAGTAATCTTATGAAATATATATTATTGTTGGTCGATTTCACTGTCTTCTCAATGATGTGTAGGTGGGCTTCATCATACTTTTGTATTTTTATATACAACTTTATGGTTGATAAAGTACTTAACAACGAACCGTTGGAGCTGTTAGGTAAGCTTAATTTATTTGGGAAAGATATTAGAATAAGCCAGAACTTATATTAGAAGCAAACCACCTGTATTCAGACAGAAAATGAATTCAGTAACTACACAAAAGTAGAACTGGGTATAAGACAAGAATGTGTTTTCTAATCGTATCTTCCGTGAGGTGATTCTCAGAAAATTAGAATTCCTATTAGAATGCTGTATTGACAGCTACAAACAATATTTGATATGCAGATGACACAGTGTTGGTAGATGCAGAAAGGAAACTACGAAATGACGGAGGTGGTTGTAAAGAAAAGCGAGAAGAAAGGACTAAGCATCAATAGGAAGAAGACAGAAATTATGGTTGTCAACATAAAGAATAGCCCAACATTCGAATTACAAATACGCGATGATGAAACCTAGCAAGTACAAAGATTTAAATATCTAGGTAGTTGTTTTAACAAACGCGACACTTAAATTTGAAAGCGCATTAGGATCGCGAAAGATACCTGCTAAAAGCTAAGCAAAGTATTAAGAAACAGAAGGATCTCGTTATAAGGAGGGAGAAGTGTACTGAACTGTTATACAATATCTGTCCTCCTATAGAGCAAAGAATATTGGACAATCTCATCACGTACTTGGGGCAACAGGAATATGGTTCTACGGAACTGCGAACAACATATCTGAGCTTGTGAATAATGACGTGGTATTCGATAAAATGGAGAAAAAAAAACAGGACTCTTATACTTAACATCAGAAAGAGATATTTGAAATTTCTTGGGAACATAATGAGGAAAAGGGCTTGGAAAATATGACACACAGAGGGCATAGTGAAGTCAAAGGGAGCGAGTATAACCGATCTAACAAGTTTATATAAATGCTTAGCAGGACAGAGATTAGGAGAGACAGCGAAAAGTTTAAATTTAAGCAACAAAAGAGAGGAAATTTGGGGAGCCATGATCACCTACGTCCTTGAAGAGACAAGGCACATAGATCAAGATCATATTCGCATAAAACATTATAATAAGTTTACCATTCGTACTTGTTTTGAATATTGCTTCCAAATATGGCCTGTTGCTCCTGATATATATTTACAGACTCTTGATAAATTTCTAAGAATAATCTGCAAAATTTGAGTCCTGACGTGTCATGTCGCTTTCAGTCACTTCCCCACTGTAACGTAGCCTCACTGTATCTTTTCTATAAATAATTTCATGGTAACTGTTTTGATTAACTTCTTTCTATGGTACATAGACTTTATCTTCATCTACTGTCTTCTTAATTCTTATACTCTTATTGTCCTCTCTCTTTAATAAAGTACTCACCACATAAATTCTGTATAGCAGACTTCTGCTTTGAGTCTAGACAAGGGACCTCCGATTTTCGCGTGACCACTATCATTCTTCATACTTACAACTGCATCAAACCTTTCCTACAAATGGCCTTTCGTTTACAAGTGTTCTATAGTCTACTCCTCTTGGGTCATCAACATCCAATTCCTTTCATTCGTTCTCCTTTTAAAATAATGCTGAAATTTCTCTTTAAAACCCTCTCCCTTGTTAACACCCATCTTTGGTCTACAGAAACGCTAGAAATGCAAGGAAGAGAGTTGTAAACATATGAAAGTTTATTTCACACGAAAACCAACAGGTGACGCATTGTCATTACAAATATCCCACTCGCGCAGTAACCTATCTCACTCAATGGCATTTCACAAACAACCGCTTAACCCAAAGAGATATTGTTCACGCATACCTAGGAAAGTCACCTATTAGTTGTGTTTTAAACAGAGGCTCCCAAAATTCTAGAGATATTCAAAACGGACGGATACTTTACGGACATGAGGCTAGGAGTCTAACTCTAAGTTAATTCCAAGCAAAAGAGAGGTTTACCATGCAATCATTAGCAAGTTAATCTCAGAAGCTATCAGTACTGCAGTCTGTCAGATCGTCTCAAAGTTACGCGTCGATAAACATTTATGTAAGACCTCAATAAACCTGACAATAGTTATGTGGTTTTCTTCAAGTTTACCATTCTTGTAATCAGTTAGATTCTCACTTGGTGGGCAGGTTTTGATAAAAATAAACTTATTTCAGGATGATTCACACACACACATATATATATATATATATATATATATATATATATATATATATATATATATATATAAAGAAAAATATACGGAAAAAACAAACAAAAATCCTAATATGCAATTATGTTGCTTTAAAGTTAATAATTGCATATTAGGATTTTTTGTTTGTTTTTCCGTATATTTTCATACTGTCAGATCTATAACCATATATTTGCTTACATATATATATATATATATATATATATATATATATATATATATATATGTGTGTGTGTAAATGCAAAATTGTCCAATCGTGTAAAAGCATAATTATCCATCCTACAAAATGTGTAATATCCAAAGAACTATTAAACTAATTGTGTTTCGTTTTTCCAGGTTTTCATGTAAGACGTTTAGTCATGTTGGTACCATTTGTCATAAGAATCACTGAAAAAACCTTTACGTCATTCGCTAAAAATAGAGCAGGTAAAAATTGTTTTGTGTCAGACCCACTGCCTCCCTGTCTGGACAATGGTGAGAGGAAAATAATAATTCTGGCCTTCAGTAATGATACCAACATCCATAAAACTGGTTTTTGCGTCATCAAAGACTATTCAAGAACCATCAAGAGAACGGGGAATAAGTTTTAAACATAGTGAACAGTAAAGAGGAAAACTGGATCAGAAGGTCACAACAGGAAGAGGGATCATCATTACAACTTAGATCTAAAGAAATCAATTATAAAAGTTCCAAATCAATTCATGTTTGGCACGTGAGAGAAGAGTTTCAGCGACGAGAGTTCAAAGGGCAGTTAAAAAAGACCTGAAAAAGAAATCGTACGTTAAACCTGTGAGGCACCTTGTTAACCAGGATAGAAAGTCAAAAGGTAAGACAGGGCGAAGACCATCTTGAATAAGTTTTGAAATGATCCTAGAATAATAAATATATATTTGAAGTTCATTTCAATCCTTCATGAGCTTCCGACTCAAAGCGATGATTAATTAATTATGAACATTTCATTTTCGTTTATGATAAATTTCATCACGATTCATCAGTTAAGCTTAGAGAGTAATTATACTTATTGCTCAAAGTAGAGACTAGTAGTGTTATAAAAGTCTCGGCGAATTCTAGTAAGATATCTTTAACCATTTTCATGATACAGCGATTCAGAGCTTAACTTAACAATTGGGTAATTTTGCTGTTACACGATTTGTAATATTTTGTTATGTCACACCCGGTATATATATATATATATATATATATATATATATATATGAGAACAATATGAATAAAGACAAAAGAAAAAATCTTATCCGACGCATTCCTCTTCTGTTGGACTTTATCAAACCAAATTTGCCTTGATAACGACGAAACGCATCGTTTTATATAAGTTTTCCTTTTGTCTTTATTCACACACACACACACACACACACACACACACACACACACACACATATATATATATATATATATATATATATATATATATATATATATGAAGGGCCAGGCGTCGACTATTCGGTAAAATAATTCCGCCCTTGATTGACAAGTGATATTTAAAAATATCCAAGTATTGCTAGCCAAAGTCGTTGGCGTGTGGGCAAAGTAAAACATCTGCCCCCGAAATGAACTTAACAAATCTGGAGTAATTCTTTTGGACAGATGATGAGAAAAACTCAGAAAAGAAAAACGATAAAAAATCGAATCACGTTTTCGACCTTTTGCTATCAACTATGATCAGTGTGAAGAGCTTTTGGAGTCGGGGCCCGAGCGTATTGTCTGCAACGTGGGCACTGGGATTCTATAATGAGCACATATTGCTAAGAACTACTAAATTGATTAGACGTGCAAAACTAATACTCGAGTGTATGCTAGTCGCTACCAAATTGCACCGCAGCAGAAGAAACAGTATTACTGTATAAGTGTTACACAGTCTCAATGCATGCTACGTGTGCTGGTCGAGAATCGATGGCTCAGCCGAACGCCTGCGTGAATGGATAAACCAGTCATCAGATCTGGCATCGAGCCAGTTGATATGGAAGAGGTGCTTTTCTTCAGGACGATGTCATTTGCTATCACTGACTAAATGAGTTACAGAACGAGTTACTGCGAAATCCTTGACACTAATTACAAGAATCTATGCATCTTTCTTTTTTCCTGGTGGCGGTACCTTAGTCAGCAAGTACTTGTCTTTTTAGTCTTCAACTTGTCAGGGCTCTTAACAAAGTATATCTTTCACCATTTGATTATCTCTACGGCTGCCTGAACTCAGTTCTCCCTGATTAGGGATACCGGAGTTCCCTAATATGAATTTCTTTAGTCCATTGTTTTAGAAAACATATATTTATTTCTAGCGTGTCTCTCGAATTCTTAATTTATTCACGCAACTTTCCAACTTCCGCTGGCATTTGTCCGGCCTGCTTTTTAATGATATAAAATAGTACAGTGTAACCCGGATATAAGAGAAACCCGGATATAAGAGAGATTGTCTCTGGTCCCAAATTAGAGCCCATACTTACCTAAACAAAATAGACCAAACCCGGATATAAGAGAAACCCTGATATAAGAGAGATTGTCTCTGGTCCCAAATTAGAGCCCATACTTACCTAAACAAAATAGACCAAACCCGGATATAAGAGAAACCCAGATATAAGAGAGATTGTCTCTGGTCCCAAATTAGAGCCCATACTTACCTAAACAAAATAGACATAACCCGGATATAAGAGAAACCCGGATATAAGAGAGATTCTCTCTGGTCCCAAATTAGAGCCCATACTTACCGAAACAAAATAGGCCAAACCCAGATATAAGAGAAACCCGGATATAAGAGAGATTGTCTCTGGTCCCAACTTATAGCCCATACTTACCTAAACAAAATAGACATAACCCGGATATAAGAGAAACCCGGATATAAGAGAGATTCTCTCTGGTCCCAAATTAGAGCCCATACTTACCGAAACAAAATAGGCCAAACCCAGATATAAGAGAAACCCGGATATAAGAGAGATTGTCTCTGGTCCCAACTTATAGCCCATACTTACCTAAACAAAATAGACCAAACCCGGATATAAGAGAGATTTTCTCTGGTCCCAAATTAGAGCCCATACTTACCTAAACAAAATAGACATAACCCGGATATAAGAGAAACCCTGATATAAGAGAGATTGTCTCTGGTCCCAAATTAGAGCCCATACTTACCTAAACAAAATAGACCAAACCCGGATATAAGAGAAACCCGGATATAAGAAACTTCTTCTCAGGTCCCGACAACTCCCTTATATCCGGGTTACACTGTACCATAAAAATAATGTAGTTTTCTACTATTGTTTACGCAATAAATGAACAAAGCTTCTCTCATGGTAGGAAGTTACTAAATGCGGTTGTTGTAAGGTCGTATACGGAGGAAGTAAGAGAAACATATTATGAGGATATAAAGTATAAATAACGATTTATCCGAGACTAGTGAGGTTAAGATTGATTGATTTCTTTGTTTAACAGCATATCAAATCCTTATGGGTCATTTAATGCCGAAATTTAATTTCCTTGGGAGCCTTGAATTAATAAAAATATAAGATATGTTTTTTTTTCTGCTTTCACAATTGAATACCTGAGGGATGATAGTCAGCTTTTGTGTATATACATCTTTCTATAGACATTAGAGGTGATGATATGTGTTTTATACTGTAGTTTTGTTGATGTTATATTTTGGAATAGATTTTGATTTAAGAAATTGTCGGATATTATATGATTTAATGTCATGAAAGTGTTATTTCATGTTAGTAGTTTGCTTGGCTGATTTTTTTTTAGCGGCGTATCAACTTCTGTGGGTTATTTAATGCCGAAATGTAAATAATTTGAAGAATTTTATAGATTCAACTAAATATATTTTTCACGCAATTATATGCTGTCTACTACAGATATTGCTCGCCCTGTTGCTTTGAAAATGTATTCTGGCTACTATTCCTACATACAGGTATTATTGCTAATTAAAATTTTACATAAAATGTTGCTGGTGTTTTTACTATAAAATGTATTTTTATACATTCATAGTGTTTTGTTTCGGGTTTTGCTATTTGTCCATAGCTGGGCTCTAATAGGTGCTACCACCCCGGATTACCGAAGACCTGGGGAAAGCAGCAATAAGGAGGTGGTTAGTGAGGTTTAGATTTTTTTTCTATCAACAGTTTTTCTCACAATGAAACCGACGATGAGTCGACTCAGTGTCCCTGGCTATGTGTAGAACCCAATAATGTTGTTAGCCCGAGCACCTTCCATGAAAATGGCAAGGGAATAGCGAGAGGCTCGCAATGTTTTCTCTATGTAAAAGGAGTTGTAGTGTGGTAAATAGTGTATCACGCCACCCAAAATCAACTTCAAGGGACTTTCCAGAATTTTTTTTTTATTTTTACTCGGCATTCTTAGTGAATATTCGTGCAATTTTAAAAACAATTCTTCTTCTTATTCATTATTTTCATCCATTAAGCAAACTTTGCATATCTTGTACACGCCAACGACTTCAGGACGTATTTGGTCATGGCCCTCTACAACCAAGCGTTTCTTGCTGAATATTATAAGAAATACGGCATCTTAAAGGATAAGGGACAAATATTTCCTTAATATAAATGTATATAAATATAACTGATATAGTAGTTTAATATTATATTTGTTATAAAATAATAGAATATTTATTGCAAAGATATAATTATTATAAAATATGTTTTTTGTTTCGGGATAATATTTTCACTTTAAATACATTAATAGTAGTGCATGTAGTTGCTTTCCGGGAAATTATCGAGTTTTCTAATCACTTTTCTGCACAAAGACGGTTTCATTGAATCATTTTACCGCAATCAAAGCGATAAAACCATTTAAACGCAAGGAGTTCTTGAGAGTAAAAAAAAAAGAACAAAACAAAAAACTGAGAAAACTTAATGAAGAAGGGGACAATCAATAACCAAGATTCAAGGATACAGAACATTGACGTTATATTTAAAACTCTCACAGACATGCCGTCGCCTCCCTCTGTCTTCCACGGTAACTGTTTCGACAATCTACTTTCGCTAGTTCCCAGACTGCATGAATTTAAGCGTGCTACTAGGTTGGCATCACGGTCCCACCCTTTCACTGTCGAAACGGTTAAACGTGGCCGTCTCTTCTACTGCAATAGCTTCATGTCTCGCACTTCCCGTCTGTGGAATTTCCTTCCTATTACCTGTTTGCCTGATAGCTATAATCTCCAACTATTCAAATGTAATGTTAATCGACACCTCCAGATGCCCTGACCTATTCCCTGTCCTTCTCTTCATCCTTTCCTCCATCACACCTCTTTACTCTCGCTCCCACTCTGTAACCGCCTTGATTGAGGTGAAATGCTTAAAAAAATGTTTAAGTAATTTTTGACAATTTCCCGACATTTTTTGTTCATATTCTGTCACCCATTATTGTTAACCAATTTGCCTTTATTGCATTTAGTATATCCTGTGAGCATTAAATTCTCTAGGTATACTTTCTTCATTTTGTGTTCCAGTCAGTTCAAGCGTCCTTTTTGTGAATGTCTTTGTAAGTTTCTTTGTTAGTTCTATTAGTCTTCGCCCTTTTTCATTGCTCATAATAATTCGGTTCTTTGTACTTTTAGTATTGTTCGATGTCGCCATATACCTGTCACTGATGTTTACTCTTCATCTGCGAGGAAAATGCCTAGCATCCACACCAAAACTTTGAAAATCAGCCAAAGGGAATTGGAAATCACCTGAACCTACAGCAAACGTTACTGCTCAAATAGATCTTCTGCATACATCATGTAAATTGATTACTAATTGTTTTACTGTAAAATAAACTACTATTTATTTTGCCACAGAAATGTGTTTTGACTGAAAATTTGGAACAGGTATTTTTATAAGTAACAAATTAAACCAAGTGTTATTCACAGTAGATATTTATTATATGAATAATGTAAAAAATAAAACCAATGAATGTACTGGGGGAATTCATTATGAATTGTTTTACAGTAGAATTTTTAATAAAGGAATACATTATGAATTGTTTTGTTATTAGGCTGTGTGGGCACCTCGAAGTGGACTAATGGTTAGCAAGCTTGTCTTGCTAGAACTATTACCACTAAGTAGTGTGTTCATTCCTGACTGGCTACCCTTTACTTTCGGCCTTGTGCCACATCCAAGATACTCTTGGAAAATCACTACAGGACCGTGATGAAAATCCTGGAGAAATATTTTTGTCAGGATTTAAACCAAATGCTTCTTACATAAGAGTATTACGAGACATTGATTCTTAAATGATAAGGACAGATACTTACTTAATATATAATTATATAAATATGTTAATATATTAATTTAATATTATATTTGTTTATAAAATAATGGAAGATTTATTATAAAATAATAGATATTTATTGCTAGACAGAGTTATAATTTTTGTTTGTTTCTAAATAATATTTTTCCTCTACATACATTAATGCTGGTGCGTGTAGTAGGGTCATGCGTGTAGATGTGTCTTCTAGAGTTTCTAATAACTTTTACACACTTTTTTCTATCATTTCGCCCCAAGCAAGGCAATAAAGCCACTAGGAAGAGAGGGGTCATAGAGAATGAAAAGAACACGAGAAAACTTACAAAAGAGAGTTGACAATCATTAACCCAAATTCAAGGATACAGAAGTTGGATTTTGACGTTGTTATTGAATTTTTTTGAAGATAGTAACTGGTACAGAAGTAAGAAACCACAAGTGAGTTCCACAAGCGAGAAGTGCGGACAGAGAAACTATTAGAATAGGAGTTACGGTTATATCGAGCTGTTTCAACATTAAAGCGATGAGACCTAGTTGACAACCTAGTAGCATGTTTGAATATCTACGCATGCGGTACCAATGACAAGAGCTCATTATGATAATTGCCATGAAAATATTTATAGAAAAGACAGAGGGTACCCTCGTCACGGCGGTTGAAAAGTGACAGTAGTCGAGATGCCAGGTCTGGACCGGTAATTTTACAAACCCCTCTTTGGATATTGCCGTTAATCTCGAGATTGATGGGAGGAGCACCGGATCTGATTTGGCAGCAGGATTCAATACAGGGTCGAACATGCAAGGTGGAAAAATGTTGTCTGACACGACTCAGCGAATCAAATTCCCTAGAAGCAAACATAGCAATTGATTCAATATAATCAATCCACTTCGTGCCTATGGAAAATGTGTGACCGTGAAGATTCATATCTGTCACCTATTTACAGAGATCACGTTAAGTATTTTGCTAGACAATTTCTTTTTTGAATATGGTAGTTTAAAAAAAAGCAAGAAATCGGAAGTGAGTCCCACAAGTGAGAAGTGCGAGAAAATCGCCTATTAACCTAGTATTTATATTTATAATTAACAATTGTATTAGTAAAATGATGATACCTCGCTGCCAATGTGATAATGTGCATGAATTCGTAATGTCGAAATACCAAAGTGGAAAGCTCATCAGAACAATTACCATTGAAAGATTTATATAAAAGACACATGGAATTTGCATTAGGCTGGTGAGAAAATGATTGAAGCCGATTATATTATAGATTCTTATTTGGCTTCTGTTAAGAATTCCCAGATAAATAGTAGAAGCACTAGATTAGATGGGGCAGCAATATTCAATGCACGGACGAATGCTATAATGGTGCAAGATGGATTCTGGTGGATGTGATTTACCTCCCTATTCAATTAATTAGTAAGCCTTGCAGAAAAAAATAACTGTCATATGAACTAAGTGATGGACAAGTAACCTCACACTTGTTTAATATTTTTTTCTAAACTGATATATTCACCTTGGGGTGACTCGTCACCTGAAAACCACTCTCACTTCTAAAACTATAAATTTCGAACTTATGTCATTCGTTTTTCTATCTTGACAATCATGTTCCCATTTCATTTATTAGATTACTGACGATTTATTCATAACATGGTCGAAATGCAAGAGACAACTTTACAGGTAACGCTCTAATGCATACTCCATTAAATTCTAACTTCTTTTTTATTGTGCTATTGCTGAAATCCATGTTTTAAATGCTCGTTTTGGCCTAGGAAACAACTTATAAAATTATATAAGCGTATATTCTTTTTAAGGCTTATGTTTTCGAAACATGTTTTTCATTGCAGTATTAAGTTCAACGATTACCAAGTATAACTAAAAGTTTGACTCATGATAACCCTGTCCAAATCAGAAGCTATATGGTATTGGAATGAAAGCAGCAGTGGCACATACACTGAAAACATCATAAAAATTCAATATGTGAAATTAGGTAATACTAAACACTTCAAATAACTCGGTAGATGGACAAGATACAATAATATTTGAAATATTTTAAGTATTGGAGATAAAAAAATTGAACATGGACTGTTCTGATATAGTGGGTGTGGATTTCACCCCAAAACATAAAATAAAAAATTCGAATCGGGTGCATATACAGACTAGTCAGATCGAGGCTTTAATATGGATATCACACATGGCGCCAAATTCGTTTAGAAATATTTAAATGTCAGCTGCTGCAAATGCTTTCTAACATCAGTGATTAAATATGGATTCGATGCGTTGAAGCCTATAAATCCGAGTGTGTATCATTCTTCTTCGAAAGGGGTGAACTCGCGCTGCGGAATCACAATCAAATAATTGTAACCGATTAACTGAAATCATATCAGTTGAGAACTTTCGAAAACAGGAACAATTAAATAGATAGCAGATTTAACTCGAATAGAAAGTAATGAGATATTCAAGATGTTGATGTTCCACACTATTTAAAAGAAAAGTTTAGGAAGGATGCCCCTACCAATATTGGAAAAAGTAATAACAGTTACTAGGCTTAAGAATCCTATTTGCTTATAAAATATTTTAATATAAAGGTTTTATGAATTAACACCCGAAATTAGCAGTGGATGCTCTGCAAATAAATAAAAAATCTTTACTTATGCGGAAACGGCTAATATTAACATTGCCGTAAAGTGATGAGACCTATCTGCCAATCTAGAACAAAGTTTCAATTTCAAAGTCGAGATAACAAAGAGGAAAAGCTCATTAGAACAACTGCCAAAAATATTTATTGGAAAACACAGGTAAGCCTTGTTACGGCGGTAGGAATGTAACTGTCAATATTAACATTACTGTAAAGTGATGAGACCTATCTGCCAATCTAGGACAAAGCTTCAATTTCAAGGTCGAGATAACAAAGAGGAAAAGCTCATTAGAACAATTGCCATGAGAATATTTATTGGAAAACACAGGTAAGCCTTGTTACGGCGGTAGGAATGTAACTGTACTCGAGATGCCAGGTCAGGGCCGATAAAATTATAGAATATTGAGATATATAGCAGGAGCAACAAATGAGATGTAACATCAATATTCCATGGAGCGACAAATGAGAACTCTATAAACGGGCAAGATTAATTCTGGTGAGAGAAATTTTCTAGCACGACAGAGTGAACCAATTGTCCTAGCAAAAGATCTAGCAATTGATTCAATATAATCTTTCCACTTCATGTTACTGGAAAACGTTAGGCCAGGAATTCATAATAAATTGCACACCTGGAAGTTACTACCAGCCATTTTGGAATGAGAAATGGTTATCTATGATGACTAAAAGAAGAATAAACAGTACTCTACTGATATTAATTTCTCTATTAAACTTGATTTAAGTATGACTGAACACATTCAAGATATTATCGAACCATTGATCCTAAATTGTTGAGAGAATTATTTTTTGAAAATTTCATATCCTTGTCTAAGAAGGATTACGATTTTTACAACATTAATTTACTACGAAATCAGTTGAAATTTCAACATGAAAACGTAATTTATTTAATTATACATACATATATATATATATATATATATATGTGTGTGTGTGTGTGTATGTGTGTGAGTGTTTCGAGAGAGAGAAGATTAATGTAAACAAAGGTTTATTACTTAGCAGATAGATATTACTTTTAGCATCCCGACTCCAAAATTTCGTAGGTGAACCTGTCCGTTCACTGTTCAGGTGGATATCACCAATTTACTGCTTACGTCTTTTCCTTTTATGCCCATTTAACATATATATTAATCATTTCTCAATAGCAGTGATGTTTCTTGCACACTCAACATTCTCCAAGCTAGTTTTGAATTCAGAGTGTTTTTTTCCTTCTAGACCGGTTGCCATACAAAGCAATATGATCCAGTTGGTCCGTCTATCTGCCCAAATCTATGTTGGTTTCATACCTTTCCCGCGTAAATGAATGTAAGGAACGCATCTCTTTGATCCTTTAGTTCGACACGCTAAACATTGCTCTACGGTGGCTAACGTTATCTAATAGCATTTTTCATCTCAAACTTTACTCTGTCTTTATCACAATTTTCATGCACGCCATCAGTTCATTGTAGTACCGAAGAGAAGTATTTTGAAGTAATAACAAATAATACCCCGGTATGACTCAAATTCACGTACCCTTGATCTGAGATGCCGGATTATATCTATTAGCAGCTCAAATCATCAGAGAGAAATTCAACATTGAGTACAAGTCGAAATCTAACATGACGAGACGTCGTTTTCACTCTTTCTTCACGTCTTGTGGCGCCATATTTTTTTTTAATTAGTAAAGATGATATCATTGAATCAATCATGTTTCCATTTCATGCCATTTTCTTTTCTTTTACTGCCTTTTAATTTTAAGACTTCAAAGTTCGTTCGTTTTTCTTGAAAGGAAATTATCCATTGATGCTGATTAAAAAGTAAAAATCAATGTAGGATTTCAACGTCAGTAAGAGATTTAATCTCGTTCCATTTAAAACGTGCTACACAAATGTCCGGGTAATTTGAACGAATTGAGCAACCCGTTCATCTACCGAATTACATAGCATTTCCTGGGTCTCGCCGGATATATTACCCGGCTCTGAAAACCTAACGACCAGCAAATAAATAAGTTGTATTTTTTAGTATATTTTATTTTATATTTCTAACGATGTCATTGGCAACTTGCCTGGATTTTTTGCTAGCATAACATCGACCGAATGAAACCTGTAGGTATTAGCGAGAGATCAAGGAAATATGGTGGGTGTAGCTCGTATACCAAGTAACTGGTTGTCTGTACCGTCATCATGGCAGCATGTAGCTGAGAATGGTCATTAAGCAGAATTGGATCTCTTCGATGAAAGAAATTAGGTCGCATTTTACTTAATTGAATGTGCATTTCCTCGAGATATTGCCAGTAAACTTCAACAGTATTTCTCTGGTTAGATTCTAGAAAGGTGTAATGGATAATGTCAATAGCGGTCATTAATACACTGTTGGTGCAATTTCGGTTTTGAAAAGTGTTTGTGTCCTTTCTCGTGATTGATTCATTGAGCTGATTGTCCACGATTGTTATAACGGATCAATTTCTCAACACAAGTCACTATTAGATCATTCAAATTTCGCAGATGCAGCATCATGAACACTTCAGAACATTGAGCAGATTGTCCACAATTGTCATAAAGGATCCATTTCTTATCACAATTCACTATTAGATCATTCGAATTTCTCAGATGTAGCATAGGGAACACTTCACTTACAACGATCACTTTGAGTTTCACTGAGTTCATTTGGACCTCATTTATCGAGTTTTTTCTTGCCATTTTTTTCTTGAGATGGTCCAGGATTTCTGAAATACTGACAACTATTCTCTGGGACATTTTACTAACACAGTTCGACTAAGTTTTTTTCAGATGCAGATTGTCTATTGATGGAAGTCCTTTCACTTCAAGACTTGTATCTCCAACGTGAAACTTCAGAAAACAGCAGAATACTCTCCTTCACACCATTCCCAGTTAATGTTGACAACAGTTTGAAAAGCATTATTATCAAGCTTAGCCTTACCTCACAGAAGAAAATACAACTCTTCTTTTTTCATGCGAGGGGTATATAATGTTTTCAATTAAATTCCGAAAGATATATATATAATTATCATTAGGTTTGAGTAATATATTTTTGTCTATTACATTAATATATTAGAATGCAGTTACAATATAATTTTGAATCAGACATTATTTCCTGAACAATGCAATACTTTGATAACCCGATAATGTTAGCTACATAGTCATAGCCTTTCTTGAGTTTTCAAAACTTTAGTGGATCTGAGATGTGTTTTAACAGAGTGTGTTAAATAAGACACCAAAATGTGAAAGTACATTAGAATAGAGAATGTGCCTTTCCAAAGCGAAGTATTAGGAAACTGGGAGATTTTATGAGAAACAAGTAAAGAGTGTTGAATAATAATGTAATATCGGGAAATACTGGGAAATATCCTCACAGCTGAAGAAGAGAAATGTGGTTCTACAGAAGGCTACTGAGAATACCATGGGTTGAACAAGTGAATAAAAAAGAAGTTTTGAATGTTAAATATTGAAAAAATATTAAATGGGAACAAAAACGGATAGTTTCTAAGATACATAATGAAAAGTGGCATTGAAGATTTTGAAATTCTCAGGACATATTGAAGGGAGAAAGGCAGAGGAAATTAGCGAGTAACTCACCTAAAGGAAATGGCAAATTGAAATTCTAATAACAGCCAAGTGAGTTCAGTTAAAACGATACAGGCAATTAATTTACATATTTGGTCCCTTTATTTTTTTTTCTTATTTTATTTTATTTTTGATTTTATGTGATTTTATAATTTTGCAATGTTTTATTTATTTTTATTAAATATTTAATTTAATTTTCTTTTCAGCTTCCTGAATTGTTTGAGCTATTTATTTTGAGTAATTGAGTTATTCATCTTTAAAGTGATGCGTTTAATTATTGGAATAACATTGTCATATGTAGTATCGCCTGCTTCTCGATTAACTGTTTGTACTGAATTTGCCAAGTAACTATTAACTCTTTCCTGGTGATAGACGCGATAAGCATAGTTGCAATGCTATGCTCGATTTGTTTCTAATGAGATATCCGAACATACACTATGTTGAAATTTAACATTAAATAACACTTTCAGTTCCTTAGCTCACCTTAGCATATATAATCTGTGCCGATCATACACTTAACCCCACTACTCTTAGACTGAACCGACTTCCATTAATTGTTAAAGGCCTGTGGGATATAAAGACAAATAGGGGTGACTGGCTTGGCTAAAACTGTCCTTTCCTCTACCTCGAGTGGCTCCCGGACATTGTACAGAGTGAATCTCATTTTAAAAATAAAAAAGGCTTGTGTAAATGGATGACAGGACAGGGAGTAGGGGTGAAAAAAAAGATAAAGGCAGTAAGGAATAGGAAGTTATGGAAGGCCATGATTGCCCTCGACCTGAAAGAACAAGGCACATAGAAGAACATTTTTAGCAACGATTTCTGCGAACTACATTCTGTACATCCATATACGTATACTGTGGCTAATCCTACAAATATTGTTCTTTATAATTTCAAGTAAAATAAACCTAAATTCAACCAATTAAAAGCACGATTAAGTTTGTACAACAGACAAAAGACATATCCCTACAAAAATGATTCCGTCCCAAATATATACAATTATAATTATATATATATATATATATATATATATATATATATATATATATATATATATAATGGACTCTCCCGTTGGTTTCGACGTATGAGGATCTGACAGCTTATTGATTCAGTTATGAAATTTTATACGGTAATCTTAAATGGCATTTAAGATCCGCTTTGAATATATATATATATATATATATGATTTACAAAGGAGGCCACATATGAAGTGTGAAGATTGTGAGATGAGATCACTGTTAGATTCGGTGACCTTTAGATCTTGCTATTCGCTTCTTGAATATATATATATATATATATATATATATATATATATATATATATATATATATATATATATATATATGAATAAAAAACAAGAAAACTATATTTAGTCTTAGTCGACTTGATTTTAAGACGCTCGTAAATATTCATCAGGTAATCTGAAAATTTTAGATGTTAGATCTCTTAGATTACGTCATATGTCATATAGCATCATCGAAAAGAGATTTTTAAATTTAAAGATGCTCATAAATTTTTATCTGGTTAACTGAAATGTCGCGTATTTAGACCTTAGATTACGTTATTTATATACTCGAAGAAGAATATGTTTTTTTCAGAATATTTTTTGGAGTGAAGTATGAGATAGACGGTTATGTTATATATTTCCAAAGGCTAAATTATGGATTCAGCTGCTTGCCTTTGATTTGTCCACATATTTCTTGTGCATGTTGGCTTGGGAATATATTGATAATATTCGATGGCGGCACTCACGGGGATTTTCCTTCAGGATAAATTACACTTTCTTTTGATTACTATGGCATTTTTTTTTATAAATCTTATACGGTCGAACTGATTTCTGTGTATAACTAATGCTCTTGTGAAATTATTAATTATGAGGTTTCTTTTGCGTTCTTAGTCACGTTTTCTTTTCTTTTTTCTTTTTTTTCAAATTTCCGCTTGTTTCCCTAATGTATTGTGAGGAAAAGTCTGGACAATTTATTTTATATATGTCAGCTTCTGAATTATTATTGTTAAGCGTGTTTTAGTTCTGATTATATCCATGACGGTTTTTCCAATCTCACCTTTCCTGAAGGTCTAAATACCTAGACATTTCAGTTAACCTGATGAATATTTATGAGCGTCTTTAAATTTAAAATATTATTTTCGAAGTTGCTATATGAAGTAATCTAAGATCTAACACCTAAAATTATCAATTTACCTGATGAATATTTATGAGCGATTTAAAATTTAAAAATTTTGAGTAACTGTCAAATAGATGCTTGTTGCAAATTATAATCATTACACTTGCCCTGATAAAGTCCGTCGGATGGCGAAATGCGTCGGCTAAGACTATGTATAGTTTTCCTCTTGTCTTTTTGTTTATTTTGTCTCTTATATAAATATATTCCATCTGAAAATATTTACAAACATACACATACTAACACGCATGCACACATACAAACACACACATCCCCCCCACACACACATATATATATATATATTACAATGAATCATTCATACAAAAAGTAGATTAGTAAAGTTAATGATATAAAATGGCGAAATCCTTTTGCAAACAAAATTTTAAAGATGCATTAACCTACAAATCACTCGATGAATGTTATGATCCTTGTTTTTAAAAATTGTAAACTGTATAAGGTATTTCACAAGTACTTTCAACTGTACATTCAGTCATCCTCAGGCATGGAAATTATTTTGTTTTTGGTAAAATTCAGGCAGCATCCGAGACGAGAAACTTAAATGCGAATCGAAATATATATTTTTTTAAATGTGTTATTGTTAACGCATACAAACTTTTGGAGCGTGCAGTCGCAACACTAAGGTTGAATTTTTTTGAAACTTTAAGATAGTGTGCTTTTTTTACTTATATGGCAATTTGAGAATTTGCTTGTTGGTGGTTATCAGACTATGTGGCATGAACTAAATAGTTCAATAAAAAAAAGTAATGTCTCAGTTGTTATCCCGAAAATTTGCACGTCGGATCATATATAGTACAGATAATAAATCCGTTGGTATATGACCCAGGTGGATCCTACTAATATCAATACTAATACTATTATCTTTTGTGTCTATGTCTATTCTTTCAATAATAATGAATTTTGCATGGCTATTAAAATCAAGTTTTTCTAGGCGGAAATATTTTCTACATGTAATAATCTTTCGTGGGAAGCCTACTCCGATAATTATTAATTTTGTAATGTAAATTATGTTATGACTCTTTATAGTTAGAGCCGTGGTAGACTCTGAAAGTAGATTTATTGACTGAGCTAGTGAACGAATTGGCATGTCTAATGTGGTTTGTAGTTACATGGTTGGTAAAATTCTATTGATTTTATTCTTGGTCTGTTATGTGTTACTTTATCGTCTGAAATTTGGTCACCGCCTATGATTTCTTTATGATTCATTGGTCTACGATATGCTAAGATGCTGTGTTCTTCACACAAAGTTTTACGTCTGGTTTGAGATGTATATTTCTCAGAAACTTTTGATTATCTGAGATGGTGGACATAGAGTAGCATTGAATGTGTTTGCTAGAAGGATGCGTTTGGATTTATTTTTAATTTTATATTTTAGGCTGTCTTATTTCGCTGTGGAAATTGCTTTATTTATTTGTTCACTGATTTATTTCTTCAGTGCTGTTTATAGCCACGTGTTGTGAATTGTTGCTCAAGATTCTCAGTGTGTTTAGTTCGTTCATCATTTTTGGAACATATCCTTCTGAGTCTAAGTGCTTGTGAATACGAAGGTTCTCCTTGAGGTGTTTTGGGTTGGAAGACCTAAAGTGTATATAGTCGAGTGTGTCTGTGATTTTAGTGCGAAGTGTCGTTTGTAGTTTTCTATTTTTATCGATGTCGATGCGTGTGTCGAGAAACGTTACCGATCGCGTTAGTTTTTCGTGGTCGTACTTAATGGGGTCGGGTAATGTGTTTAGAGCCATAAGGAATTCAATATATATTTTCCTCATTGCCCGTATATATGAAGATGATATCATCGATATTTCTTGCGTAGAATATGCAGTCGTTACCGAGAAAGGATAAATATGGGTCTCCACAAATTTGCCCATGAAGATTGTGGCATATCATGGAGCTGCAACGGTGCACATGGCACATCATTTAACTTGCAGGTAGCGTCTTCTATTGAAATAGAGACTATTCAATGCGAAGATGTGTTCCATAAGATTTTTGTTTAATGGGGGGCACGGTATTGTTTTGTTCTTTTAGTACGTGCTTCTTTTAGGGCGGTTAGTCCTTCGTTGTGCTTCATTTGGGAATAAAGAGATCTGACGTCCATGTTTACTAGAGTTGCATTTTCTGATACTGTTTTATATGTATAATTCGGTTTAGTAGTTCTGTTGTGTTTTTGATGAAGGATTTTACTTCCTTAGCAAGAGAATGTATATAGTGATCTACGCATTTGGCTATTTTAGTTGTGTGGCAGTTAAAGATGGATATATATATATATATATATATATATATATATATATATATATATATATATATATATATATATATATATATATATGTGTGTGTGTGTGTGTGTGTGTGTGTGTAAAATTATATAGAAAATAGGAAAGAACTCGTTAAGCAAATAATCCAAACTTCTTTAGTATTTTTGTTATTATTTAAAAAAAAAATAGTGCTCGATACAAAAGTAGAGCATAAATATAATTATTTATTTAAAAATATGATTCCAACGCGACATAAGAGTTCTCATGTTTCAAAACAAAAAACATTTGCTTGAAGATGGAACAGAGCTTGGTACTTTAATTCAATTTAATTCAAATAATTATATTGAAGTTTTTGGCCCTAGATTTGAAACATGAGAACTCT